>JAKSZT010054400.1:46558-159840 GCA_026826555.1 Tolypeutes matacus
AGTAGTGTTCCTCTGCTGCTCCCCCGGCTTGGTTCCTAGAAAGGATTGAAAGGGAATGTCTGCTTTTGGAAAACGGCCGCGTCTCCCCGCGGCTGGAAGAGGGAGCCGGAGCTGAGCGGGTAAGTGGCGGGTGAGGGTGCAGAGCCCGCAGAGCTGTGCTCCGCCTGCCGAGGCCGGGCTGCCCAGAGCGCACAGGCACTGCCGCCCCCAGGCTCCTCGCCTCGCCCCAGCGGCGCCCCCGGGCTCCTTCCCGGGCTGCCTGTGCTCAGGTGACGCTGTGGTGCCGTCGTCAGGCCGCAGCGGCCGCGCAGGCCCTGCTGCCCCCTGAGCCCTCTCCGCAGGCCCCGGCCCGCCCGCTGTGCTCGGCAGCTCTCCACGTGCCAGCGGCTGCCCCTGCCCAGCCCCGGCTGCCGCCGCGCCCGCCGCGCTCAGAGCCCAGAAGTGGCCGCCAGGCGCCGGCCACAGGGAAAGTCTTCCTCCCTGTAAAGTTGTCTCCCCTCTATTTTCTACTGCGAAACGTCCTCGCGCCCCTCTGCCCTCACCATAGGGACCCTGGTTCCCTCCTCAGTCCTCAGGCCGTAGCTGAGACCCTCGGGCCCCCTGACCGAGGCCTTTGCTGGCTCTCCTTACCTGAGCTTCGCTGCCCCACCTGTTTCCTCAGCACCTCGAATCCCCTTCCCACAGCGCCACGAATTGTCATCGCTTGATAGGCTCGTCAGGGCAGGGACGGGCCCTGTGGCCTTGATCGTCCTTCCCACAGTGCCTGGCTCTGTCAGGAGCGCGTGGACCTGCACCTGGTCTGCTGTAGCCATCCCAGACACAGGATGACTTAGGCCCACGGGGGTTCCAAATCTTTCTGCTCTGCTTCTCCCAGATTCCTTCTCACCGTTCATTCACTGATCCCAAGTCGACACGCACCCCAAGAAAAAGCCTTTACCCAAGACTGGAGCAGAAATCCCCCTGGAGGAGAACCTCAAGGACACACCGACTTAATGAGGGCGCTCAGTAGCTACCCTTGCAGCTGGGGTGTGTGGGACTGGACTCCAGTAATTTGGACATTTTTGGATGAGATTTCACCGTGGAAAAGAAAGGCTCCTTTTCCTACATGCTTGGCCAGTCCTGGAAGACTCTGTGCCAAATTTTGGATCCTTACTGTTTGTAGGGAGCCCTGTCCGTATCATGTCCCCAGCCTCTGGACGGCACTAACCACACGTTTGTGATTGAGCTGACTTTTGACCACCAAACAGTAAGCAAGAATTTCACCTGCAGATGCTCCCATTTCCTCCCAGAGGCTGTGGAAGGAGACATTAGCCTGTCACGCTGCACTAGGTCTTGGCCAGGCAGGAGCTGTCACTTGCTGACCTCATCACTGTGGGCCTGTGGGTGAGGCTCTGGGGGTGTGTGAGGAGGTGGCTCTGAAAGAGAAGGTGGGTTGATGGAATATTATGCAGCTGTAGGAAGAAATGAAGTCGTAGAGCATATGACAACATGGATGAACCCGGAGGACATTATGTTGAGCGAAGCAAGACAGACACGAAAGGACAAATACTGTATGATTGCACTACTATGAACCAAATACCTGGTGTAACATATTGTTTGATTAAAAAAGAAAAAAAAGAAAGAAAGAAAGAAAGAAAGAAAGAAAGAAAGAAAGAAAGAAAGAAAGAAAGAAAGAAAGAAAGAAAGAAAGGAAGGAAGAAAGAAAGAAAGAAAGAAAAGAAAAAGAAAAAGTAGCTGTGTTTTCTCTGCTAGACTGGGAGCGGCTGCTGCTCAACTCACAGCACCGCCCCGCATGAGGGGCATTTTTATAAAAGGAGTTTTATTGAGATATATTCACAAACCCTAGGATCCATCCAAAGTGGTACAGTCAGTGCCACTTTTGATAACCTGTCAGGAACCTCGCAGGGTCCAGGCAGTTGGAGCCCTTTCTTCCCTTTGGCGTTGGAAAAATGATTGAACTGGCTGGTTATTTGGAGGGACTTTTTTCAAGCGACAGGCACCGTTGCAGGGAAATTTCGTGAGAAGCTTAACTTTGGTGGAACATTGCAGGGGGACGTTATTTTGGTTGTTTTGTTTTCACGCTTTATGGTTCAGGAGGGGGAGCGCCCCCAGCGACGCCGCCTCCGGCCTTTCTTAAAACCTCAAGTCTGGAAAAGGAGCCTCAATCCGCAAACCATGAAATTCAAACGAGCAGGGGAGCACTTCTCGGAGCTGGGTTCCCCCAGGCCCCTGAGGACGTCGCCGCTGCGCTGGTCCCTAAACTCGCGCTGACACCGACGCGCTCCCGTCCTGCTAAAGGGCCCGCAGGAGAGTTTACCAAGATGCTGATTACAGAGACGCGACTCTAAGACAACGAGAGCCCGTCACAGAAACCGACTTGCTTGTGGATTTCCATAAATGTGGATGCCTGAGTATGTGCGGGAAACGGATGTGGGAGGCAGAAGTGGGGAATCTGCCTTGAGTCCATTTGGGAGTCTCCCCTGCACGGATAGGCGGTGGGTGAGCGGGGTTAGGAGGACGGGGCGCTGCGCTCTGTCCCGGGAGTCCCCCGGGAGGTTCCCTTTTCCGCCCGCGCCCCTGAGTCGCGCTCCAAGGCCGCTTTGAGCTTCCTCCAGCCTTGTCCAAACTGCTTATTTCAGCTTTCCATCAACACCAACGTCCCACTACGGCTTTGGTAAAATATTAATATTTCCATAATGCTTCCGCAACAGCGCCAGGTACCACCCTATTTAAAGACGATTTCCATGGAAGCAGAAGGAAGTAGAAGGAAGGAGCTCATGTGTGCCTCAGTTTCCTCACCTGTAAATAGCGATCAAGGCCCCACCTCACAGCGTCGTGAGCCCTCGGTGAGGTACCGAATACAAAACCCGGCACAGGTGAGGGCTCAGACTTGTTCAACGACCTCAGTCGTTTTTCAGTGAAGAAATAAGAGGACCGGGAGGGAGGGGCAAGATGGCGGCAGAGTAAGGCGCTCCGAGAGTCAGCTTGTCCTATGCCGCAGTGAGTAATCCCCAGAGCTATCTAAAGCACCTGTTTGCGGGGCCCAGGAGAGCAGAAGAGCATCCTGCAACATCCTTTAAAGAAAGGCGGGAGGAGACTGCCCTCCTGCAGAGAAGACCCCTGAGTAGAGCCCTCCATGCCACTGAGGCCCGTGCGCATCCTCCACTGGAGGCACAAGCCGCCTCAGGAGCTATTCCGTGGCTGGAGTTGGAAGCCCCATTTCCCAAAAACCGGGGAGGAAGAGATGCTTGTCCACCGACGTCACCTCCTGTTTAGAAAAATTCATCTGGCTAAAGTATAATCCTAAGAACAGCTAAAGTTTGAACCTGTCCAAGTCGGAAGACTCTGTTTTAACTCGGCCCCTGGCAGGAGGGGAAGCTGGGCTGATTGTAAATGACCAGCTTCTTTCCGCCCGGATGGGATTGCAGCACTTGCCTGGGCCCCAACCCCAGCTCCACAGGGAGGAAGCTGGCAGTACCTGCACCGGCCTCTCCAGGTAACGGCAAGCACTTTTCAACTGGCACCGACTGAATAGTCAGACACCTGTAGCTGGAACAGGATGGGAGGGGGCTGGTGTTTCCTCAGCCTCTCAAGGCAACTGCAGGTGGTTTGGGCCTCCACCAACTGGACAGTTGGGTGCCTGTAGATCCATCCCCACCCCATCCCCTAAAGGGCAGAAGGGATGGTACTCTCTCTGCCTCTCAGGGCAACTGCAGGCGCATTTTGTCCTCACTTATTAGATTGCTGGGCACTCCAGAGGGTCCATCTCCTCCCGTGGTGGGTGTGGGAGAGAGGCTGGTGCTACATCAGTCTACCTGGACAACTGCAGTCATTTTTTAACCTGTACAGCATGGGTTTTTTTCCACACATGCATCTCCATCCCCACCCCTAGCAGGGGGTAAAGCAGCATGAAGCTTCATCATTCTCTCCCAGCAACTACAGACGATTGTGGCCTGCACAACTGGAAATATAACATATGTCTGCAGCTCTGTCCTTAACCACGGCAAAGGAGAAATGTGGGAGAAGCTTTACTGGTCCCTGGGGCAACACGGGCAGCTTCAGCCTCCACAGCTTACAGCACCAACTACATCCTCAGCTCCTACTACACAACCAGCAAGGGAGAAAGGGCAAGAAAGCCCTAAACTAAAGAGAGAAACTGCCCCCAGAATATATACATAGTAAGCCTGATGCCAATACGCCAACAAAAAGTTAAAATGCATACCAAGAAACAGGAAGAAAAGGCCCAGTTAAAGGAACAAGATAAGCCTCAAGATGACATAAAGGAGTTGAAATAACTAATCATAGATGTTCAAACAAATCTCCTTAATAAATTCAACAAGATGGCTAAAGAGATTAAGGATAATCTCTTTAGCCATCTTGCAAGAGAAATCAATAAATATCTCACGACGAATGAAAACGACGAATGAAAACGAGAACCCAAAATATCAGAACATATGGGATGCAGTTGGGCTGAAGGGTTATTGTATGGGAATTCTCCACGTGTGCGTGATTGCTTTGTAAGTTCACAACTTCTGTAATAAAAATATAAATAAAATTTTAAAAAAAGAACAAAAAGGGTCTTTAAAAATAAATAACAATTAAAAAAAAAAATAGCTGACCGGGGGTGCCAAGTTCCTGAACCACTTGGAAAGAAAGGACTGCAGGGGCGCAGAGGGGATTCCTGACGTTTAGAAATCAGTGTTTTCCTTTAAGTCTGTTCTAAAGGGTGTTGAGAGCAGGTATGTGAGAAGCAAGCTTCGGTGGCTTACTCCTACAGGAGGAAAAGCAGAATGAGACGACGTTTCACCAGACAAGGAATTTTTGGGAGGGACAACTTTGGTCATGTGGCCTTTAGAAAGCACTGATTTCCTGAAGGCCCTATGGTGTAATGGTTAGAACTCTGGCCTTTGAATCCAGCGATCCGAGTTCAAATCTGGGTGAGACCTTATGTGAGGTTTTATGTGCTGTTGATTACATTCTCGAACTATTGGGCGTTTGGCCGTTAAAATTCTTCACAACCGTTCCCGTTCCAACCACGAGAAACTTTCATCTGCTTATAAATAAACTGATTAGGAAATAGGTCCATATTCCTTTATTAAGAAAGTTTTTCGAATATAGTACTTTTTTATCAGAATCTCCTCATTTCAGTCACAAGTTTTCATCTGCGTTCAAATAAACTGATTGAAAAAGAAATTCCCATCCCTTTCACTAAGTAATACATCTCAAATACAATACTTTTTATTCAGTGTCTACTACTATTAAATTTAATGATAGCTCAAACCAGAGAAAAAATGCTTAAAACACTTAGAGACTTTATTGTCACTAAAAATAATATTTCCATTTTTACATACATTTTCTGTTTGCAGAATGATATGTCAGGGTGATTGACAATAGTCTTTAAGCATAAAACAAAATATATTGGGTTAAAATTCTGTGACATGACAAAAAAGAAAAGAAGAAATGCAAAAAAAAATTCTGTGACAATTCTTTGCTTCCAGTTTTTCTCATAACATTCCCACAAATCTAGCTTATGTAAGTGTGGGGATGGAGTACAAACGGTTATTGACACAGATTGCTTTAGGGAAGAACCTTATCATTAACTTTACATAACCATTAATATATCATGTGTAGGAATAAATAAAGGAGAGAAAGGAGCAGGAGACTCTAACCAAATAAAAACACAACATAGATTTACAGTAACCAAGTTTCATGCACATGTCAGTAACTTTGTACATATTGTTAATTAAGAGCATATAATTCTACACTCAAAAAAAGTATATTTACTGAAATCAGGGGTGGGTAGACTTCAAAAAATATGGTGAGAGGAAAATAGACATTTGTCTCCTCACTTAACTGGCTGCTGCCTGAGGTCTCTCCCTGTTGGTTGTGGCTGCCTTTCAGTCCTGACTTGAACTGGCTGGAGACCCCTTCCGTGAGAGACACCCTGTGTGCAATCTGTCACCACAAATGTTGCGTCCCTACAAGGCCCATGGCACTGTCTTCTCTCTCCTGTGTCCCTGCCTGGTCATTCTGTAGAGACCAGGAAGGGAAATTTTGAGGTGGTGACTCATTTTTATCAGTTCCTTTCAGAATGTGGGTTATTGAATAACTCTTACAAGCACCCAGTCCCTAACCCAGAAAACTAGAAAAGTTCCACTCAATATCAAAGTTAAGTGCAACAAGTTGTGTGATACACATAGCATCTCCTACCTCGCCCCTCCCAGCATCTCTTTCCATCACTCCTTGGAAGCACTCCTAGCTTTGGCTGCTTTACCCTTGAACAGTGAATGCCTGGAGCCCATCTTGTTTTGAGAAAGGAGAACATACCAAGATGTTTTCCCAAAACTTGCATGCAGCATTCAGCCACTTTCATTCCCCAGCCCTATATAACCTGGAGAGCTGTTGCCTTAGGTATGGCTATACTCAAGTGAACTTCTTGCAGACTCACTGTCCCTTGCAAGGTAGCTGCAGCTCTCTGTACTTAAGTTCCCCTAATAAATGTTTTTGGACTGATGACTTTGGTCTTTGCTGCCTCCTTCTTTGCAATCTAAACCCACCTGTTGTAGGTGGTTTTGGGCAGTCTCAGCTGGGTCTTCCTCTATTTCTTCTTTCAGGGCACATCCTACTCCTGTTTAGTGAGCCACAACATAAAATAAATCTATACATACTAACAGAAAATGATACCCAAACATCAGGTAGAGTGAATAAAGAAAAATGCATGTAGTATAACCTGTTTATGTAAATTCGAGTAAAAACACGGCAAAGATCAATATTGGTTATGGATAAATATGTGTATAAAAAGAAAAAAGGGATTGGAATGACATGATGAATGGATGATAATAGGGCCACTGGAGAGAGGAAGAAAGGGAAGGGAATCTGACCTGGATGACGATTTATCAGAATTCTGTTTTATATATAGACATCTACTTCTTACTAAAACTAAAAAGATTCAGGAAACTAAATATAGAACTGCCGTATGATCTGGCAACCCCACTACTAGGAATATATTCAGAGAACTGAAAGCACGGATGTGAACAGATATTTGCACACCAATGTTCATAGAGGCATTATGCCCAGTTGCTAAAAGATGGAAACAACCTAAGTGTCCATCAACCATGAATGGATAAACATGATGTGGTATATTCATATGATAGAATATTACTCAGCTGTAAGAAGAAATCAATTGGGGAAGCACATGACAACAAGGAGGAACCTTGAGGATATTATGCTGAGTGAAATAAGCCAGACACACACACACAAAAAAGTTGACTATTATATGGTCTCACTGATATGAACCAAATACAATAAATAGACTTAGGGAGTGGGACTATGAAGTGTAGGCTGGTGGGAGATGGAATGTGGGATGAGAAGGTGGAGAAGATGCTGGATGTATGTAGAATGTTTAATAAGGTCAAACGTAAATATGTGGTAATGGTTGGACTTGATGGTAATATATTATAATGAATGCGATAATGTTGATTTATGGATGTGATTGTGGTTGAAACGAATAGTCTACGAAGTTTAATGTTAGTTGGAAGACAGCCGGAAGATAATATTCAGAGTTTATAACAATGATTTTGGAAGTAAATGAGGACTGTGGCTAATAATATAAATGCAGGAATGTTCTTCTACTACAGGGTGTTAAGAATGTGGTGATCCACGGGAAAATACAACTAATGTAATTTATGGACTATAGTTAACAACATTGTAATGTTTTTGTAACAAAAGCAAAGTTGGTACTATAACAATTATAAAGGTAAATAATTTACTTTAAAATTATGTATTATAAAGACAAATTTGAAAAGCATTTAAATTTTTAAAAAAACTTAGAAAACTAAGCAAATATAACAAAACATTAATTATTTCTGTTGTATGGCTATACTGGTGATTGCCGTGCGCGCCCATCTCTGCCCTGGCCAGCGGGAGCCTCCGGAACAAGCGCGGACAGACACCCGGCCCCTGCACTAGCACCTCAAAGCCCAGTGCGGTCCCTTCAATCTCACCTGCTGGTGGAGTTCGCCCCTGCAGTGGCTTCCCAGACCTTTCCCGCCTGCTCACTGGCTCGCCCCTCCTCCACTCTGCATATCCGCGGCTTTCCCAGTGGCCCTAGCAGAGGCTCGGGTTTGTTGTCCCATTAGTTGAGACTTTCAGGCGGGCTCTGGTTGACTTTTCCATTGGCAGGTGCATTAGAATTGGGCTCTGGCTTTCCCTTGGGCGGATCTATTAACACACCAGGCTCTGACTGGTTTTCCCACTGGTTTTTCCGTTTATTCCCCATGGCCCTCTCTTTGGTCCTCTAAACATATTTGCAGATTGCTTTCCCCCAACAATCAGTCCCAGCCCGTATTAGTCAGCCAAAGGGGTGCTAATGTGAAATACCAAAAATGGGTTGGTCTTTATAAAGGGTATTTATTTGGGGTAGAAGTCCACAGACACCAAGCCAGAAAGCCTAAGTTTCTTCTCACCAAAGTTCATTGCCAAGTATTGGAGCGGGACAGCTGCCGGCGTTTGCCAGGGTTCAGGCTTCTTGGGTTCCTCTCTTCCCTGGGCTGCGTTTCTCTCCGGGCTTAGCTCCTGTTTCCTCCACAAGGTCAACTGTAGACGATCAGGCGAACGGCTTGCTTCTCTCCTCCTGGGGCCTTCTTTCCAACATCAAAACCGCTTCTCAAAAGACTGCTGCTCAACACTGTTCTTGCCTTGCCTTTTATATTTGATTCCCCCCACCACCACCACCAAGGGGTGGGGCTCAACGCCCTAATCCTAACCTAACCAAGCCCAGATGAACAGATCAGTTTACAAGCATTAGCCAATTATATTTTTGGAATTCATAATTATATCAAATTGCCCAACGGCTACACAGCCCAGGTTGCTGCGATCGTGATTGGAGCGCAGGAAGTTACCCTGCGCTGCTCTGCGCGTGCCCACAGTTTCCCATCAGCTTCGAATAATTATGTTAGTAACAATCCCCATCACTTCTGGACACAGAGTAATGCACCATTTCCTTTACTTTATGGATTAAAGTCCACACAGTAGTCCTGTGACAAACATATCATCACTGTCCCCTGAAGAGACGGTAAAACCGCCGCCCAGAGCTGTGAGCTGCTGACAGCTCCAGGGAAGGCGGGCCTCGCCCCTCCAGCCCCCGACGCTCTTGGCTTGCTGAGCCCCACCTCGGACTGAGCCGGCTTTTGAGCTCTGGGGGCACTTCCCATTGAACCCACTGAAGAAGATTTTGCTGGCACCCGCCCGGCAGCCCCGGCAGCACCTGAGAGGCTCGTCCTGAGGGCGCTATGCCTGGAGAGGACGTCGGATTCCAGTGGCCGCCCTGCGCCCCGCATCCCAGGAAGGTGCTGCGGGAATTGACCTCCCAGTGGAAGAGTCGTGGCTCAAGCCCTAAGAAATAGGTCCCTACAGGTCTTTCTGGAGGTTTTGAGGGAGTGGTGGTGGAGCAATTCAAAAGAGAAAGGGCGCTCGCAAGAACTAGGTTAAGCGGTTCCCCTTAGAAGCAGAGAGCTTCGTGCAGATCTGAGCGCAGGAAGTTTGACTTAATCGTCTCCCTCGTCTGCAGCAATCCCATCCCATCCCAACCTCCCTCCCGTCCACGCCCACAGATGCGCAGAACCATCACAGACGAGTTCTGAAAAAATACTTTTGGCAGGAAAATAAAGAAAGTTGCTAGCGACAGTTGTTGTGTTTTTTTTGTTTGTTTGCTTGTTTGTTAGTCGTCGCCACTTACTTAAAAAAGCAAATAAACTTCTAATGAGGCATCACTACATCCTTCAGTGGTCATGGAAGCGCCTGCTCCGGCCTTTAGCACACATTCCCCACAGCGGGGAGCCGCGCTCTGGGAGCGGAAAACCCGATGCTCGGGTATTTGGAGAAAAGCAACCCTATTTCCAGCTGGTTTTGAACCGAGGACCGTGATAACCATACACTACGGAAACCACCCCGAGCGGCTGCTTATGCGTGAAAGCTAAAATAAATCTTTCCTGGCTGCCCCACGTTCGGGAAAGCTAAACTTTTCCTTTCCCTTTTTTCATATTTGAGCGCGTTTTCTTCTTTCATTCGTACCTTCCGTTGATCAAAAACAACAATCACAGAGCCCTGGGACTCAAAACCAAGGAAACTCTTGTCCCGGCGACCCAAATCCTTCACAAACTCCAGGCCAGGAAACCTCAGGCAGGTTCGGGAGGAATCTGACTTCCAGGTTTTCCTCTGTAGTGTCCCGTATCAATTTCGCTGTCCTTCCAGCAGGCCCCGGCAGGAAGACAAAGTATAACCGTTTAGCATCCAAGATCCCCGGGGTGGACCTTGAGACCACACAGTGCTTCTTAGTGCCAGGGAAATGCTTGGCCCAGAGACGGCGGCGCGAGGCGGGGCGGTCTTCCAAGAGGTGGCAAGGGTGGAGGGCGCCCTCATCCCGTCCTGGTCCAATGCCCCGCATTCCCCAGGCTTCCATCCTTCAGCTGCATGATCTCATCCATGTTTTTTGCACATCTCTGTAAGTTTCGCTTTGATATTGAGCTTTTTTTTTTTTTTTTTTTGCATCTGTGTCTAATATTGTATCTGGTTTTTGCTTGTTAGTTTTCACTTGACACTCTTTGAGAAATCTGCCGGACTTGCTAACATCTACATCTGATGCATGCTGAAAAAATCTGCAGCCGCTGCAGTTCTGCTGAACCACATCCAGGTTACCTCCAATTCTCTGCTCTCTCAAACTGCTGCAATCACTAGCGTCGGTGAAGCCGGCCAGGGAGCTGAGCTGGAAATTCTCTAAGGAACTTTCCTCGGAGATAGGATTGCTGGGTACCTTAAAGACTACACTGGAGTAGAAGCTCATTTAATGCCAGTCCTGGAAACTCTGAGGTCTACAGTTTAAAGACGAAGATCTTACCATTCATTTGTGCTCAGTTTCTGTCATCACCAGAGCAAAGGAAGGACACTGGTCTGAGGAAAAGTCCCAGGTGAAGGTGACCCCTGAGGTAAAACGGGTAAACTTGAGAAGGAGGGAAGGTGTTTAGAGAAAGGAACTTTTAAAGTTCAATGTCTTCTTTGCTATAATAACAGAAGTTCTTTCAGTAAAGGCCATCTTTTGCGGGGCTGTCCTTTTCAGAGTTTTGAAGTAACATGGGGAAGCCTGTTTTATAGACTCTTACAACATCTCTAACAGATTCTTCTCCACGCAGGGAACAGCAGAGAATTTCCAAATAAGTCTCTTCCCAGAGAAAGCCCAGGATCCAAGATGTGGCCGCCCCATCCACGGAGCCCCTTTCTAAACTGTCTTCATGCCCTTCTGGTTAGTATGTTTTAAAGCAGAACCACTCCCTCTCCCCGGGGTTCAAATTACCCATAAAGAGGCAGAAATTCAATTCTTGCCTTGGGCTTACAGCAGTCTAGCTGGATCCAGGACAGAGGCTTCTTTGAATAGTGATCTTATATTAAGTCGGGCTCATGGGGATCAAGCAGTCAATGAGTTGCCTACAAGTGACTTTCTTTCTGATAGAAATTCAAGCTTCCAGCATCACAAGAAATCCTGGTTGCTTTTTCTTCTACAGTTCTCATGCATTGCCTGGTTATACTTCATGGTTGTGGCAGGGAACCCATTTAGAAGGGCCAGCTCCTGTCCAATTGTACTCCCCACAAAGAAATAAACTGTGCTCAGCTCCTAGGGAGGAAATTTCAAATGCATATATCCCTTGATGCACACTTCAATAAGTATGCAAAGTTGCACACTTAATAGCACTTGCTAGAAATTATTTATACTCAAAGTATCCCTTGCAGCATTATCTTGTAGTAGAAAAACTGGAAAAAATAAAACTATTTCTCATTATGGTGTAATTAGTTAAATAAATTATGGCACATCTATAAAATGGAATACTATACATATTTAAAGGAGAATAAGGAGATCTTTATGAATGTAATTGTGAAGGTCTCCAATATATTGCAAAGTGAAAAAAAGGAAGGTACAGAACAATGTATCTAGAATGCTACCATGGGTGTGTGGGAGAAAGTTTATTTGTGTTAGATTGTAAGTGCACTTTGAGAAAATCTCTGGAAAGATAATCAGGAAACTCATGACAATGGTAACCTATTGGGGGGGGGGGCTGGGCAGATAGAAAACAACTCCAGGAAGATGTTTACTGCATTTCTTTCTGTGCTGTGATGTTTGAACCAAGTGGATGTGTTCCCTGTTTTAAAAATTAAATAAAATTTTTAAGAAAACACGATGAACACATAGTAAACAAGGAGAGTAGTCCCTGGAATGGTGACTGCAGCCAAGCTACCAATTCGAAAGAGTAATAGATAATTTAAGGAAACCAATTACAAGCACATGGAAAATGGGGCGGTCTCCCAGGAATCCTTTCTAGCGGCGTCTTCAGCGGTGGCAGGAGCCGGGTTCTGGGACTAGGAAGGAGCCTCCGGATGGCCTGCATGCCCGGGACACTCATCGACCCAAGGAAAACCCGACACGCGAGGAATTTCCGTCAAAAGTGACCCCTCCGTAGTGACGGGAACCTGTGACTCCAGGGCGTGCGGTCGGCGGCTGAGCGGGTCCCGCGCGCCCGGGAAGGCTCTTCTCACCGCAGCACGTTCTCCTTGGGTTTTCTGGGCCAAGCCCGCAGAATCGGCACCAGCTCGACTTCCACCGTCAAGCCCACGTGCTCGGGTTTTTCGTTCTGATTTTTGTTTGTGAATTTAGGGTCGGGTGCAGGGAGGGAAGAACTCTCTATTTCCAAACCTCGCCTAGGAACGAGCTGGGCAGTCCCTCCCCGGACCTGGGCCCCGCTCTGCTGCCCTGCCCGGCGCAGCCCTGACGCCTGTCCCCACCACAGCCCCCGCAGGGCCGGCAGCGGTCAGCTGCGCGCGGACTGGACCTGCCCCGCGCCAGGGCGGCCGCGCGGTGGGCTCGCGGGCGTCTGGTGCTCACGCAGGGCCGCTCTCCACGAGGTGCGGGGTTAATTTTTCTGATTAAAGGAAATAAAAAGGTTTTTTTGTTTTTTTTGGTTTTTTTTTTTAAGGTTTTCCTTATTAAAACAAGTCACTTAACGCCAGGAGAGGGGAGAGTTCGTTGGAGAAATGGGGTGGGGTGCGCGGGGTGGGTTAGGGGCGGCGCACCCAGGAAGGGCTGGAGCACTGCCTGCTTTGCAGGGAGAAACCTTAGCGACAAGGCTGGCTCAGCGCGACTGCAAACTGTAGAGGAGAAAAGGGATTCGCGGAGGCTTAGCCGTGCTAATAAAAACGCCCAGGGCAAGGGTTCACCCCCAGACCGGCCAGAGCCCGTCGTTTCCGGACAGTTTCTGTAAGTTGCCACTAAAGTGCTTATTTTCGAGGACCAGCCTCAAAGTGCCTCGGTTGTAAGGAGGAGCGCACAGACTCCAGGCCCGAGCTGGGCTCGATGCGGCGCCGGGTCCCCTCTAGAAATCCGCGAGAAAAAACCCTTTTACGAGAAACCCGCACGTGGGGCTGTCGGGACGCCACCCACGCGGCACACTCTCTGGGTGTGGTCATCGCCGGGGACACTGGAGTTCAGGGAGAGAACTGCGGAAGCAAAACTCAAAGGCAGGGTCACCTGTTTCCGCCCGGTTTCGAACCGGGGACCTTTCGCGTGTGAGGCGAACGTGATAACCACTACACTACGGAAACACCCGCAGGGATTCCTCCCAGGACAAAAGACAGTGCGTCTGGATCTTCTAGGTTTGGAACTCTTCAGAGACTTTTTGATTGGAGTCTCTCAGTTTCCTTAGACTTTCATTTATTAAAAGTAATAATACCACACTCTAATGATTCCTATTTTCTTAGCAGAAACTAATATATATGTTCATAAATACACTTACCAGAATGTCCAACATCCGATTCTTAATAGTCACAGAAATGGAAACCTCCCCACTGCCCATCACCAGTCACGTGAATAAGCTTTAATAAGTTTTCGGATGAAATAGTGTGTTGCAACGAGAATAAACAATCTATTTTAATGTGAATGCACTAAGAGAAGTTTTCATAAACGTCAACATAGATATCACCTAAAACGTAGGCATCACCTAGAGTGTTTTAATAAAGATAATTTACATTAAAGAGATATAATTTGCTTGCAGTGTAATGAACAAATCTTAAGTGTACAGTCCTGCATAATTTTCCTAGGGCTGTCATAACAAATTACCACAAACTCGGTGGCTTAAAACAAGAGATTTTTTTCTCTCAAAGTTCTAGAGGTCAGAACTATGAAATCAAGGGGTCGTTGGGGCCCCCGTCGCTCTGGAGGCTGTAGCAGAGAACCTTCCTGGCTTCATCCAGTTTCTGGGGTCTGCCCTAACACTCATAGGATTGCGCCTTATTCCAATCTCTGCCCCCAACTTCGCACGGCCTTCTCCTCTACTGTATTGGGGGAAAATTTAGTGAGTATTGTTCAAACTTTACGCTCTGACAATCAGCAATTAATATTTCCTTGGTCAGTATATAGTCAGCATAAAAGGCAGAGAAACTGGGCAGTGACCCTATGCGCTAAAGCAAGAAGTTACAGTTCTTTGTTCGGAGCAAGCAAACACCAAGATAATTATTAGGAACATTCCCGGGAGGCTGTGAACATTCTCAAGGAAACTGGCCACTTCCTTGGGAATTGACACACGAACCCTGCAGTGTATTTTGGCTCATGATTTGGATGGATAAGCAATACTCAATGCTAGTATAAAAAGGGAGGGTCGTACCGGAGCAGGTGGAAGTCTCACCCTGGGAGGGGACGCTCTGCACAGATGGTGTTTCCAATCGCTACTCTGGTATCGGCTGCTGATTCGCGATTTCCCAGCCGCGAGCCAGATGTTGGTGTGTCCCCCGCTTTGGTGAGTTTGCATAAACATTTATCATTACTTAATTTCTTATGAACTATTTAGTGGCTTGCGAATTTCCACAACAGTTGGGCCCCTGTTTGTAGGTCCGTGTAGCTCGTGGGCCACATGTATTAATTACTAATAAGCAGCTGTTTGTATGTACTCTTCTGACTTAAATATGTATCAATTGTTTCCATCTCCTCCGCATGTAATAATCTTTTTGGTATTAAGCTTCCATTGTTGTCAACCTTTATTTGCCAGAACATTTTGTTTGGTGAGTTTGTATATAAGACTTTTCTATTCTTGTTATTCTGTGGTTCTGTCCAATTTTGATTTAATCTATTGACTTGTAATGTCACTCTTATTTCTCACTCTAATTGTCAGTATAAACTTGTTGAACTAACTAGATATGCATGCATGTATTCATATTTCATCTGATTGGGACTCTGCTGGCTATTAGTCAGTCTTGTGGGCCAGATATTGGAGGCTTCCCGGTTTGGTGAGCTTGTATTTATGTGGATGTACATCTTGAAGGATTGTGACATAACAGTTGGACCCCTAGGGAAGCGGCTGTGGCTCAATCAGTGGGGCTCCCGTTTGCCATATGGGAGGCCGGGGCCTCCTGGTGAGGGCAGGCCCGCCCGCACGGCGTGGTTGGCTGACCCGGCGAGCACAAGCAGCAAGAGGGGGATAAATGAATGAATGAATAAATAAATAAATAAAAACAGTTGGACCCCTGTTTACTAGATATATTGCTTTCTTATGCTTGAGTTGATTTGAGTCATGATATCACAATACATATATATATAGAGAGAGAGAAACATCTCTGTGTGTCCTCTCCTTGTCTGTTATAAGGACACTTTGTCATCGGATTTGGGGCCCACTTGAATAATCCGAGATGATTTCATCTCAAGAGCCTTAACAATTATATCTGCGAATATACAGGTTCTGGTGGTTAGAAAGTCGGCATATTGGTAGGGGAGTACGTGAGCAATCATTCAAACCACAAGTCAAATGTGCATTTAATGTGGGTGTGTGTAAACCAAACCAAGGTCAAGATATAGAATATTTCCATCACCTCAGAAAGTTTGCCTGTGCCCTTTCCCACACCAGAGACCTGACGAAATAAAAAGCGTGTTCTCTCAAGGAGAAAGTAATATGGAATTAATTTTTATGATGTATATACACAATACCTGACATGCAATTGAAAATTATGATATGCAAAAAGGCAAGCAATCCCATCAAGAAGTAAACATCAAGTCTGATCCGTGTAAGATGTTTGAGATTTTTCTGATTGTCGACCTGCTTTTACTATAAGGCTCAAAGAGAACTTAAACACTTAATTTCTGGTTGTTGACTGCTCCTAAGCTCCATGCGTGCTCACTCTGGATCAAACAGTAAAGTGCAGTTGTTGACACTGACTCCTAATATGCCTGAGTAAAAGATGACACGATTTTAGGAACTGCGTCTTGATGAGTACAGGAAACTTAGGATGGAACTACGAGAGTTTTGCTTTCTAGCAAAGAGTTTCTGTGGTGTAATGGTTATCCTATTTGCATATAAAAAAAGATCAAAGATACCTGGTTCAAATGAGCTGGAGACATCAGCAGCCAATGTCATATTTCTCCTTTGCAAGGTTTACATGGATACCTTTTGACATTTTCTACCCAGTTGGAATACCACCTGGTCTCTCTCCAAACAGAATATAGAAAAGATAGTTGAGCCAAGACCCTAAGACAACAGGAGTCAAGAGCACTCTGTTCACCTTAGAGAGTCCCAGACCAAGTGACGCTGAATGAGACCTGGAAAGAAGAGGAGCCATTTGAGAAAGAATAACTTGGGTTGGGAAAGAAATGGTATTTCAGTTACAAGAAGACTCTAAGAGTCATGACTTTAGGAATCGTTTTACTGGTGCCACATTTCCCTGTTCTGGACTTTCAGAGGTATCTGTTATGACGGACCATCACTTGAGATTCCATTCCAGTTAAAGGCGTCCTTTAAAACCCAATCTTCTGACACATAACGGCACTCCCAGATAGGGGTGGCTTCGTGGGCCTGTGACCTGTGCATCCAGACCGGGCTCCACGCTTGAGTCAAGGCTACTTCTTGACATTTTTAATAATATTTTAGAAGGGGCCCCACAAATTATGTAACTGATTCTATCCCAAATGCTCATGAAAGAAGCAATCATACAGGGGAGTCATTCATTCCTTTACAAGGAATGCTGTGCACATTCCTAGGGATAAGGGCAGGTGTTTGGAGAGTGTGATAGAGCAGCTACAACATAAAAATTCTAACTCAGAGTCTGATAAGTTTTTTTCCCAGTTTTTATTTTAATCTAAGAAATGGTCACGTGCCTCCAGCCTCATGTGAAGTATTTTTATATGTTTTATTGTTAATTATTCTTCTTACCCTTTTGCAGGATGTCGTGCTACTCTACTTTTCAAAAATATTCAGTGATGTCCTGGAGTCCAGAATCATGCAAAATTTATGCAATAAGCATATCTTATCTATTTTTCTTTATCTGCTTTTAAAATTGAATTCAGAGCAAAAAATGCCAAGGGAAACTGCAAGTTTCTTAGGAGGTGTGGAAAGTAACTACAAAACTTTAAAAGCAGAACATTTTACTTTGGCTCTAGATCAAGGGTTCTTAACAAGGGGTCCATGAGCTTGAATTTAAATAAATTAAAAAACCACATTACTCTTGTGGGGACGTGTTGGTGCGGGTGTGATATATTTATTAAATAATATACAGTATGGTGTGGACTGAGTAAGGGGTCAGTGGTTGGGGTCCATGGAACGAAAAAGGGTGACCTACCTGACAGCTCTCAGGGCAGGTACTGTAAGTCATTGAGAATAACTTCGTATCTCATTCACTACCTTCCATTACAAAGTACATCAAACACTCAAAGTTACAGGATTCATCGGCTATAAATTCAGGGTGCCTTCAATTTAACCAGATAAGAATGTCTAAGGTGAAACCGGAAAACACTTACACCAGGCCCCGCTGGGATTCGAACCCAGGATCTCCTGTTTACTAGACAGGCGCTTTAACCAGCTAAGCCACGGAGCCTCCTCTTTGAGCCCTGCTGGTCATATATTATTTTACTAAATTTCACACTTTAGGCTACCAATGTGTGCCAGCAAGTTCCTTGACACATAACAAGAAGATATACTTGGGCCTCAGTCAGAACCAAAGAAGAATGTTTTGCGGCCAAATGATAACAGGCTCTGGAATGAGAAGACTATCTTCCCTTGGGAGACTGCTCTAATATCAAAGATGTCCAAGACCAGACTGGACCATAAGCTCCGGAGGCCAAGCAGGGACCCCACCTGGTTTTGAGAACCATTACATTATTATATGCTCTCATTTTATTTGTTCATCCATTGGGGGGGGTGATACTAGGAGCAACGCCTTGGATTTTATGCATATTTTCCGCTGACTTTTGGCCTCTGGTGATTCCCTCTCTCCCACGTGCAAAATATTCACCCCCTCCAAGTCCGATTCCTTCATAGCAGTAACTCAAGTCCAGGGTCATGTCATCTAAATCAAGTAAAATGTGGATGAGATTCCTTGGGTGCAATTCCTTGTAATCTTAAGTAAAGTTCTTCTTCTTAATTTGGACTTAATTTTCAGCATGCCCTTAAATACTTTATGTATTTAAGATACAAGTTACCTTTCTCCCACACACGCATTACGCAATGGTAGGAAAGCATAAGATAAGGGCTACACATGCCTGCATTCAGAAAGAGCAAAATCCCGAGACGCGCTGGCGGATATTCTAGAATCCAGCCGGGCGCCCCATGCTGGTGCCGTGCTCCTTAGGATTCGATGGTTCTGTTTGGGAATGATTCTCAGGGCTCTCGGCTCCTTTCTTTGTAATAAGAAATGCCTGGTGCTTGCAGCTGAGTAGTTTTCTTAGCCTGCTTCTTTCCAATAGCAGCCTGAGAGTACAAAGTTCCCTTTTCATTTTGCACTGTTTCTATGCCTTTTGGTTCAAGCTGGCAGTGTTCAACTACCACAATCCTCTTTGGGAAAAAAAAAAAACTTGTGATTTTTTTTGATGACTGTTATTGGAGTTTATTCTTTTAGACCAGCGTTGGTAAAATCAGGCCAGCTCCCTGTTTTTGTAAATAAAGTTTTATTGTGACCCACAAAACCTAAAACATTTACTATCTGGCCTTTTACAGAAAAAGTTTGTCAGTCCCTGTAGTAAACAGAAGCTATACCCACAAAATTCAAGAGAAAAAGCCCTTCTTTATTTTGGGCTTTCTGTAAAGCTGCCATAGGACAACACCCTTAAGATTTGTAAAAACAAATGCAAGCTATTGTTTATTTAACAGGATTTGTGAAGCATGCCCTTAAGATCCGTACAGCTTTGTTTTTCTGTTTGAGATACAGAAAAGGATTCTGTTGAGGCTTAAAGGATTTTACAGTCACACTCTGGGCTTCATTTTTAGACCATATTTCTCTGGATTTGATTTTTGCCTGAAAGCGATTTCTTAATTTTAGCATCATGTGCCATCTGGAGAAGATGGGAATAATAAACACTTTTCCTTTCAAGCACAGCAAGTATTGGTTCATTTATATTTAACAGTTCTTCCTTTAACTTATCTGTCTTCTCCCATATTTTACTATAAATAACAAGAAGGTGCTACACAGCACCTTCAAAATTCTGTCTGGAAATCTCCTTAGCTAAATTATCCGGTTTATAGGTTTATTTTCAACATTCCATGATATTACAGGCAACACTATTCCTAAACTTGATCACATTCAAATCTCATGAAACTAAATCCCATATGCTTTTTTCTTGACTTTAGCATAGTATTTTCTTTGCCTTTGCTACAAAAATATATTAACTATAGTCTATAAGTTACATTAGTTGTAGATTTCCCATGTTTCACCATATTCTTAAGACCTTGTAATAGAGGAACATTCTTGTATTTGTATTGTTAACCACAATCCTCATCTAGCACTGAAATCACTATATTATACAGTCGCTAGATTATCCTCTAGCTGTCTTTCAATTGACATTAACCTCCCTAGTCTACCCCTTTCAGCTGCGATCACATTTATGAATCAGCAGTGTTAGATATTATAAAGTGTTACCATCAGCTCTGTCCATTTCTACATGTGTACAACCAACCTTATTAAACATTCCACATACATTCAGCATCAGCTCCCCCTTCTCAACCCACATTCTGTCTCCTAGTAACCTCTAGTCCATAGTTTAACTCCATAAGTTTACTCATATTTAGTTCATATCATTGAGATTATACAAGAGTGGTCCTTTTGTGTCTGGCTTATTTCACTCAACGTAGGGTGATTGCAGGATCCCATGGGAGTTATGTATTTGGCTTCCTGAGGAACCACCAAACTGTTTTCTACAGAGGTTGCACCATTTTATATTCCTACCAACAGTGAAGGATTGTTAATCAAACGCTTATCGGATACGTGGTTTCCAAAAATTTTCTCCCACTGAGTAGGCTGCAATTTCACCTCCTTAACAAAATTGTTTGGGACACAAGTATTTAATTGTGAGGAAGTTCCACTTATCTATTTTTTTTTTTCTTTCATTACTTGTGCTTTGGGTGTAAGTTCCAAGAAACCACCACCTACCACAAGGTCTTGAAGATCTTTCCCTATATTTTCTTCTAGGAGTTTTATGGTTCTAGTTTTAATATTTAGATCCTGGTTCATTTTGAGTTAAATTTTGTATAAGGTGTGAGATAGGGGTCCTCTTTCTTTCTTTTGGATATGTATATCCAGTTCTCCCAGCACCATTTGTTGACTAGACTGCTCTGACCCAGCTGAGTGGGTTTGATAGCCTTTTGAAAAATCACTTAACCATAGATGTGAGGGTCTATTTCTAAAGTCTCTAGTCAATTTCATTGGTCAATATGTCTATCTTTATGCCAGTACCGTGCTTTTTTTTTTTTTTCCACTGTAGCTAAATAATATGATTTAAAGTCGGAAAATGAGAGTCCTCCAACTTTGCTCTTCATGTTTAAGATATTTTTGGCTATTTGGGGCCCTTCCAGATAAATTTGATAATTGACTCTTCAAACTCTACAAAGAAGGCTGTTGGAATTTTTATCAGACTTGCATTAAATCTGTAGACCAGTTTGCGTAGAATTGACATCTTAATGATGTTTAGTCTTCCAACCCATGAAGGTCATCTTTGGCTTCTTGAAGTAATGTTTCATAGTTTTCTGAATATAGGTCCTTTATGTCCTTGTTAAGCTTTTCCTAAATATTTGATTCCTTTAGTTGCTATTATAAATGGAATTTTTTTTCTGACTTCCTCCTCAGTTTGCTCATTAGTAATGTATAGAAATGCTATTGATTTTTGCATATTAATCTTGTATTCTGCCACTTTGCTGAACTTATCTACTAGTTCTAATAGCTTTGTTGTGGATTTTTTGGGATTTTCTCAGTATAGGATCATATCATCAGCACATAGTGAAAGTTTTACTTCTTTCCTATTTGGTTATCTTTTATTTCTTTCTCTTGCCAATTGCTTTAGCTAGAACTTCAAGCACAATTTTGAATAACAGTGTTGACAGTGGGCATCCTTGTCTTATTCCTGATCTCAGCAGGAAAGCTTCCAGTCTTTCACCTTTGAGTACAATGTTAGCTGTGGGGTTTTCATATGTATACTTAATCATATTGAGAAAGTTTTCTTCTATTCCTATCTTTTGGAGTGTTTTCGTAAGAGAAGATGCTATATTTTGTCAAATGCCTTTTCTGCATTAATTGAGATGATCATGTGAATTTAGTTTTTTTAATGCAAGAATTACTCAGAGCATAATAACCCACTGACAAAATTATGAACTTGTCCTTCAGTTTAATACAGTATAGTTTAACAGTACAGTTTAAAAGTTAGTAGGCTGGCCTACCTATGTGCCAGGTGTGCCTGTAATCTCGGTGGAGCTGCAACTCCTACCCTACAGCTCAATGGACTCATCCAAGTCACCTGGCGAGGAGACAACGATGGGCAATGGCCATCCCAGGGAATGGAGAGGGCCTGCATCTGCAGGCAGGATCATCCCACCCACCATATCCATGGGATATAAGCCCTCTCTCACTTGGAGGTGGAGTGGACATCACCATCCCAGTCACCTCAGGATCGGGGGAAGAACTATGGACTAGAGTGGACTTGATGGTATTCTGTTGTACACATATGGTGATTCTAGCAATGGAAGAAATTATAACAGTGAGGTGGAGCCGGTGGCCACTGGACACTTTCGGGGCAGGGAGAGGATGTGCAGTTGAAATACAGGGGCTTTTTTGGGACTTGGAGGTTGTCCTGAGTGCCATTATGGCGACAGATGTAGGCCATTTTAAATCAGCACACACCATTCAGAACTGAGTGGGAGAGAGTGTGGTCTACGATGTGAACTGTGGTCTATGGTTGGTGGCAAGGCCCCAGGATGTGTAAGTCCATTGAGGGTGGTGGGCCACACTGTGGGAGATGTTTGTGTGGGATGTGGTGGGAGGTGTGGGAGGTGGGGAAGATGGGAATCCCAGTGGGTTCCATGTAATATTTTAGGTAATCTAAGCACCTCTTAAAAATATATATATGTATAACATTTTTGTAGGCAAATGCATATATATTTATATATCACTTTACAAATATTGGTATGTATTGTGAAAATTTTTATTTTTACCCTCCCCCCCCCAAAAAAAAAAGTTAGTAGGACTCTAGAGCCATTCTACCTGGGTTCAGGTGCTGGTGCTGCTACTTACCAATAGTGTGATTTTGAGCAAGTTTTGAGATGAATTTCTTGTTACAATTAAATGAGGCAACACATGCAAAGCACTTAAAACAGTGCTTAGCACATAGTAACACAGTAAGTACTATAAAAGTTTTCATCTACAATAATTATCTTCTAAATGTGAAAACTGTAGAAACAGAAATGATTGAGTATCATATAGGGCCAGAAAGCAATGCAAAAGATAGGTCCATTTTATCCACAAAACACTCATTCAGTTTAAAGCTCAATATTTTTCCTTTCCTTCCTGTAGTAAGACTCAATTGGTTAGCTCACCTCAAACTTCAAATATCCTCATATGCTCTCGCATTATTCTGCCCTACTCTGGTATCACTTCAGTGCTTCCACAGAATAGCTTGCAGTTTCCAGCTCAGCTTCATTCTCAAAGTCAGATAATTTTTCTTTATGAATGTGTTATCTTTTACTTATTTCATTGTGAAGCCTCTTTATTTTGCCTAGGAATATATTTATTATATTGCATCAATTATGGAGATCTTGTCAAATACTCTTTCTCCTTCCACCATCCACCCTCAGCTTCCTCAAAGAAATGTAGTCTGGAAAAATCCTTTACCATTTAATAGCATCCTTTCATGGGGCTGCCAAAAATAAACTGTATCAAATTCCTCATTTGCTACAAATACTAGATGTTCAGTATTGTAATATTAATTAATTATATTCTAATCCCTGCTTCAGGATTCAGCTGTGTCTCTTTCAGATACCCCAAACTTCCCATCTGGGAGCTTCTTTCATAGGTTGTTAAATTTTCCATGACATCTTTTAGTACCTTTAACTGAGTGTAGTCAACAGATCCTTGATTAAGATTCTTGGGACTCACCCTAAATCTCTTTAGTAAGGTTCATCCCAAGAGGGATTGTGGAATCTTCATTTGTCATAACTCTTCCCAGGGATACTTTGGGCGGCTTGGATAGGATTGGATTCTCCATGGAACAATTGTGGGTTGAGTTTTCTGAGAGGCCCTCCAGTTCTGAGAAAGCCTCTTCCTCTCTGGGGAGCCCACTGCCCTCCCGGCTCACTGCCTTGCTTTTGTGAAGATATTGGGCTGTCAGTTAAAGCATTGGTCATTAAAATCAACGTCACGAATTCGAACTTTGTGTCTGCTAGGGATTTCCAAATGTACCCCAGGGGATATTCATTTTAATATAATATCCTTTGGGTCCCAACCACGATGCCTCCAATGTCTCAGTGGGTCTGGAGTGGAGCCTTGAATTCAACAGGCAAAGGGAGGCAGGAGATGGGATGGTGGAATACATACTTAACTATATTATTAATGTTTTAGTTCTTGAGTTGTGTTCATTATTTTCATAAATAGATAAGTAGAAAATATCTTGAGTCTTACAATGTGTTTTTTTTATTTTATTACTTTATTATTATTTTTTTAATTCATAAATTTGGTGCTTGACAAAGACATAAGTGAAAGAAAAATGAAAATAAGGTATTATCTATTAAAAATGAGAAAATACATCGGATCAATTCAAATAAAAACAAGCAAAACAAAACAAAACAAAACAAAACAAACAAACAAAAACCAGGCAAAGGGAGATCGCTGAAGAAAACACGGGCTGAGCCGCAGGTGAAGCAGAGGAGGTGGTGGCAGGGCGGTCTTGCCCAGCCCCTCCGCGTCCCCACGTGTCTTTCTTTCCGGATCAGGTGAAAGCAATGCCTTCTCTTGAGTATAACTCTGATCAAGCGAGGGAACTCCAGAAAAGTGAGCACTTTCAGAAAGCACAGAAGGCATTCTGCGTTTTCCCTATCATAATCCTCTTCACGTCTTAATACAACTCCCCAAAGTTAGGAACAGTTTAGTGTTTCCTTCGCACTCAGCACAAGGTGTGGTCGAAATTCATGCCTAGAAAATATATTGTTGAAAATAAACTTTTTTTTTTTACTTTCCTTCCAAACAATGTGAAAAGTTTTTGTTTTCTTTCTAGGCTTTTCAGAACCTAGCGCAAGTTTATTTCTATGGAATGATGGTCTCCTAGAAACTGGCAACAGATACAATTAATTCTAATAAAGAAAAAAATCTCTTAAAGCCTCTGTTAGGATACCAGGATGGCCGAGTGGTTAAGGCCTTGAACTTAAGGTCCAATGGCTAGTGCCCGCCCACTCTCGGTAGGTAGGGTCACAATTTTCAAAGTCATCCACTACAAAATTGTGTTACTATCTGCTAATATTTCCGGTAGGTTTTGTTTCCAAACTAAACTACCCTCATACTTAAAGAAAGTTCCTCGGTAAGCGTTGTTGTGTGCTTTAATGAATTTCTGCAACAGTCCTACTGTGCTGCCAATAGATGGAAGAACCAGTGGAGCGAAGGTCTACGGAAGGCTTTTTTTTTTTTAAGGAGGGATGGGAAGCAGGCGCTCGACCACTGAGCTACATTCACTCCC
Source organism: Tolypeutes matacus (assembly GCA_026826555.1). Lineage (NCBI taxonomy): Eukaryota > Metazoa > Chordata > Mammalia > Cingulata > Chlamyphoridae > Tolypeutes > Tolypeutes matacus. Next base: position 71,562 of record JAKSZT010054400.1, read on the forward strand.
TTCTATAATAGATAGGTTTTAATACTCCAGACCTTTCAGTTGCCAGAGTAATTGAAACTGTGAGGTCATTTGCCCCTAAGGCAACAGAGAAGATGCTCTAGTTTTCTGTGGCCCCCAAGAGATGAGAATCACCTGCTTGGGGTTCTCGCTGTTTTCAAATGGGCGTGCTCAGAAAAGCTCAGCTCTTTGCTAGGGCCAGCTTTCCATACTCACTCTGGAAGCAGCATCCTGGAGGGCGAAGGAGGGAATGAATGAATGAGTCCTCACCAGCACAGTGTGAGGTTTTTAAAATGGTTTCCAGTTTGAAATGTGAAAATGTTCCCTTAGTGGAGTTTTACTTTGTAATTCCCTGGCTTTAGGGTTGTTGAGCCTCTTTTTATGTATTTGAGTCGTTTGCATTTCTTGCCGTTGATTGAAACGCCAGCCTACCAAATGACGTTTACTTTAAAAGTTCAGAGGGCCAGAAGCCTGGTGCCTGGACTTTGGAACCCAGCAACCATATGCTCTAATTCACAGACCTTCCGAGCCTTGATTCCTTGTTTGTCTGGAGCGTGGTGCTAAGGACACCAATGTTGTGGATTTGATCCCCATACAAGTCAATTAATGTTACTTTTCTTCTCCTCAGAGTCAATGCAGACCTGAAATCACCACCTCTGCCCACCTCTGCCTCAGGGAGGATCTGCAGCTCTTGCATTTGGCACTTATTTTTATTAAGTTCCTCCAATCATTGGCAATGTTGGCAATTTCTACTCAATTCCAACTTATTTTGCTGTTGTTTCTTTCAGGAAGTAGAACTCTAGGGTGGCCCCGAAGATGTCATGCTGTGATGAAGGCACAACTATGTGATTAAAACAAATACCATTGATTGCACACTTTGGACAAATTGTATGCTTTATTAATATGTATCAATGAAATTGATTTGTTTTTTGAAAAAAAAGATGTCATGCCGTACAAGCCCTGCAAAACCCCCTGGACTATGAATATGATTAGGTTATGTTATGTGACAGTTGACTTTAAGAAAGAGATGGTTGGGGTGAGCCTCAAAGAATCAGGTAAGTCCTTAAAAGGGACTGGGCTCTACCTGAGTCAGAGATCGGCAGGAGGAGGGGACCTGAGGGATTAGAAAGGAGGGAGTCTGCTGTTCACCAAGATGCAAGTGGCCTCTAAGATCTCAGCTCCTGGACAGTCAGCAGGGAAACAGACTCTCACCTACGAGACACTGGGTGAGGCCCAAGGTCCAGGTGAGAATGCAACCCTGCGAGCGATCTTCACCTTGCTAGACCATGTGCCAGGAACCCAGCCCCTGAGTGCTCAGAGTCACACCTAGAGAACTGAGTGGATAAACAGGTGTCTGAAGCTGCTGAGCTGTGATAACATATTACACAGCAACAGAAAACTAACACAATTCTTCCTTTTGTGTGTGTAAAGCAAGTAACAGAAGTGCTATAGCAGAACACTGAGTGGTATAAAGTGGGGTGTGTGGTGCCTCCAGCACTCCTCGGCTGAGCCACTCCATCTTGCCTTCTGTAGCAGTTTGATATTGCTTATGAATTCCAAAAGTAGATATTGGATTATGTTTGTGAACTGGTCTGTTCTTCTGGGCATATCAGGTTGTACTGGATTCAGAGGTTTCGCTCTTACTTGATTGAGTTGTGATTAAGGCTTTGATTGGGCCACGTCAGTAGACCACCAAGGGGGTGGGGACTCAGAGAAAACTAGAGGGCCAAGGAGTTAGTTGGAGTTTTGATGCTGGAACCCCGGGAAGTAAACACACAGGAGAAGAGCACAGAGGAATAGAGACAGCTCCACAGACACAGCAGAGGCCCGGGGAAGAGAGACGAGCCGTTCGCCTGACGGTTTACAGCTGGCCTTGTGGAGAGATCAGAGGTGCTGAGCCTGGAGAGGAACGAGCCCCGGGAGAGAGAGACTTATCCCAGCCTCCAGCTGAGACTGGAGGAAGAGGAGGGCTGGGCCCTCGTGGAGACCGGCGGCCATCTTGCCCCAACACATGGCAACAGACTTTGGTGAGGGAAGTATCCTATGCTTTAGGGCCTTGTGACTGTGAGCTTCCACCCCAGATAAACACCCTCTATAAAAGCCAACGGGTTAAAAAAAAAAAAAAAAAAAAAAAAAAGCCAACGGGTTTCTGGTACTTTGCATCAGCACCCCTTGGCTGACTAATACACCTTCCCTGCCCCTTTTCTGGGGTCCTGCTACTCATCCTCGGGGTGACTCTCACATGCTTCCTCCTAATGGACACTTGGAAACTGATACTACTTTACATTTCAGATTAATGTAGTTTCATATCTAACACATCATATAGCAATAGCTGCCAATTATTCACTCCTTAAACTAATTTTTTTATAGCATACTTCTTGACACTAGGAATGTAGCACTGGAGGGAGAAAACTCTGATTCCCTGCCCTTTAGGTTTTCTGAGCAAAAGAAGAGACCCCACAGGTAGCTTTTCTTTTCAATAGAAAACAGATTCAAGGAGAAAAAAAATGATTTGTAAAACCACCCACACTTTCACAACCTCTCTCCGGGCCATTCTGTCTTCAATGGGTCAGTGTAAGAGAAAAAAGACTAAAAATAAGGAAGAGCAATTTTCACCAACCTTAGCAAAGGAAGAATGAAACAGAGACAAGATTTTTTTATTGTTTGATTTAAACACTTTTTGCATGAGTAATATATTCACATGGTTCAAAAATGAGAAAGTATTAAAAGGCATAGTGAAAAAATCTTTGGCTCCTCCTTTCTCCCATCTCCCCACTTCTCACCAATCTCTCTTTTTTTTTTTTTTTTTTTTAAGATTTTATTTATTTATTCATTCGGGGAACCGAACCCGGGGCCTCCCACACGGCAAACGGGAGCCCCACTGATTGAGCCACAGCCGCTTCCATCACCAATATCTCTTAGTCTCTTTTGCACTTTTCTGATTTTCTTTAGGACACTTTATTTTACAAAGAAAGGTAAAATATTTATCCATTGTTCTGCAGCTTGCTTTTTCACTTAACATATTTTGAAGAATTCTGTTTTATCAGTTCCTAGCTTACAGGAATAATTTCAAATTTGCAAACACCACAAAATCGGGGCTTATTTTCAAATGAGTATATCCAGCCAAGCAAGCCTGAATCTGAAAACTTTTTTTCCACTGCACCTCTGAAGGAGGGAATGAGAACAAAGTGTAGGCTTATTGTGGCTGAAGGGACGGGGATAAAATGACACCCTTATTTTTTTAGTTTTTGTACTATAATGAGACATAAAACACTTTTTGCCTGAAACAATGTGATATTCAAAAATACCTCAAGTAGGGGGTTGAAAGCAGCTGATGATCAAGAGAAATTATATATTCGTTCAATAAATATTGACCATTGCACTTCAGATTGTAATAATTAGCTACCACCTTTCGGTAAAGATATTCAAGAAATAGCATTAAGTTTTTTAAAAAGTACAGAAAAATTTTCACCAAATAATGAAATCTTGTAAAAAAAATGTACCCACAAGTGCACATGTATGTAAATGTCTAGAATTATAAACAATAGAATGTGTTTAATAGTGTTTAATCTTTGGAATATGAGATTATATATATATAAAACCATAATTTTCATGTTTTTTTGGACAATAATCCTCTACAATACTTGTGTAATAATCATGAAACCCAGAAATAAAGAGTGAAATCAATCAGCCAGTCCCTGGGGGATCTTTACACTACAGATATATCCAGCACAATGGAGAAAATAAAATGAAGTAAATGAAGTAAATGACGAAATACTTAAAGTGAAACTTTAGAAAGAATCTCCTGCCCTGGCAGTGCAGGGCGCATGGCTAAAGCTCAGAGTTCTTTATCAGGGATAGGAGTTATCTGAAGTAAAAACAATTGAAAATTAAAACAATTATATTTGGATTTATTTGTCAGAATTCTATCAATTTGGTTATCTAGATAGGAGGAATCCTCAAAAGGTAAAAGGAAATGTAAAACAAACAAACAAACAAACAAACATTTTATCCACTTCCTGGGAGGTTAACTCTCCTTCCTCAACCTCCTAGAACCCAATGATCACACACCAGATAGTAGAAACAGGGCAGAGCTGGATGGAAGTATGAAGTAAGGAAGCTTACAGGTGAATTCTACTGGAGCAGGCTTCTGAGCCACTTCCAAAATTTGCATATAGTGCTCAAGTAAGGAAAGGAACACAAAAGTACCTGTCGACCGAAAAAGAGGGAGAAAGAAAGCCTTTCTGGTTAGCTTATCCCTATACTTAAAAGTTCTACCTTAGTAGCATGGTTGGTGAAACAAAATAATGTTATTCTCACTTTCTCTCATTCTCTTTCTCCCTCCTTGAGACCATTTTTTTCTCCTAGATTTTTCTTTTTTCTTGCAACTTCTGATTTTTCCAAGATAAAGTTCCACCCTCACCCCAGCACCAAGATCTTCAGAATTCATCTCCGCCTCTCTTTACCTGTGGTGATGTAGATAAAAGCACAGAAAAGATACCGTCTCTGGTCTCTGGGTATAAGAGAAGGAAGGTCAGCAACAGAATGTTCAAGCAGAATGAAAGAAGACCGTGAAAATTCCACCCTGCTTGCCTGCTGTCGCTATATATTTTAGCCAAACTCCCCATGCAATTTCTAAGCCCTACATTTGTTCATACTCTTACTGCCTGAAAATTTCTTTCTTCCAACTTGTCCACCTGGAAAACAAGATTCATTTTTAAATTTAAAAAAATTTTAAATTTACCTGCTCCACATGCACACACAGAAGCATTGAAAGAGCAGTTCGAGAATCAATTCTGAACATACGTTCTCTTTTATCTACTATCCCTACAAAGAATAGAAGATCCAGAGGTTTTTCATGAAAGATGATTCATGTTTAAGCCTCATTCTTGAAGAGCTAATCCTGAGCAAGGTTCAAGGACCTGACTCCACCTTAGCGAGGTTTACAAGCACATCTTCAAACACTCCTGATTCCAAGACCATACCATGACCCTGCTTTCCTGAGGATAAGCCTGTGGTGTATGAGTCTAAGGAAAAACAGAGATTAGTTATTTAACAAAGCAAAATTATCCTGTGTAATAGTAGTATTTACTGGGAACAGAGGAAGAGTATGTTTTCATCTATCATAAAAATGATTATACTTTGCAGGGCATATCACATTTACATGTACATTATATAATTTAATCTTGTCATATCAATTCATTTTGCAAAAGAGTAAATTGCAAAAGAGTAAATCTTAAAAGTTTAAGTGACAACCCAAGGTCATTCAGTTAATAAGTTACAAAACCTGGATTCACATTCAAGTTTTCTGGTTGAGGTTCAGTTTTGGGAACTTGTCCTAGGGATATACTTGCACCTGTGCAAAATGATATATGTATAATGCTATTCACCGCACCCTTTGTAACGGCACAAGATTAGAAACGACCCAAGTGCCCATGACCAGGAATCTTATTGAAGACATCGTGGCGCACACACATCAATGGAGAAGCTTCCTATGACTTCTTGTGCAGGTTCCCAAGATACCTTGTTAAGTGAAAAGAGTGGTTATAGTATGTCACCTAATGTATTTGTTGGCATTTTCACAAAGAAATTTTGGAAAGAGACATAAAGACACTAGAGAAAATGGTGATTACATGTTTGCTAAGCATGTGAGTGTTAGGAGAAAGGGTGGATGGAAGGCAGGATAGGAGTGACACTGTTTACTGTACACCTTTTTTATTATTTTGATTTCTGAAACACAGGCATGCATTATATATTTTTAAAAGTAAATATACAAGTAAATAAAATGTTTTAAGTAATATATGTTTATTATAAAAGAAACTGAAAGGATGCAGTAAAAAGAGGAGGCAAAAAATAAAAAGAGAAGGTCCTCCTCTTCAACCCAAGCCCCATTCCTCACAGATAATTGTTATCAGGAGTTTGGTGTGCTTCCTTCCAGAATATTCTCTGTGTCTCTACAACTGTTTTATATATTGGTATAAAAAATTGTTTTTAACCAAAATGGGATTGCTCATACAATAAGTACTGCTCTGCAGCTTCTTTTTATCAACACTCAAAAGCATATCATTAGAGTATGAGAAGGGGAAAATAAGAGTCACTTTACAGGGGAGAAACCTGTCAGCCAAAAGGGTGCTGATGCAAAGTACCAGAAATCTGTTGGCTTTTATAAAGGGTATTTATTTGGGGTAGAAACTTACAGTCACAAGGCCCTAAAGAGTCCAACTCAAGGTACCATAAGAAGTGCTTTCTCACCCAAAATCATTTGCCACGTGTTGAAGCAAGATGGCAGGCAATGTAGTGAGGGTTCAGCCTGCCTTCTTCCTCTTCAGGCCCCATGGTCCCAGCTTCTTCCGATCTCAGCTGTAGGCTGGAGTAAGGCTCATCTCTCAGGGCTTCTCAGCTGCTCTGTTCTCTTCAGCAGCAAACTATCAGGCTCATCTCTCTTCCCCGGGCCTCTGCCATGTCTATGGAGCTGTCTCTCTTCCTCTGTGTCCTTCTCTGTGTATCTACTTCCTCTGTGTCCTTGATTGAGCATGTTTATATACCCTCTAAGGGGGCGAGGATTCAACCCTGCATGCCCTAATCTTAACATAATTTAATCAAAGTCATCTCAGCTGAATCTAATACCATCAAAGGGTATCACACCCAAAGGAACAAACCAGTTTACAAACATAATCAACATCTCTTTTGGAATTCATAAATAATCTCAAACTGCCACAACTACCATAGCCAGGGGATCAAAGTTAACATCAACAGTGATATATTACGTTGACAGTATTTTCCCTTGATACAATGGGATTAAAATGGCACTTTACTGCTGTGTTCTTCCTCCATTAAACCCATAATCTGTCTAATCAGAAGAGAAACATCAGACAAATTCCAATAGTGGGGCATCCTACAATATACCTGACCAGGACTCCTCAAAATTGCCAAATATGCTATACTTTGGTCCTCCTTTCCATTGTGTCCCTGGAGACGAATAGTTGGGTTTTGTTTTGTTTAAAGTTTACCAGATTCTAGAAGCATATGATGGTCTTTATCTCCTGACTTCTTTTTTTTTTAATCAATTTTATTGATATATATTAATAAAGCATACAGTCAATCCAAAGTGTACAATCAATGATATTTAGTATATTCACATAGTTGTTGCACAACTTTTTTTTCTTTTTTTTAACAGGGAGGTCCTGGGGATCAAACCCCGGTCCCTCCATATGGAAGGCGGACACCCAACCATTTGAGCCACATCTGCCCCCACACAACTTTTTAAAATGACATTGTTAAAACCTCTTATTCCATTACACTGGTCGTTTGAACTTTTTCCACATACTATTGAAATCTTACAGAAAACAGCAGTGAGAAAATTTTGGAAGTGGAAGTAAAGAATAGAGCTGAATGGAAGGTGGCAGGGGAGCTATACAAAGGTTATAGCTGATGGAAAAGGAAATAAAGGTGCATGTATTAAGAAAGTTACAAAGAGGAACTTAAGTAAGTGTGCATTGCCTAAAATTACAATAGAGGAACTAAAAATAGTGAGACATCCATATTGGGAGGGGGAGATTGTAAGTGAACTAAGCCCTCATCTATCAGAATGGGAAGGAAGTCCACAGATAGTCTGTCTGTCTGATAAATGAAGAAGTGGAGATGTGACTGTATTATTTAGAGATAGGGAAGTGGTTACCCAGAGGAATTTAAAAACTGAAACTGTTAAAAAATTAAACGTGGTTCCTTCTGGAGTGTGGATCTACGGTTTGGGTGGGAGGCATGGAGGGGTGGGGTGGGGGGTGGATGTTGCCACAGAGAATTATTACCGTTTACAATAAATTTTTTGGCACCATTGAACTTTTGTAAACATGTGCACGTTTGATAAAAAACATATTTGAAAGATAACATAATAGTAAGGCCATCAGGCCCAGGAAAAAGTCCCTCTCTCCAACAATCTGAACAAGTTACTACTCACTTCTTAAGTCTGCTTGCTAATAAATTATTTACATCTTCATCTTTTAATTGGTATCCTGGAATGAACTCTTATTAGTTCTCTCTCTCTCTCTCTCTCTCTCTCTCTCTCTCTCTCTCTCTCTCTCTCCCTTCCTTTTTTGCCTTCTGTAAACAGTTTAGAGGTGATTTTTCTTTTCTTTTTTTTAACAATTTATTGAAGTATATCATTCATACATGAACATACATAAATTATAAGTGTTCAGTAAACATCATGAAGTTATAAAACAAACATAGGCTCCCACACATCACCCCTCGCCACAAACACCCCACAATGTTGTGAAATATCTGTTAACAAATCATGAAAGAGCATCGTCGAAGTATTACTACTAACTACTAACTATAGTCTGTGTCTTCCTCCCCTATACATTTTTTAAAGGATTTATTTATTTATTTACTTTTATCCATTTTTATCACCCCCACACACACACCATTTTTGCTGTTTCTGTGTCCATTCTCTGGGCAAATCTCTGTGTCCGTTTCCTGCCCTCTCTTCTCATCCTTTTCCTCCAGCCTTCACTGGGATTCGATCCTCGGAACCTCCGATGGGGGAGAGAGGCGTCCTACTACCACCTGCACCACCTTAGTTCCTGGTTCTTCAGTGCGTCTTGTCTTGGCTCTCCCTTTGTGTCACTCTCCTGTTACGTCATCATCTTGCTGCATGGCTCACGGGGCCTGGCGGCTCACCTGGGGCCTGGCGGCTCACCCGCGTATGGGGCCTGGTGGCGCACCTGTGCACAGGGCCTGCTGGCCCACATGCATTATATATTTTTCTTTTTTAATTTTTACTGGGAGGTCCCGGGGATTGAACCCAGTTCCCTCCATAAGGGAGATGGATACCCAACCACCCGAGCTACATCTCTTAAGATTGATCAAAGATACCCAAAGGTACAGTCTTTTCCCATACAGGATGGTCATATAACAAATCAGACTTATTTTATCACCAGCATTCAGAAAACCAGACCTAGGGAGAAAAACTAGGTCTGGTGACACATGCATGGTTTCTAATATAACGAATGTTTAGCGTACACTGATTTATCACAAAAGCAGGACAGTGAGAATATTCGCATTCCTGACTTCTTTACATGGAAGTCCAATGGGCTTCTGCCCTCTTCTTCTGTTCCTGGGATGAGGTCACAAAATCTCCAGCACTCACTCCCAGGGGCTAGAGGAGGTAATTAAAGCAGAGAAACAGGCACCTTCTATTAGCAGCAGCAGCGGTAGGCTCTGTGGCTTAACAAGCCAGCATAACGTGGATGTAGGGGTCTGTGATGCTCTTGTGTGTCAGCTTGCCTAGGCTATAGTGCCCACCCAGTTACCTCATCAGACACTCGTTTAGGTGTTGCTGTGAGGGTCTCTTAGATGTGGTGTACACCTACAATCAATAGGCTTTAAATAAAGGAGACTAACCTTGATGATGTGAGTGGCCTCATCATCAGGTGAAGGTCTCCCGAGCAAAAACTGAGGTTTCCCAGAGAAGAAATTCTGCCTCAAGGCTGCAGCATCAAGGCCTGCCTGAGTTGCAAGCCTGCGAGCTTGCCCTATGGATTTCAGACTCAAAACTGCAATACCAACTCCTGCCTGGACTTCCAGGCTGGCGGCCTGCCCTACAAATTTCAGTCTTGCCAGCTCTCCTGATCCCATGAACCAATTCTTAAAATATATCTGTTAATGTCCTGTTGGTTCTGTTTCTCTGGAGAACCCTGACAGCGATAAAGGGGCCATGTCTTATCACTGTGCTTACACTTGTCTTCACCTGACATAGCACCTAGCTCATAGTGAAACGATTAAAAGTTACTTAACTGAATTCTAGTTGCAGGAATGTATTTTCCACTGGGACTCTTGCCCACAAGGAATGATTACCTTTGGTTATTTCTTTATGACACTTAAACAAAACAAAACAAACAAACAAACAAAAAACCCACTAAACTATAAACCTATACTACAAAGGTATTTCAATCAAGAGGAAATATCCAATAAGAATTTTCTAGGATGTCACTAAAAATATTCTGAAAGACGTTTTGTTTTCAAAGCACATTTTTATCATCCAGTGTTAATTCTGTTCCTCTCATTAACTCTATCCCTTCCTGAATGGATTCTGTTCACCCCTGTGTTATTCCTTTCAGTACCAATACACTAATTTCTATTCAACAGTATAGAGCCCCCTATCATTTCCAAAACAAGGCATGATGTTGTTTCCTTCCTGGAATGCTCTTTCCTCAGAATCTTCGTGACTCACTCCTTCATGTCTTTGCTTAAATAACAAGTAAAGCTTTCCCAATTCATTCTAAATTAAACTGCAACACCCATCCCTCACACTCCATTTTGCCCTTCCCTGCTTTATTTTTCTCCACAGTCCTTACCACCTGTAGCCGTTGGGCAGTTTGAGGTAATTATGAATTCCAAAAATAGATATTGGATCAGGCTTGTAAACTGGTCTGCTAATCCAGGCATGATTAAGTTATGATTAGGGCGTTAACTGGGCCATGTCAGTAGGGCGTTGAGCCCCACCCCTTGGTGGGTGGGGGAATCAAATAGAAAAGGCATGGCAAGAAGAGAGTTGAAGGAGTTTTGATGTTGAAGTTTTGATGTTGGAGAGAAGGCCCTGGGATAGAGACGAGCCATTCGCCTGAGAGTCCACAGCTGGCCTTGTGGATAGAAGCAAAGCCTAGAGAGCCTCCTAGTCTACAGCTGACCTTGTGGAGGAAACAGAGGAGCTGAGCCCAGAGAGAAACGCAGCCCCAGGAAGAGAGGAACCCAAGCAGCCTGAACTCTGGCAAACGTCGGCATTTGTCTCGCTCCAACACGAGGCAATGGACTTTGGTGAGGGAAGAAACTTAGGCTTTATGGCCTGGTAACTGTGGACTTCTACCCCAAATAAATACCCTTTATAAAACCAACCCATTTCTGGTATTTTGCATCAGCACCCCTTTGGCTGACTAATACACCACCACTTAGAAACTGTATTTTCCCTGTAGAAAGTAAATTCAGCAAGGGCAAGATGTTGTTTAAATGAGTAAGTTGTTCTGTTAAAGCCAAGTCTATTCAAAACCAATTGGTCAAAAATTAGTATTGTTTTCCCAGTTGCTGTTTTATCATGAACTGACAATTTGGTGCAATGTGGTTATCATCCCCCATTCTCCTTTTCTATAAATTTCTTTAATCAATAGGAATTCAGATACTAGTGAAGTTTTCCTTTTCCTTTTAAACAAATTTAAAAATCCAGATATTTGCATTTGCAATGATTGCTAGAAGCATCGGGCAGGAAATGCCAGAAAATGGGTCCACTTAGTTATATGCTGAACCAAGAATTTGTGGAATGGATGGGGGACACAGCTCTTGTTATAATTTGGCTTTTTATGTGGTAATAGAAAATTGAGATGAGTGAGTTTAGCAGAAGCACCCATTGGCTCAGCAGTCAAAGGCATAGGCTTTGGGGCCCCTGTGGTGTGAGGCGAGCACTGCAGCTCTGCCCCTGCGTGTCTGGCATCTCGCGGGGATGGTGCCATCGTGCTGTCAAGGCAGGTGTATAGGTCCAAGCTATGGTCCATCAGGTTAGATCGTATCCTGCTGGATTCAACTGGATTAATGTAGGTGTCAGGAAATGTCAAATATAATCCCATCTTTTATTTTTTAAGCTTTTGGGAAAGTTCCAGGTCCTCACGTATTGTGCAATGACTTCCTTGGCAGTTTGGGTGCATTCATTGCCGGAAATGGATGTTGTAACAGGAAAAGTTTTCATTAATTCCTGCCACCAAATGATTAGTGCATGATATGAGGGATCTGACATTACTTTGAAAGTCATCCCAGCTGTTTATATTTGGATTCTACACACTGTGATCCTAAGGTTAACCGTATGAATTAACACGCATCTTTAAAGGACAGCAATGAAAGATCATTGTGTAAGAATCGAATTGTTTATATCTGCTGTCAATTTGTTTTGACATGGAAGGTTTTCAGGTAACATCAGCAGAGAGGTACGATATGTTATCCCTATGGTGAAAATAAACTCGTTTGTTGTATATAGTTCCTCAATCTCGAAGTGAAGGTATGAATAATATAGGGTATGCATGGTTTAATCAAGACTGTACTTTGGAAGTGAGAAAAATGGCAGTGATGATTGAATTGCTGCAGTCCATAATTTGGGCTTGTTATTTATACATTAAAGATTTTTCCAAATAGATTTGTTACTATCTATTTGTAACAAATAGCAACAAATAGCAATTACTTCCTGCTAGCCATCAGCATGAGCCCTATTGCCTAAACACTATTTCTTATTTATGGTTGAAAAGTCCATAAACATTTTTGTTTGCAATATTGTTTCTTTTATTGTTTCAAGTTGAGTCTGAATGTTACAATACTTTAACTGAAAAGCTTTTGTCAGGTTTTTTCTTGTAAATTTTCTTTACTGGTAAGTTTCATCTTGTCCTTCAATCCTGTGCCCTAAAATAAGAAATATATTTTTGACAGAGAATTAATGTTTTAACAAAAGACTGAGGACATTTTTATTTTAAAATTTAGGCAAAAGTACACTATAAAATGGTATGTTTGCTTATTTGTCTCACACAACTATATAGTTTTTCCTGGTGGGATTTGTTTTGTGTAGTTTTCTTATTGTTTAAAATCTTTGCTTACAGTTAGATAAATTTCTTCTATAGAAAAAAAATTGTTGTAAGGTCCAATTCTCAGTACCATGTAAATGATAACTGCAGCTAGTTTCTCTTTTTAAAAAGCAATTAACTATATAAAGTACCTTTCCACATATGCAAAATCTCTTTCTACTACAATGTTATTTTTACTAGTGCCTTATTGTTGCACTCTTTTTGAATACCCTGCAGTGAACAAATGAATCAATTTGGGCTTAGAAATAAAAGCCAGTTGGCTGAAAGGTTTGAAATACGTACCCCAGCAAAACTGTCCAATCAATAATTGGCAAAGACTATTTTTAAAGTGCTGTTTTTAATCTCTGTACAGATGTCATTATGTAGCTTTGCACATGTTGTTAATTAAGGGCATATAATTTTACACTCAAAAAAGTATAATTGCTGAACTCAGGGGCAGGTAGACTTCAAAAATATGCCTGCTGTAGAAATAACTTGAAAAAAACAAAATAAAAAACATGACCAGACACCAAATTGCAGACATTTTTTATAAAACTACTCGGTAGCAGCTATCAATTTTAAAAATTAAAAACTTTTTGTTGTTCTATCCTGACTAGATATACACAAGTTCTCACAGTGTCTCTATCAACCTTATTAGTTAAGCCAAGACAGAAAATGTTTTTTGGAATGCTTTGAACTCTTAATTTTTAAATGCTTTTTAAATATGAAATTTACAGCTGTAAATTACATATGTTCATATTTTACATAAATGCTCTAAACTACTGAATGATTTGATAATTTTCTGGGGGGGAAATCTCTATACTGGTGGTCCTCTTACTAAAATCCCTTTGTAATGAAATGACCTGTGACATTTCTTCACCAAGGAATTGTTAATATACCAGGTCAAAGATTAGCAATGCTATACTATACATTAGTATGTCCTATATCCTCAAATGAGTTTTTTAATTAAAAATGACAGTATTTTAACATACATCTCTCTACATACAGACCAATTCCATAAAGTAGATTAAAATGAAGCAAAGTAAGGAAAATCAAATAATTTCAGTACATTTTTTATCCTTTAAAGAGAAGAAAACCATAATCAGATAAAACCTTGTTCGTTATTCCTTTGAATCTAGGAATTATTGAAAGCTCCTCTGCACTTAGATTTAATTATGGAGTTAACTTCAAATATGTTATGTTCTTTAAAAACATAAGAAGTTTGCCAGTCATTATTCTAGAACGGGTGATACATTGCTTTGTAATAAAAATATTTCTCTGTAATGTGTAGTTGAATGATTACTATAATATCAAGAAAATGTACATAGGAACATGCTTATTTCTCTCTTCCCTGCATCCCCTCCATGGGGCACTATTTATTGCATAGGCCTACAGAATTATATTTTCATATTTAGAATACATGAACTCTCCTTATTTATGTATTTATTTATTTTAGGCCATTCTTTTGCTTTGCCAAATTCTATTTTCAGTGATACAGTAATTCCTCATTTATGCTGGATGCTTAGGTCATGACTTTGTGCCCTTTCAAAAAAAATATTATGTCAAGTTAGTTATTAATACTATAGATTTTGAAGGGAGAGATTGTATCCAAGTTGTTTTTTTTGTTTGTTTGTTTTTTAGAATGAAAAAAATAACATTTTATGACTGTTCTCCTAAGGAATTAATACTCACCTCTAAAGGACCTACCTGTAATATGTAATCCTTCCTTTTACCTAGCAGGGAAATAAAGCAATTTTTAATCTCCAGAAGAAAATGCTGAAAATAGCTTTTATATAGTCAATAGTTCACCTGGGGAAAGATCTTAATACTTGTTGTTTTGTTTGGTATATAAGTATTTGGTATAAAGCAACTAGAATAGTTCATAACTTGTCCCTTCTGAAATTTAAAAAATATGCAAGAAAATATATATCATTAGAATCCTCTGGTGGATAATAATTTCTTCAGATTCTAAAACAAGTATCTAGTGACTGCTTAATTGTTCCCAAATTACATCAAAGATGAATTGACAAGTAAATAATGGAAATGAGTAGTGATATGGAAATGGTATGCATCTATATTTTACTTGTTCTGGTAAGCAAGCATTGTTTTTTTAAAAACTTGCTTTTGTGAATTGAGGTATTTAAAACTTGTTAAAACTTCTTGCTAAAAATAGAAGAGAAGAGGAGGTACTGTGTGTTCAGAATTTTAAAATGAGAAATTCAGTGTCACTAGTTCCAAGCTTAAAAACACAGGCTTTGATACCAAGTTCTTGTCACTTACGAGGGGTGTGACCTTGGGCTTGGTACCAGATTAACTCTGAGCATCATTTTGCCATTGTAAAAATGGATATAAAAATAGCATCCCTTACACAGGGTTGTGAGGAATAAACAACAACATTTATAACACTATTTAGTAGTACCCAGCATATAATTTCTCAATAGATGTTATTATAATATTACAACAACAGAACAGAGATCATTTGAGGGATATTTCCAAATCATTAGAGCTTTGAAGAGCATCACTGAATTTTTACATTAACAACTCACAGAAAAGAAACTGGAATTTTATCTCTGAGCCCCTGGCAGGGCCAGAAAATCTTCTTATACAGATTTCATTTTTGTTGAAGAAAAATCTGCTTAAGCGGGGAGATACATCACTGAATTCCTTAATGTGGGTAAAGATCAAACGAGAACTCTCTTCCTCTATTCATTCTTTGAATTTTCCAAGCTCTTGTCTCAGTACCCTGCTGGTAAATTTCATTCGGAGAATCAAGCACACATGAATTAAGTGCTAATTAGGCCACGATGCCTCAAATAGACAGTGTCAGAAGAATGGTTCCCGCCCTGGAGAATAAAGGGTGAGATGCACCTCTTGGATCTGCCAGTAACCCAGTGGTTATCATCACGTTGCATTACCCAGGAACTTTGGAAAGCTCTCCAGGTGATGCTAGGGTAGAGTCCGGCTGTTGCGATGCACTGCTGCTGTCTGGTGACAACTCCTTCCCCGTCCCATCCCAAGAATATACCCCAAATTCACCTGCTTCTCGGAAGCACCCACAGGCACATGTGTGCCTTCCAGGAAGATGGCCTTCCTCAAGATGCTGCCGTCCAGGGCAGGCAACCTCCCCTGCACCTGTCGCTCAGGAACCTGCATCCCTCACAACCACACCCAGAAAAGTGACTTCCCACCGTCTCCAAGGCCGGGCTGCTTCCCGAAGCACCTAACGGGCTGCAGAGGGGCCCGGTCAACGCCACCTGCTGTCTGGCCAGAGTCTCTGCAGAGCCTTGTACCCCGCGAAGCCCCGTGGGTTGCGTTGGGGTCCGGGGCAAAGAGCCGCGCTCGCTCGCCTTCGCCTCTGCCCGGCGCCTCCCGAATTTTGTAAGCGGCTCCTTCGGAGCCAGAACGAGCGCCACGGGGCCAGCCGCGCCCACATCTCCCCGAGTCCCACCTTCTCCAGGCGGGAGGCTCCGAGCTGCCCTTCTCAGTCGGCCTCAAAGTTCCCGGCGGTCCTGCGGGGGCGCCGGAGCCCCGGACCGGTGGTCGCCTCAGCGAGGACGCGGCCTCACAGGTAGGCCCCGCGGCCCGCAACCAGGCGAGGCCGGGGCCGGCCCGCGCGGCCCCTCTGCGGCCGCTCTGGGACGCTCGGAGGTCCCGCGTCTCTGTGGTTGGTTCTAACCTGAACGCGCCGCGCGCCTTCGCCGCTTCGCCCCCTCCGGCCCCGAAGGCGGCGGGGCGGGTTCCAATCCGCCAGAGAAACTGCCTGGGAAAAGTTCCAAAGTATATGCATGTGCAAAGGTAGACAAGACTGTAAGGAATCTGGTCCCCCACACCTTCAACACGTATAACCATTCATGGCCGAGTTTGCTGATCCACAGCTCACTCCTCCGCCTACCCCCACTGTTTGAAATAAATCTCAGACACATCTTATTACCCGTAAATTTATCACAGTCGAGACTAGGGTGAGGGTGTTGCCAAGGGAACAAAATTTAGGAGGCTGTCAAAAAAATGTCAAATAATACTTAAGGCACTATTAAAAAAAAAAATTTAATGCAAATGAACAAAATATGAAAATTTTAAATAAAAATAGGATTGTATTACTGATTATTCCTTTGGCCTCTTACATGACTTAGCACAGCTATAATACATGCATCTAATAGCTCATTTAATCCTCCCAGCAACTTCTTGGGGGAGGATAGTATTATTTCCGTTTTTCTGATGAGTACATTAAGTAGGAGGTCTCAATCTCTGCAGCAAGTTCCGGGGCATGAATAATTCTGGTAGAAATGCATATCTCATATCTGCATCAGTGGTAAGAAGAATTAATATCTCCTTAATAAGTTAGGAGATAGTTATTCAGAAGACGGTGCTGTGAATGAAGCCCAAACAGCAGGAATGTACAGACTCCAATGTTCCCAGCTTCTTCCTAACTGTGGGTAATTGTTACACATACTCACTTTGAAAAAAAAAAAAACAAAACAAAATCAAAACCTAGTGCTTGATTGAATGTTGTGCACCGAGAAACCGGCAGACCACTGCTACTGCTCCCACAAAGGCAGGGCTAAAAACAAACCACAGGTAGAGAATGAGCACCAGAGAATGAAAGGAGAGCCTCAAAAGCCCATTCAGGCAGCTAAGCTGTAGACACAAAAGAGAGTGAAGCTCCCTATCACAAATAATCTGGTTTTGAAATTCTGCTTTCAATAAAACATTACCTTGCCTGGTTTTCATGGTAACGTGTAAAGAGCTTGGAAGTCATCACTCCCATTCTCACAACAAGAAAAAAGCTGAACAAATTGAAGATCAACGAGTCTTCTTAGATCTGTCAGAAAATTGGGATCACAGGGCAAACAGCACCCTAAAACCTGTAGAGGTAAGTGAATATCTTCACAGCTTAACAGGAGCAGAAACTGCTGGGGCTAACACTTAACGTTTCTCTACCTTGGATCGCTGATGTCAAAGGAGAGGCGAGCTTCAATTGGAAGGATTTCCACTTTCATTTACAATTAACAGATTTCTTCCAAAGCAGATCCTTTTCCACAGCAAAAGGTAGTTCTTATGTGAAAAGTAATTTTTCCACTTTATTTACATTTGTAAAGGTCTACCCCATTTTGGGTCATCTGTAAAGCTTGGTTTCTGAGGGCCTTTCCATATCATCACACTGATAAGGTTTCTTCTTCATATGTGTTCCCCAGTCTACAGTGAGCTTATCATCTCTCTCCTTTAGGATGTTCCCAATGCTGCTCTAAGTAACCGTCAAAATTCATGACATTGTCTGCAATCATGCCTAGGAGGAGCGTCTCCATTTGGTCTACTAGTCCTTCAGTTTTCATGGGAACTTCTTGCTTTGGGACAAATTCTACATTCTTGTTCCTTGTTTCCCCACCTGAACGGTCATTGTCCACCATAACAGGATGACACCCCACCCCACCCCCCACCACCACACACATACGCAACATGCATCAGGAACCCATTTACAAAATATGCAAATATGGCTATGAGTCAAGATCCCAGGAGAAGAGGTGCATGTAAGATTAGGAGGAAAATGTTAGCAAGAGTAGAAAAAGTGGTCAACAGGAAGAAATAAATAGAGCATGATTCTTGGGGTGAGAAAGTTTGTGAATGAAGGAGTAGGACAGTTGAGACGAACTAGAAATGTGAAGGTCTCTCTCTGATGATGGTGACGGTAGAAAAAGCCACTAGAAAGGGGTTGGGAAGAAAGAACAAAATCAAGAAATATGCAAAGTAATAAAGCTATAAAAGGGGAATGGGGGACATAAGCAGTGGACACGGGTAAAGAAAAAAGATTAGTATCACTTTGGGATAGAATAGGAAAGACCCTTCCCCACCAAGTCATACAGCAAACAGATGTCTCCAGTTCTGGTCAGGTTTAAGGTCGAGGCCATAGGCCTAGGTTGGACGAGTGGGAGCTGGGGCAGCCCACACCTTTAGGAAGTGAGGTACCAGGCAAAGGATCCAGACAGAGCACTAGCGGAAGTGGGGACCAGGTGGAGCTTCACCATACCACGTAGAAGTCGGTCATCAAAACTGGGGCTCAAGGTCAGAGAGCAGGAATGAGGAAGTGGGGCACTGCAAGTTCTGCACAGGCTCCCTAGATTTACTGTCACCATTGCTGACAGTGGTGATGGCCAGGAGTGGGGAGTCAGGCTACACTGCGTGGGTCTCTGGCTGGGCCTCATGTTTCTTTCTGCCTGCCCCAAGATAAGCAGGCGCCCTTCCTGAGCACCACGCAAGCCAGCACCGGGGGGAAGCTGGAAGACGCAGAGGGCAAGTCGACACTACACGGAGGTGGTGGAGTGGGGGAGAAGAGGAAAGGAGAGAGAGAAGCATGGTGGCTGAGTATCAAAGTCAAGATCCATGGTGGAATAGAATTTGCAAGCTGATCTATGATGTGCAGTATGTCATTCAAAAAAGCGGGAGCCATTCTAGAAGAAATGCTAGGAAACTTTTGTTTTGTTTTGTTTTTTAACAACGTTCTTGGAGTGAGAAAGATGCAAAATCCAGATGCCACAAAATAAATACTTTTTAATCTTGCCTACATAAAGACAATTTTGTGCATGAAAAAAAAAATCTCATAAGTAAAATTAAAGCAGAAGACCAGAGAGTAGGGTTTCTTTACAAGAACGATTAGCATAAGCTAATGGGTCAAAAGAAGCAGGTCCCAAGAGTGAGAAAAGGCCCTGTTTATGTGGCTAGAAGAGAATCTGATATATGCTTGAGGAAAATGAAATGATAAACAATTCAAACGTTGAACAAATGTGGAAACTAACAAAGGAAATAGTGTTTTTAAGTATAGTCTTTGATACCAGCTATTCTCAGCTCCTTCATAGACAATACCCTCTTTTTAAAGCAAATATTTTGCAATTCTCTCTTTACTATTTTAAAGTGACCTTCCTATTTCATATATATATAAAAAGTACTGTCTTTCACTTTAAATAATACAACTATAGATAATATCATATGATTTGAAAAATTAATAAAATCAAGATAATTCTCCAACTTAATTTTAGAAAAGAAATGACTATTGGAAGAGAATAAAGGTTAGAAGATAACTGAAAATAACTTTTACTAAAATAACATGCACTTGAAAATGTAAATTCTCAAGCATGACCTAGAAGACTAAAGAAAACAATCTAGTGCTTATGCATATACTAGAGTCATCATGAGCACAACAATAAAAAATGTAGACCTACACATTGTATTATAAATGCTGAACAGGTTTTGGGAAAATTCCAAATAAAAAATATCATCTTGGGCAATAGTAAAACCATGCCATTTTTGATGTGTTATTATATGTACTATAGACTTTGGTTCTAGGCTCAGAAATTGTGTGTGTGTGTTTGTGGGGGGTTCTTTTTAAATTTTTATGAATGTCTAGAGGAACATTTGATAGTCTATATCCTTAAAGGAGCAGGACACCCAGTCTTAGAACCTATGCAAGTTCTAGGAACCAGTGTAATGAAAAATAACTAATTAGAACACTTGATAGCAAGTGGGAACTTTGATCTACTTGGCATTTTGGAGGCCACATTGACAAATGATTAGAGATGGGGAAAGAGTCTTCTTAGTTGCAAACTCTTGGGAGTGATGAGGATGGATGGTTGGAAGGAATAAGAGAAGTATTTTTAAACAAACAATTAATTTAAAGTGAAAAAATAAATGCATCCCTGGGCAAAATAGTTTCCACACGGGAATAATGGAAAATCTAATGGTAGGGTTAAATAGATATGAGCTTGATAATGAAACTGAGCTGAAAAAAAGCTCAGCATGAGAGCTCTAAAATGAACCCAGGAAATGATAATGGACAGAAGATTGCATGGATAAATGAGAAAGTCAGATCTGAGGTGAAACAATCAGCTGATTCTTAGGATAGGTAGAAAAGAAATTAAATTCAACTTGGAAATTAAGGTGGTTATTGTGAGGATAAAATGGACTTCTCTTTTGGGCTGATCCCAGCATTGTTACACAATAACTCAGCTCTCAATTTAAAAAAAAATATTTTATATTTAGAAAATAATGGTTGTAGCTAAATCTTACAAAGCAGTTACTATGTGCTAGGCCCTGTTTATGTGTTTTACATGAATTAAACATAACTAATTTAGGAAGTGGGTATTATAAATCATGCTCACTTTGCAGATAAAAAACCGAGAATAGAGTTTGGAGTCAGCATTCTGGTAGCATAGCTCTAGAGAATTTCCTTTTAACTATTTCTCTATACTGCTTCTTAAAAGCATGTTCATCATTTGCCAGTGGATGGCTACATTCTGGGTCATCCTTCTATTCAAAAACCCAAATCCACAGCATCCTGACTTATGCCTTAGGATGTTAATTGTCCCAGCTTTCAATTGATATTTCTCTCCTCATCACTAAATGGACCATGGGTCTGATAACTCCGTTCCCAGATAAGGAACTCTGAGCATCACTCATTTGCACTACACAATCGCAGTGAGGGATTCTTTCTAGGAATTTTACATAAATTACTTAGTAATTTACTTCCTTTTTTTACTTCCCCAATAAGGAAAGGAGGTATATTGAGGGCAAAGATCCTAGAAGTTGATCGATTCATTTTTTCTCCTTTTTTTCCTGAAGGTTTTTTTCTTTCTACATTATACAAATATTATATATAGAAGCTCATTGTAGAACATGAAGAAAGTATGGCAAAGCAAAAAGAGAAAATAAACATGGTACGTGACCCCATCATCTAAAGGGATTCACTTTTTAGCACATCTTTTGAAGATCTTTCTAGATGTCTGTCTATACACATGCTCATTGGGTTTACATTTTCAAGGTTTTATTTTGACATAATGCCAAACTTACAGAAGTACAAAAATAATACCTAGAACCCCTGTTTACTTTTCACCTAATATCACCAATTGTTAATATTTTTTCTTCATTTGTTTGCTCTCTTCTTCTTCATATATACTTAATTTTTTCCTGATCCATTTGAGAATTAGTTGCAGACAATGTGTGGGCATATTTAAAGAAGAGACCCTATTTATGTATACATCCTTTATACCTTACTTGATATTTTGTCCACTTAATATTTCCTTCACATATTTTCATAAAGGACAATATATTGTCATAGTGAAGGTTGAAAGAGATCTATAAATATTTGTTGGAATTAAACATGGTTTTGATCATAGAGCATCTTAGGAACCCTACTTCAGAGCTCTTTGAAGAGTATATGTCTTAAAGAAGAAAGCATTTTGTTAACATTATAGGAAAAAACTGAGGCTATCATCTCCACCTGCCCCCTACCCAGGGTTGGAAAAAGCCTACACTTTGTGAAATGGGTACTAAGTTTGCATATTCAACTCCTGGCTGACAAGATCAACTCATTTGAAAGGGCAATTTGAAATATACAAAATATACTAAGGAAAAAATACAAATGCAAAACTATGAGTAAATATGTTATCTTTTGTGGGAAAAAAAATCAATATAAATATTTATATATATCATATGAGAAATTAAGGACAGAGTTTACCTATGGGAGGTGGTGGTGAGAACTGGGCTGATGGAGGACAAGTATGGGAGGGAAACTTTTCACTGCATCTTTTTATAATTTTTTGCTTTTTGAGCCCCCTGAATATTATTTATGCCAAAAATATATATATATATCTTAAAGTGTGTATTTCTTTTGTGTTAGAATAAGTGTTCAATACATAAAACATTCTCAAAACATATAAACCAGGCATTCTTGCTGTCGACGTTCTGAAAGTTTCTCTTATTCATTTTTAAAGATATTGTTTTCTCTTTAGACTGAACTAGGGAAAGCAGAATGACCTCATGAAGGGTGGGTGGGTTTACTTTTGTTTTCAGAGGAAGCAGGGCAATAGCCCATTTTATTTCTCCTCCAAGAAAGTTTCCCACTGGGGGGAAATAGGCGCCAGCGGGGGTGCCTCTCCCGGGGTCAGCTCCCTGCGGCCGCCTGGCGTGAGGGGCCGAGTGGGGGAGACGGAAGCGGAGGGAAACGAGGGCAACGCGCCCGCTCGGCCCAGCTAGGAGCCTCGTGGAGCCGTGACCGTCGGTCCCGGGCCAGCAGCCCGTCCTGCGCGCAGTCCAGGTTTTCCTTCCAGGGCGTGAGGGCTGACGTGGGCTAGAGCAGCCTGGCCCGCACGGGGACCGAACCCGCGACCTCGGCGCTGCCAGCCCACGCTCCGGCCGCCTGGGCTAAGCGGCCCGCGCGTGCGCCGTCGCCCTTTAAGGCGGTGCCCCACGCTCGTCCGAGCCGGGTCTCTCGGCGGAAACTCGGGCCTCCTCGCGCCGCGGGTTCCGGCGGGGACACTCGGGGCCACGCCGCGGCTCCGCCTCTTCCCAGCGCCAGGGCGCAACTGCGCAGGCCCGCGAGCGCCGGACGTCCCGCCCGCGCGCAGGCGCCGAAGACCCTCCCGTAACTCAGAGGCCTCCCCGCTGGGGCCGAGCCGGGCGCTCGAGTCGAGTGAAGGGAAAGCGGCGGCCAGTCGCGTCCGCAGTCAGCGCTGTCGTCCGCGCGCGCAACTGGCGGGCTCGAGGCCCAGGTCCCGCCGCCCCGCGGCAGGAGGCGCGCGCCGCCCAGCGGCGGCCGGGAGCACCTGCAGGCAGGTGTCCGCCAGGGAGGGGCCGGCTGCCCCTGGGCCAGCTTCTGCTCCCGCTCCTGCCGCCGCCGTCTCTGACCACTGATCTGTGGCAGTGATAGTTCCAGAAGTTCATTGGCCTCCAGACATTGTAACAGCCTTAAAGGTGTGCATATGCAGGCATGTAGGTGTTTTATATGGTCTTATTTTGGATAAGCACTTCCAGTAGGTGAAGTATTAAGGACTTGGTATGCGTGCTTTTCCCCCCCCTGGAAATAGGAGAATGATATACTTCGACTAGCCAAATTTGCCGTTTGTTTCCTGATTCTTCATTTCAACTCTTTGCTTTTAATATCATACACTGTAAATTATTTTTCTGGTCTTTAGCACCTTTCACCAGCTTTGTGCATCTTTTATAGCAACTACTAGGTGTCTGTGCTGAAAATGCTGAAAGTTTATAGAGCAGAATATCATCATCATCATCATGACATGATATGGTAAATGATCACCGAAAGCCCCGGGCACAGTTAGATTTACTTTGGCCTCTAGAGACCAAAGCAGACATTTGCTTTTTTTCCACAGGTCATTTCCCTGGGAAGCAGACACCGAGATAGAGATAGAGTGCAGGAAATAAAAGAAAAAAATAAGAGAAAAAAAAAATAAAAAAAAGAGATAGAGTGCAGGAGGTTTACTGGGAATGCTCCTGAAATCAAAACCTGAGAGGGAGTGAGGGGAGCAGGGAGAAGGCAGTAGTTGAACTGGGATTCAGTTCCAACAGAGACCTCAGCCATCCTCACAGGGACATCCGACCCTGGAGTGGCCCTTCAGAAATGTTCTAAGCTGAGGCATGGGGGCAGACCTTGGTATGCCTCTCCAACCAGCCACTGGGTTTTGGCTGTCCTCAAGGGCTGCCTGTAATCTAGAGCAAGACAACTCCTTTCCACTGAGAGCAGTGCCCAGAGAGGGGCTCAGCTATGAACCATAAACAGCCAACGTTCCTGCGGTTGAGAAATGAGTGCCTGCCATGCCGAGGCTTGGGGGTTTGGGGTGGTTATCTGGCAGGTGCTCCCCAGACTCTTGCATTTCTTTCAGCAAACTTGTGCCAGACATGTGCTAACCTTTGACAGATGATTCCAGCTTCTCCATACTAATAGAGAAGAGAGCTTCTCTGAGTAACTGATAAGAGAAGCTGTCAGAAATGGGGGGCGGGGAGGGGAGTAGGGATATAGAAGCCTTGAACTGCTGCTGTTAACCAATCAACTTGACTTAATTGGCATGTATAAAACACCACAACCAACTATTACACAATACACATTATTTTCAAGTGCACATGGAAAATTCACCAAAATAAGATCATAAAACAAGTCTCAATAAATTGTAAAGGCTTAAAAATATAAATATGTTTTCTGACTATAATTAAACTAGTAGTCAATAACAAAGAGGTAACAAGTAAATTCCCATTTGTTGGGAAATTAATCATTACAGGTCTAAATAACTCACAGGTCAAAGAAAAAATACAATGGAAATTGGAAAATAGTTTTAAATGAAAGAGCAAAATTACAACACGCAGCTAAAGTAGTGCTTCAAGGGAAATTCATAGTGGAAATGCGTATATTAGAAAAAGAGGAAAGATTCAAGATTGATTCAGAAAAAGCGGGTGGGAAGCAGTCTTTCCTTAGTGACGCAAAATCATCCTTGGACTTCTCCTAAACTATCTTCCTTGCCCAGTCTCCTCAGCAAGCTCCTAATGGAGCCTGAAACTGTGGCGCTCAAAAATGGCATAGGTAGAGGAAGGAAAAGATACCACAAGGGACTTGTAGCCTCAGTGGATCCCAAGGACTTTCTTTTCTTTGATTTCCAACTAAGCAGAACTATTAGTTTTGGTTTAGAAACCTCATTCTGAAGATGCACACATTACAAAATATATGTACAAATATATTGGAGAGAAGGAAAAAGAATAGCAGCTATGTATGGCAGGCAAGGCATAGAGAGATAGAGAGGTGATGAGTTTTGTTTGTTTGTTTTTTGTTTATTAGTATAAGAATAATAAAAGTGCTCTGGGAATGTTTGGGGTGATGAATGAACAAATATGTGATTACACTGAATATGATTGTACTCTTTGGATGGATTTATGCTTTGTTAATATGTAAAAATAAAATTGATTTGTTCCAAAAAAAAAAAAAAAAAGATGCACACATCTGCACAGGCACACACACACACACAAAAGTGCTTGGAAGTGCTTACACCAAAGTGTGAACAGTGATTTTTTTTTCCCCACCTGGATGGGTAGGATTATGCATGGTTTCTGCACAACCTCTGCTTGCGTTTTTGTATTTTCTAATTTTTCTGAATTGAGCATGTATAGAAAGCAAACAAGGGAAAATGTTTAACATTTGGAGAAAGTGGGTGAAGGGTGTATGGGAATACTGTGTATCACTCATAGCTTTTATGTTGTTTAAAATTATGTCAGAGTAAAACTTTAAAAGAAAAAGGTTGATGAAGTCCACCAGAAAGAAGTAGGAAGACAAAATGCTTTCCCATTTCAGAGGTGAACAAATTACAGCACTGCCTAAGCAATAAAGTTGACCAAGCTTTCTGACCCAAAAGTCAAAATAGGAAAGGATATTTGTTTATACTGTCTCTTTTATCCAGACCACAGACAGCACATAAATTAATCTTCACGTTTTTCCCCTAGAAATTATACTGAGCACCAATGTGCCTGTCTGGCCTTATGGAGTGGAATGGCATATCATAACACACAGCATCTTCAACCACATCCATCCACATCGTAGATATATTTTTAAATGAACAGTGCTCAGTTTTGATAACTCACAAAGACAAGCACAAAAGTACTTCACTATAAAATGTATTTTTGGAACACTTTTTTGCGTTGGTCCTCACATTTTTTCCCAGGAGTTTGGGGGATAAGGGTCAGCAAGAGTCAAGGAGCTGTGTCTTCTCTATCTCTACACAGCGTTACAGCAATCACTGTGTTTTTAAGTATAGTTCTGAGATTTACTGAACAAAGAAAATTTGTGACATCCCTAGACAATGTTTTAAAGTCTTTCTTTCCCTTGAGACGAATAACAGCCTGCTTTTTCAAGAAGGAAACTAACCGTTTCTGCACCTGCTTTATGCCAGCTGTTTTACATACTGTCTCCAGGAAACCTCACAACAAATTTCATTGCTTAAGCAAATATTGGGAGTAGGGAGTAGGCATCCTTATCCTTATTCCTACTCATTCCTTCCTGTAATAAGTTTTCACATATTATAGATGTGAAAACTGAGAAATAGTGTCAACACAACCCTATGAAAATTTCGGGAAATGAAACGGCTGGCCTATCCCAGGTACTCTGCTGCGCTGCCTGTTTTCTTTTCTTACACCACAGCGTGGGGCTGCAGGCTCCTGCGATATGACAGAACGTGGGAGAGGGAGTTAGATTAGAATCCAGGACTTTCCCGACAGCTTCACTGGCTGGGTGAACCAATAAAAGGAGAGCTCATGCTGCGGCATTGTGAGGCACAAGGGATGTAAAGGATGTCAGAACCAAGCTTGGTTCCTGCCTGGCCACCAGAGCTTGCGGTCGAGTCCAGTGGCGTCTTGAC
Source organism: Tolypeutes matacus (assembly GCA_026826555.1). Lineage (NCBI taxonomy): Eukaryota > Metazoa > Chordata > Mammalia > Cingulata > Chlamyphoridae > Tolypeutes > Tolypeutes matacus. The sequence continues at coordinate 98,329 of JAKSZT010054400.1, forward strand.
GTTGGAACAATTTCCCAGGAGCCGATGGCCAGCTAAATTCTGGCCCTTGTATTAATATTTGCAAAAGAACATTGGTTTTTGGTTTGACCGAAACCTAGGTAGCTCCTTAAAAAAAAAAAAAAAAAAAAAAAAAAATCCCTTGAGAAGTCAATTACTAGAATTGTTGCAGAAATGTGAGATCATGTACAAATAAAACCTAATAGAAAAGAGGCTTCCACCTGGCCCCGTGGCTTAGCTGGTTAAAGCGCCTGTCTAGTAAACAGGAGATCCTGGGTTCGAATCCCAGCGGGGCCTACTCTCTCCCATTATGTTTCATAATTTCACCTTAAGTTTGATGCTACGCATTTGCTGCTGGAGTAGGAGGTAGATAAATCCACTAATAACGTCTTTTAAGCTTTGTTTCTGAAAGCTAGGAGAGGGAAATGGAAGGTGGAGCAGTGTCGTGAAAAGCAAATTATTTGTACTAACAGGAGAGCAGCAGTTGATATTTACCCGAGCATAGGCGAGGTTTGACCTTTCTCCTACGCTTGCGAACAAGCGATGGGAGATTGAGCTTTAGAGAAACGATTTTTCAGATGAGATGCAATTGCTTTTGCAGCTTCAGCATATTTAATACACCTGGAAATACAGCTGGCACTCAAATTTTTAGAATGGGCCGTTGAATGGCTAAGGGCTTTGAGGAACAATGGATAGTGCACATTGAAGACTTATTTATCCATGGTTAGTGGTGGCGAGTTTAGATTCTCTACCTTTGAATCTTCCTAGCTATTTTCCATACCTCCTAGTAGACCTACAGTTTCCCTTTAAATCCAATTCTGAAAGAAGGTAAGGAAAAATAGTGAAAGAGGGCAAAGAAGTCTGAATGGAGTACTGTAATATCTGTTCCTCCTTTTTGCATGATTCTGGACTCTGTGACATAACTGAAAAAAAAAATGGGGAAGAGGATAGAATGTCATCTTAAAAAGAAGAATGGGTAAATACACTTTATAAAAGAAAAAAAAAAAAAAAAGGAATGCCTAGATACAAAATATCTAACAAGATTAGAGGCAAGAGAAAGAAACATTTTGAGATCTGATGTCTTGGACTATTTTTTAGATAGATTTTTACTAAAAAGATCTGAAAAATACAGCAAACCATGAAGTCTTTCTCTTTTACTCAGTTCTTTTGGCATTCAAAGATATAACTTCGTATTATTTGTCAGAATCTCTACAAATGCCCAATCCCATCCTTAGTAATGCACACAGGATCCCACAATCAATGGTTTGTATCTCAAACAGCTCCTCACCCCACACTGTAACTGTCCAACAGACTGATTGCTCCTTTGATGAGCATGTGGGAGTGCAAATGTACCAGAAGACTAACATTTTAAAGAATCCCTTAAGGTTAAATTGAACCTAATGCTGTGATTACTAGTAAATAGCTGTTGAGTACTTAAAAGTACTAAACAATGAAAGGTTGTTACTCTATAAAAATTGTTAAACAAGACCTATACATTCACAGCTGTATCTTTCTTAAAAGGGATTCCTTATAACTGAAATAGTATTTTTTTTTTCTGACCTAAGTTATTCTGTTTTTCAAGCAGAACCTTCCCCCTCAAGTTCCCATTAAATGTCATCTGGCCCGAGATCTTCAAATGAAGACCACGTGGTGCTTTTTTCTTCATGTCCAGGCATTCATTCCCATGTTGGCCACTGGATGAACTTTGATGAACTGATTTGAATGAAATGGCTCTAAAAATATGAAAGGTAAGGCATGGCGATTATGGAAAATCCTGGGGAAAGGGAAATGGTCTTAGGAAGTGTTTCTACCTGGTGTCCAGGCACTGACCTTCAGGTATGTGAGGCATATGTGATAACCATCACAGTAGAGATACCTCCTTCCAAACATTGTCACTCTGCAGACTCAGCTGAGGTCTTCTGGAGTCAACTCTCCTTGTTGCCTGTCATTGAGCCTGTTTAATGCTGTTTAATGCTGAGTCTACACCTACAATTCCACATAAGCAGCACACCGGTTAAGAGCGCCCAATACCCAAAGATTGTTAAGTATTAAGTTCTCTGACCCTTGCACTAAATGACGACCACACCCAGAAAAGTCTCAGTCATCTTGGCACTGACCTGTACTGAAATTTACATCTTGACTCAATCACAGAGTCTCTGGAGTTGATCCTTTCTGCATCTTTCAGAATTTCTTCATCTACTGTTAAGACCTTGGCTGCCTGCCTGAAGATGATCATTCTGAAATATCCACATCTAAACCAGGTCTCTTTCCTGCTTCAAACTAATATTAACATCCCCAGCTGGATTACATTATACGTACCCTTTTGCCCAGGACATCAAAAACTGAAGTTGTCACCTATCCTGTTAGAAAACCTGGAGTTAAACTTGACTCCTTCCACTACACCACCACACCTTCATTAAATTATGACAAACTCCTACTTATTTTACCATCAACATATATGAAATGCACTTCCCTTCTGTCCTTCTATCGGTCTCCATTTTTGGCCCTCAATATCTCCTTCACCACAATCCACATAGCCTCCTCCTGTTTTCCCTGCCTTCAGGACTGGTCATCGCAGTACAGTCTCTGGCTTAAAATACAAAACATCATTTCCTTCTTAAAACTTCACAATCTTGAACTTTTCTTCTTTTTCTAATATATGCATTTACACCTATAAATTTCTGTCTGATATTTATATAAAATATACAGTAACAGAAATGAGAAAGGGATCAATCACATACATCACATAAGATCACCTATACAGAAAAGGAGGTTACAATAAAGGAAAAGAGAGACAAGGAAAAGATATGACATATAAAATCAAAGGACAAATTGGCTGAAGTAAGTACTGCCTTTACAGTAATAACCCTGAATGTTAATGAATTCAACTCCCCAATCAAAAGACACAGAATGGCAAAATGGATAAAATAGCATGATCCAACTATATGTTGTTTACAAGAGAATCACCTCAGACCCAAAGGCACAAATAGCTTGAAAGTGAAAGGTTGGAAAAAGATATTCCATACAAATAGAAATAAAAAAAGAGCTAGGATTGCTATACTAATACCAGACAATAAAGACTTTACAAGAGACAAATAAAGGCAATATATTAATAAAAGGGGGAGTCCATCAAGAAGAAATAACAATAATAAATATTTATGCACCTAACTATGGTGCCTCAAAATACATGAGGCGGATAGTGGGAAGATGGCAATGGACTAACAGGCAGAGTTGAATGGTCTCACAAAAACAACAGAGAAAGAGGCAACAGCTGCTCAAGGAACCTGCTTTGGGGGTCAGCAGAACAGGACAGTGCTACACAACTCCCAGGAGGGTGAGGGACAGAGAGAGAGAGAGAGGAAGAAGTAAAAAGGACAAACGTGAGTTACCAACCCCGATGGCCGCTGGAAGGGTTCCCCTGCCCCACCCCCATGATATTAAGCTGGAGTAAAACCCCTGGATCGCTGCAGCCAACTGAGGGGAACAGACATCTTCCTTCCAGTCAAATGTTTCAAGGGAAAAGGGAGGGGAGGGGGGGTGCTTTTCTTCAGTGAATTCGGTAAGCAGAGCCCACTTTGAATCTTCAGTCTAGAGATTCAACACAGGAACACAGGAAAGCAGAGACTAAAACACCTCCGTGGAAAGGTGAGCTGTCCGGTGCCATCTGCTGGCTCATCTGGAAATTTCATGGATTAAAACTGTTGTTGCTCTCTGTATCCAATCCCTGGGAGAAAATCTGCACCCCACTATTGAGTCCCTGGCCAAATTTTGAAAACCTAAGCTGGACAGTTTTAAAGACTGAGAATAAGTTGAACCAAATATCAAAGAAAAACGGTTGGAAAAAATAGTCAGAAGAGAGAAATTGGCCATCAGAGTAAATTCACCAATACCATATGCCTAGACATCAGTAAAAAATTACAAACTATACTAGGAAACAGGAAGAGATGGCCCAGCCAAGAGAACAAACCAAATATCCCAAAGAGATACAGGATTTAAGACAATTAATCAGTGATAATCACACAACTCTCCTAAACCACTTCAAAGAATTTATAGAAAATATGACTAAGGAAGGAAAGGATATTAAGAAGACACTGGGAGAGTATAAAGAGCCATTGAAAGCCTGCAAAGAAAAGTAACAGACCTTATGGGAATCAAAGACACGATGGATGAGATTAAAAATACATTAGAGGCACATAGGAGCAGATTTGAATTGTTTGAAGATAGAATTAGTGACTTCAAAGGCAGAACATCTGAACTAGAAAAGACAGAACAGGAAGAGAAGAGAATGGAAAAAATGGAACAGAATCTCAGGGAATGGAATGAAACATACAAACATTTGCATTATTGGTGTTCCAGAAGGAGAAGAGAATGGAAAGGGGGCAGAAAGAATATTTGAGGAAATAATGACTGAAAATTTCCCAACCCTTTTGAAGGATATAAATATTATCCAAGAAGGACCATGCACCCCAAACCGAATACATCCGAATAGACCTACCCCGAGACACCTACTATTCAGAATGACAAATATCATAGATAAAGAGAGGAACCTGAAAGCAGTAAGAGAAAAGCAAAGCATCACATACAAGGGAAACTCGGTAAGATTAAGTGCCAGCCTCTCATCAGAAACCACGGAGGATAGAAAAAAGTGGTATGATCTATTTAAGGTACAGCCAAGAATTCTGTATCTGGCAAAGCTGTCCTTCAAAAATGAGGGTGAGTTCAATGTATTCACAGACAAACAAAAACTGATAGAATATGTTACCAAAAGACCAGATTTGCAAGAGATACTAAAGGGGGTGCTGCAGCCTGAAAGGAAAAATCAAGGGTGAGAGATTTGGAGAAGAGTTTAGAAATGAAGATTATTAGGAAGTGTAAACTAAAGGATAAGAAGACAGACAATAGAATGATAAGACAACAGAAAACTGAAGGGCAAAATGGATGAAGTAAGTAATGACTTTACAGTAATAACATTGAATGTTAATGGATTGAATCCCCCAATCAAAAGACATAGACTGATAGGATGGATAAAAAAATATGAGCCATCTATATGTTGTCTAAAAGAGATCCATCTCAGATATAAGGAAACAACCAGGTTAAAAGTGAAAGGTTGGAAAAAGGTATTCCATGCAAATAGTAACCAAAAAAAGAGCTGAAGTAGACCAGATGAATGTAAGATAACAATATTATAGTATATGAACAATAATTACTCAGTGCAGCTAGCAAATTGTCCCTGTGATCAGTATTCTGTAAGTTTCTTCATACAAAAGAAACACTTGCTTTTAATTGAGGAGGACTGGAGAAGAGATATATTTTTGGATATTTCATTTTTCTTTAACCATTTTTTATGCATTCTTGTTAATTCAAATAATCCATCTGGATCAATAATGATTTAGTATGATTACTGTTGAACAAGACTTTGTGTTTTTCTGCCTCATAAAATTATGAATTGGCATATTTATTATTTGCTGTAATTCATTCCAATAAGATGTGAAGAATTCCCAAGTAGGAATTTGATTATCCAGAAACAATTATGGCCTAAATGGAAATTAAATAACTAAACCAATAATTTATTTCATTCTTAGAGATTATGTCTAACAGTTAGAGCTGTAATATAAAAATGATAAAAGTATGTTATAATTAATTTCTATTATATTAGAATTATTATTTACATTTACAAAAGTTGGTTGCTATAATATCTATTTCTTATAATTGATTATATTAAATCTAACCTAGCTTTACACTCTCTTTTAAAATTTGTAATTTCTTTCAATCTATTTTTCTATTTATTTTATAATTTCACAATGAAGGACTTTTTAACAGCTAAAAAAAAAAAAACATTGATTATACACTTTGGATAGATCATATGATATGTGAATATATCTCAATAAAACTGCTTAATAAACAAATAATTGTGCAAGAATAGCCAGAAATAGCAGCTAGATACAGCAGGGGAAACAGAGAGATTGAGAGGGGAGGAATTTCCTTGTTTGTCTGTTTGCCTATTTTTATTTTTTATTATTATTATTATTGAAATAATGAAAATGCTTTAATAATGATTGAAGTGATGAACATGCAACTACATGATTATACCAGTTACCATTGATTGTACAGTTTGGATAAATTGTATGCTTTATTAATATGTATCAACAAAATTGATTTTTTTAATAGGGTGAATTGGGGGGAAAATACACCAAATGTAAGACATGGACTGTAGTTAGTAGTAATATTTTGACGATGCTCTTGCATAGTTTGTAACAAATGTATCACAACAACGCAAGGTATTGGTGGAGGGGTGATGTATGGGACCCCTGCATAATGTTATGCATATTTATTTTGTAAGTTCACAACTTTTACTACACACTGATTGTTTATGTATGTTCATGTATGAATGATATACTTCAATAAAAATATTTAAAAAGGAAAAAATATATGAGGCAAACACTGGCAAAACTGAAGGGAGAAATAGACACTTGTACAATAATAGCTGCAGACTTCTCATTATTAGATAGAACATCTAGCAGAAAATCAATAAGGAAACAGAGAATTCGAATAATATGATAAATGAAGGAGACCTAACAGACATATACAGAACATTGCACCCTTAAATAGCAGGATATACATTCTTTTCAAGTGCAGATACATCATTCTCCAAGATAGACTAAATCACAAAACAAGTCTCAATAAATTTTAAAAAGATTGAAATCATGCAAAGTATCTTCTCTTACAATAATGGAATGAACCTGATAATCAATAACAGGCAGAGACCTGGAAAATCCATAAATCTAAGGATGTTAAATAACATACTCTTAAACAATCAGCGGGTCAAAGAGAAATTGCCAGGGAAATCAGTAAATATCTTTAGACAAATGAAAACAAGAACACAACATATCAAAACTTAAGGGATGTAGAGAAGGCAGTTCTGAGAGGGAAATTTATAGCCTTATACACTTACATTAGAAAACTAGAAAGAACTAAAACCAAAGACTTAACTGCACACCAAGAGGAACTAGGAAAAGAACAGCAAACTATCCCAGAGCAAGCAGGAGGAAAGAAATAACAAAGATTAGAGCAAAAATAAATGAAAATGAGAATAAAAATACAATAGAGAACATTAACAAACCAGAAGTTTGTTCTTTGAAAAGATCAATAAAATTGCCAAATCCTTAGCTAGGCTGACAAAGAAAAAATAAGAAGACACAAATAACTAAAATCAGAAATGAGAGGGGGGACATTACTACTGACCTCACAGAAATGAAAAGGATCATAAGAGGATACTATGAAAAACTGTATGCCAACAAATTAGACAACCTAGATGAAATGGACAAATTCCTAGAAACACAAGAACAACTTACACTGACACTAGAGGAAATATAAGACCTCAACAGACCAATTACTAGGAAAAAGACTGAATCCACCAAAACCTTCCAACAAAGAAAAGCCCAGGACCAAATGGCTTCATTGGTGAATTCTACCAATCATTCCAAGAAGAATTAATACCAATCCTACTCAAACTCTTCCAAAAAATTGAAGAGGAGGGAACACTACCTAACTCATTCTGTGAGGCCAACATCACCTGTTTTAGTTTGTGAAAAGCTGCTGGGAGCAATATACCATAAATGGGTTGACTTTTATAATAGGAATTTATTAGGCTAAAAGCTTGCAGGTCTGAGACTGAAATTGTCCAAATCAAGGCCTTATCAGAGATACTGTTTCACGGAAGGTTGGCCGCTGTTGATCCTGGACTTCTGCCACATGGCAAGGCACAATGGTGGCATTTGCTGGCCTGGTTCTATGCCTTCTCCTCCAGGCCCACCTCCTCCCTGAGCTCAGCTGTGGACAATCAAGCACAAGGCTCCCCCTTCTCCTCTGTACCTCATCTCTTTCAGCTTCTTGAGGGCCTCTTCCCATATCTCTGTTCTCCACTGATTCCAGGATCTGGCTTTCCAGGACCTCTCTCTCAGGCTCTTAGGGTTTCTCTGACTCTGCTCCTCTTCTCTGCGTGTCTGCTGCTTTCAGTCCTCCATTTTTAAAGGACTCCAGGAAGAGAACCAAGACCCACTTTAGGTCACGCCTCACTGAAGCAATACAACCAAAGGCCCCCAAATCGAATCCAGTCCAATCAAAGGGTCCCACAGTCACAGGAACAGATTAGCTTCAAGAACATGATCTTTTCTGGGATCCACAAAAAGCTTCAAACTATAACATCACCCTAATAACAAAACTAGATAAAGATACTACAAAAAAGAAAATTACAAGCCAATTTCTCTTATGAATATAGATGCAAAAATCTTCAAGAAATACTTGCAAATCAAATGCACATTAAAAGAATCATACACTATGATCAAGTGGGTTTATTCCCAGGTATGCAAAGGTAGAGCAGCATAAGAAAATCAATTAATGTAATGCACCACCTTAACAAAATGAAGGGGAAAACCACATGATCATCTCCATTGATGCAGAAAAAGCATTTGACAAAATTCAGCACCCTTTCTTGATAAAACACTTAGTACCCTAGGAATAGAAGGAAACTTCCTCAACATAAAAAAGGGCACATATTAAAAACCCACAGCTAACATCATAGGCAATGATGAAAGACAGAAAGCGTTCCTTCTAAGATCTGGAACAAGACAAAGACGCCACTGTCACCACATTGTACTGGAAGTTCTAGCCAGAGCAGTTAGGCAAGTAAAAGAAATAAAAGGGGGATGGGGAGGAATAAATAAATAAATAAAAATCTTAGAAAAACATATTGCAAAGCTATAGTGGTCAAAACAGTATGGTACTGGCACACAGATAAAGATATTGGCCGATAGAATCTAACTGAAATTTCAGAAATAGATCCTCACATCTGTGGCCAATTTATTTTTGACAAGCCTGACAATGCCACTCAATTGGGAAAGAATAGGCTCTTTGACAAATGGTGCTGGAAGATTTGGATATCCATATGCAAAAGAATGAAAGAAGACCCCTTTCTCATACCATATGCAAAAATTAACTCAAAATGGATCAAAGGCCTAAATATAAGAACCAGGGCTATAAAACTCCAGAATAAAGTATAGGGAAGCTTTTCAGAGCCTTGTGTTAGGCAGTGATTTCTTAGACTTTACACCCAAAGCACAAGCAATGAAATAAAAAATAGTTAAATAGAACCTCCAAAAATTTTAAAAAATTTAAAAAAGTTTGGACCTCAAAGGACTTTGTCACAAAAGCAAAAAGACAACCTACTCAATGGGAGAAAATATTTGGAAACGACATATCCAATAAGGGTTTAATATCCAGAATATGAAAATAAATCTTACAACTCAAAAATAAAAAGACAAGCAACCCAATTAAAAAAAAAATAGGCAAAAGACTTGAATAGACATTTCTGCAAAGATAATATACAAATAGCTAAAAAGTCCATTAGGGTCTATTAGGGAAATGCAAATCAAAACCATAATGAGACACAAATCCACAACCATTAGAATGGCTGCTATTAAACAAACAGGAAATAACAAGTGTTGGAGAGGATGTGGAGAAATATGAACACTCTTTCATTCCTGGTGACAATGTAAAATGGTGCAGCTGCCATGGAAGACTGTTTAGTGGTTCTCAGGAAGCTAAATATAGAATTACCATATGACTTGGTAATCCCGGTTGTATGTATATACCCAGAAGAATTGAAAGCAGGGATTCAAACAGGTATTTGCACTCGATGTTCATAGCAGCATTATTCATAATTACCAAAAGATGGAAGCAACCCAAGTGTCCACCAACTGATGAATGAATAAACAAAATGTGGTATATAAAAAGACAACATTGTTTAAAAAAATACAATTATTTTAAAAAGTGCTGTCATCAATTGTAACAAATATTCTACACCAACACAAGACAGTGGTGGGTGGCATATGAGAATCCTGTATTCTATGCATGATTGTTTTGTAAATCCACAACTTCTCTAATAAAAAAATAATAAAACAAAAATGTGTTTCTCTTATAAACAAGATACATACAGTTGGTTTCTGTTTATTATTATTATTATTTTACTATCCTGCCTGACAACCTTTGCCTTTTAATTAGAGTGTTTGTTCCATTTACATTTAATGAGATTATTTATATGGTTGGATTCAAGTCCATCATCATGTTCTTTGTTTTCTATTTGTCCCATCTATTCTTTGTTCCATTATTCCTCCTTTTCTGCCTTCCTTTGTATTAATAATTTTATTTTATTCCATCTAATTTCTAGTAGCATTTTAGTTATACCACTTTGATTTTGAGTGGTCACTCTACAGATTAAAATTTGAATTCTTTATTTGAGTATATCTTGAATTCTGCGGTTTTTTTTAACTTTTAAATAAATTTGCAACTGTATAATTGCAAATGAGCAGCTACTCTTTGAGCTACATTGATATATGTGTTGCTTCCTTATTTGCCAGAAGTATTGATATTCTTGTTGCTTACACAATTGGAGGTCTTTATTTAAAATTTTTACATATCCATATTTTATTTACCAATATAGTCACCTTTTCTGGAACTCGAGTCCTTCCTTCAGAGCCATGCTTCTCTCTCGAATCATTACCTTTCATCTTGAAGAACTTCCTTTAATATTATTTGCAGCAAAGATCAACAGGAAACAAATTATCTCAGCTTTTGCTTGCTGAAAATGTCTTTTTATCTTTCACTTTTGAAGTCCTTTTTACTTGGTATAGAATACTAGATCGGCAGGGTATTTTTTCGTCTTTCAACACAAATTATTTCATTCCATTGTTTTCTTGCTTGAATGTTTCTGTTGAGAAATCATCATTCCTAAAGCTATTCTCCTCAATATATTTTCTGCCCAGCTGCTTTTAAGATTTTTTTACTTTATGTTTGGCTTTGAACCATTTCAGTATGGTTTGAGTGTAGTTTCTTTATGTTTATCCTCGTTGGCATTTTCTGAGTCTATTGAATCCGTGAATTGATTACACATAGTCTTTAAAATAGGTTTACAGAAAAATCGTGCATAAAATTCAGAGTTCCCATATACCACCCTCCTATTAACACCCTGTATTAGTGTGATACATCTTTTACAACTGATGAGAGAACATTTTTATAGTTGTACTATTAAAATATAGTTCATGGTTTACATTTGAATTCACTGTTTGGGTTGTACAGTCCTATGACAATACATTTTTTTTTCCTTGAGTTTCTTAATCTTCCATTAATATTTTTGCATTTTCATTTATATAAATTACACCTTAATTACAGCAACAAAAAACGCCTTCACTGGATGACTTCTACATTCCAAGAATTAAGGGTTAGCCTCCAATTTCTCCAATCTCTCTTATCACATTCAGATTGAAATATAACTCCGTCTTTGGAAGGCAAATCCTTTTCTTTCTGATCCGGTCCATATATTACCTTTTAGTCTAATTTTTTCCCAGTTCCTTCTTCAAATCCTTGGATTTCCGCAAAATACCAAGATCCCTTCATTCAGTTCCCAATGACAAAATCTCCTCTCCCCTAACATTTTTTTTCATCCGTCATTCTTCTTTTCATCAGTTAAGTCTCAGATCTGGTGTCATTTTCTCTAAATCGCCTTCCTTGATGAACCCAGGTTTGGCACTATTATGAACAGGTTGCTCTTAACCTTTTAGTAGCTATAATTTGGTGAACTCCTCTCTTTTGGTAAATTAGTCGTGGGTATGCGATATCGCTGAAGTCAATAAGTAGATAATATGACGGAAAGAGCCGCACTACAAGCAGAGAATTGATCGTAAAAGCAAGGCAATCTAACCTAGGGCATCCAGCAGTATTTACTTTTATTTGCAGAGGGAGGATCCCGCCCTCGCTGGGTTTTCGTAGTGTAGTGGTCATCACGTTCGCCTAACACGCGAAAGGTCCCCGGTTCGAAACCGGGCGGAAACATGTCTCCAAATTTTGTTGATGGTTTTGATCACCGACGAACTGGTGCTGTGGTTTCCTCCTTCAGGATTTAAAAACGGACGATAAAGGGCAGTCCTGACCCCTCCCTGAGCCTGGGGCCCGCGTCCCCCCTCCTGCGCCGTGGGGGTGGGACGACTTGGTGGTTTCCCCAAAGTGGCTTTTAATCGCCTTCTGGGAAACTGAGCAGCAACGCCACGGAGAGCCTGCTGGAAGACAGCCGTCTCCCGCAATCACTGTTGCTACAGTTGCCATAAAATGTTTCCAGAAATCACCAGGCGTGGAGGGAGAGGAAGAGCGGCGGGGGCAGAGGCGGGGGCGCAGCAACCCGCAGAGAGGCCCGCCCGCAAGCCTGCGCGTCTGTTCCGGGCGCAGGGGCCAAGTCCCACTGCCGTCGAGCCCTTCCCCCGGCCCCCGCCGCGCCCGGGAACGCGCCCCCGGGGCTCGAGTCTCTCCCTTGGTCTTCGCCTCTACCTTGAGTTGGTTCCCGCGCAGTGGGAATGCGGGGCGCGGCGCCCCTCGCTGCCGGAGCCCCCCTTCTCAGCATCTGCATCCAGCTCTGCTCCGCGTGGGCGCGCAGCGCGTGGAGACCGTCCCGAGGCCAAGGAGGGGCCGCCGCGTTCCTGGAAATCAGTCTCGTGCTCTCGCCGTTGGCGGGATTTCTCAGAAATAGAAAGGAAAAAAAGGAAAGGGCTTAAAAGTTCAGTGCCTTGTTAGTGTGCGTGTTTCATTACGGATTTTGCTAAAATTCTGAACTTTGGGAGGAGCCTTCCCTACCGCGGAAGGAAAGTGTGCCATCACCTTGGCGCCTGGTGCTGACCTCGGCTGCCGTCCCCACCTGCCGTGGCCTTGACGTGGCAGGGCCTGGATCTGCAGGTGCGGAGCCGGCGCGCGCAGCTTCCCAAGAATCCCCCGAGGCGCCGAGATTCTTCCGATGAAGTGAATTCTCTCGGACCTAGGGGAGGAAATTTAATTGGCTTTTCCTAGAGGTTATGTCCCACCAGATCTCAGACTCTGGGTATTTGGACGGGATAAAGGGAAGAGGAGGCAGAGACTAGCATTTTAAGAGTGTGGTCTGTGCTACACATTTTTAGATGCTACGTTCTACAACGCTCATTACAACTGCCCGAAATGCCCTCCTTGCATGCCCAGCTCTTAGGCACTTCTCCACCTGCATCACAGCTGTCACTTGAAATCTGTGCCGGGTACTCAAGGACCTCCGTGCAGCACTCGACCCTCCCACCACTAGGCTTTACACACAGGTTCCCGCAAGCTGAAAAGCTCTGTGCTTGCCTCTTTGCCTGGTTAGCTCTTGCTCACGCTTAGATCTCAGCTAAATTATTACTTCTTCCGGGAAGACTTTCTTGAATTCCCTAAGTAAAAGTCCTTTACGCCTCATGGTACCATGCGTGCCCCTTCCTTGTACACTTGATATTTATCAGTGTGATAAGCTGATTGATGGCTCTCTCACTGGAATGTAAGTTGTATGAGCGTCAGAGCAGTGTCTGTGATTGCTCATCAATGACCTCACACCGCTTTGCCCAGGGCACTCAATGAATATTGTTTGAAGGTAAAACTGAACCCTTCCCATGACTCTCTGAGGAATGTATTTTTTTCCCAACGTCTAGTTGAGATACTGAGGCTCATAGTGGTACCCTGTCTTGCCTACGTGTGGAGCTAGTATGTGAGTAAGGATTCAAACATGGGTATATCTGACTCCACAGGATGTTCTGGTTCCTTAATATCCCATTGGACATAGCATGTTTTTTTCAAAGCCCCAAAGAATTTCCATGTCATGTTGTTGAAACTAATAACGGGAAAGAAAGAGCTAGAATATAGACAACGCAATAGCTATCATTTACCAGCAATTAAAGCAAATATTGAATAATTTTTATACATAAATTTAAAAAGCAAACTAAAGAGCAGGTGTTTTGTGGATGCAGAAGTGGAGAGGTTAAATAACGCGCTCAACATTATGCAAGTTGTAAAAATTAGGGCCCATGATATACGACACCATGACAAATGGTGGTGACGAATGTCTTATTGTGCAATTGCCTAGAAGCACCGAGGACCCACTTAAGATTCACTGTCATGAATTTCAAATCATATCTGTCAGGGGATTCTGTGTTTTTCTCCAGCCACATTCAGCTGCCCAGGTTGTGGGTTTGCCAAAGGAGTTCAAAGTAGGAGAGAGGCAAGAATGTTGAGAGTGTAGCAAACGGAGCGAGTCTAATATAAACTGGGCAAGGAGGGAGGAAAGAACATGAAATGGAGTGAGGAACAGGAAACAGAGAACTGAGTCCATGAAGATTTGTTCAAGCAGCAGAGGTAGAGAGAGCAGCTACTGAGCACCAAAAAAGTTTGCAAGGCATGGAGAGTCAGAGGATGAGTGAAGATTAAGACACTTTCACATCCCCCAGGAGTTTCTGGTTTCAAGGGAGAGAGACAAGTACACAAATGACAAAAAGTGGCGAACGCAAGAAAATGGAGGCAATAACCTGCTTAAGGAGGGAGAGAGGCTTGAAGAGCCTCACGGGGCCTCCTGTGAGCAGAGGACCAGAAGAGGAAAGACTCCTGGAGATGAAGGAGGTCGCTTCACAGTCATTGGACTGGAGAGCTTGTGTTAAGCACGTCCTTACTTGTCTACCTACCTGGGTGGAAAGCGCAGCAAGACCTTGCGAGCCGGCCCCAGCTTGCTGGGGAGAAAGCTTAGCAACGGCGCGTCTTCCGTAAGGGGGACGCCCACTGTGCAGAAGTTAGCTCCCAGGCTACTCTCCCCGGATGGAAACAGTGGATTTATTTCCCACCAGATTCTGAGCACTATTATAGAAGGAACCGTACCTGTTTTGCCACCATTCTATGCATCTCCAGGGCCCAGTGCAGTGCCCTGGCCCCAGCAGCCCGCCAACATATATGACAAGTGGAGGAAGTTCTCCTTCTGTCTTGCTGGTGTGAGGAACGCAGTGGAGTTCTGCTGTGATGTGAGTTACGTGTGAATTTGGGCGCCAACCTACAGGTGAGTTCTTTGGGTGGAATGTGGATCTATCACCTCGCGCATACTTTGATAAATGACTCATGTTTGTCTTATCTGTGAAGTCTGAGCCGGCTCTCTGCGGCTGTGATGGCCGAGTGGTTAAGGCGTTGGACTCGAAATCCAATGGGGATTCCCCACACAGGTTCAAATCCTGTTCACAGCGTCCTGATTTTGATGCTCTCGTTCTTCTTCACGCCCGCACGCCCAAAAATGATGGTTACCTTGAGCGTTAAGATTATTAAGTTTGTTAGAAAAAGGAGTGTGTGAGCGTATGACCTCAACAGTGAAGAGAAATATGCACCGTTTCTTCCAAGATCTCAAAATATTGGGGAAAAAAAATTTCCTTGCTGATTACAGAGGCAGCTTTCTTAAAGCATTGTCGTGGCGTCACAGGCTGGTGGGAGCCTTAAAAATTTAGGATGATAATAATTCATCGTATCTACCGGGCGCTCTTAGAAACGCTTTATCCAAACAAGGAAATGGAGGTCCTGAGAAGATACATTTTGGCTCATACAACCCTCATTTCTATCTCAAGGCACAAGACTTCATTCTGATAAGCACTTTTGCATTTTTAGCTATTTTGCCTACTTTGAACTCCTAAGTACATTTTAAGCCAATTGTATATTTGTTAGTAAAGGAGTTCCTGTTTTCCACGTTTCTATTTCAAGTACGATTCTTAAAATGTGCACTTTCATTGACTTCTTGCCTCTATTGCATTTAATTTTTTTGTATGCCTTTATCTACTACATTGAGCTATAATACCATTTTTCAATAAATTTCCTCATAGAGTGATTACTTTTTTATTTTTCATTTTTGAACAGAAAGAGGGAAAGAATATGATTACTATCTCCAGAAATGTATTTCAAGGCACTTATTTTTTGTGTGATTTCTAAATTTTAAATAATACCGATTGCTTGTAACTGATCCACACACATCAGTGCCCAATATAAATATATCAAAAACATAATTCACATAGATTTAGAGGTGAAGAATTTTCTTGTTTACCTGTTTTCTTGTTTATTATTATTATTATGGAAATAATGAAAATGCCCTAATGATGATTGAAGTGATGAATGCACAGCTGTGTGATTATACCAAATACCATTGACTGTACACTTTGGATGAATTATATGCTTTATTAATATGTATCAATAAAATGTATTTGTAAAAAAAACATAATTCAGGTGCAAGGAGATGAATAGACTGAAAAAATTAATAAACCACACAAAAGTAGACACAAAAGAGATAAAAACATACAAACGAACATTGCTTTGAAGGACAGTCATTCAATCACACAAGCTTTCAAAGGTGAAAACAATATAGACATTTTATGTGAATGTATATTATGCAAACAAATCACACCCAAAAATCATGCTTTCTCAGAATCAACACGGTATTTTGGTTCTAACTCCCGTTTGAATAAAGAAACACGTCACTTTGGCGTCAACTGTCATAATGAAATACTATTATTTAAGAGGCATATGCCAGGCTTTGGGCCAGTGGCGCAATGGATAACGCGTCTGACTACGGATCAGAAGATTCTAGGTTCGACTCCTGGCTGGCTCGGCTGCTGCTTTTTCAAAACGATATTGAAACAATTCTTAAAGTCCTTCCAATGAACTTTTCTGGAACTTATCTTTCACCTTCGACAGTGCTGCCACGGAGATATCAGTAGAGTCCGAAAGAGATTTCAGCAGGATCAAAGGAGATAATCCTGTAAGTTTCTTCCATCTCTCATCTCTTCCTGAACTCGAGAAAAAAGATTGGCCGAAAAAAGACCTTTAAAATCAAAGACATTTTAAAAAGAAAATAAGCTTCTTTTCCTGCCAGTATCTTCTCCATGAATATTTTTTCCGTTGGGCAGAGCCCTCTCGCCTAGGGATATCTGTCCTGCACAGCTCTTTTTCCCTGGGCACCTCTCCAGGCGGAAAGAAAAAGGCCGCCCCCTGGTGACATGCTACGCGGAGAAAGACACCGCGGTGGCGCTGAAGCTCGCGACTTAGCCTCGGCATCCTCACCCGGCCCCGCAAACCTCTGGAGATACGAAGGGGCTGAGAAACCAGCTCTCGGGGTACAGAAGACTCAAAAAATCGAAAGCAAGCAAGCAAGGACAAGCAAGGACAAGCAAGGACAAGCACTCCGGGAGAGGAGGAAGACGTGAGAAGTGGCCGCGGGCGTCTTTCTCCGCGGCGGGCCCGGGGGCTGGAAGGCAACCATTGTCAATCCGGGGGAAATTCCTCAAAAGGAGCCAAAGGAGCCTCGGGACCTGTGGACCGATTTCCGATTGTGTGGGGTGTGTCCTCGCTCTGCGTCGCGGGAAAGTTTCCTGAATTCGCCGACGTGCACTGCCCGGAGCGCTGAGGCGAAAGGAAGGAGACCATCCCGAGCGCTGCCTGGAGCTGTCCGCGTCTGCAGTGGCTTGTCAAGAGAAGATGGTGATTCTTGCAGCGTCGCCTGCAGTCCCTCGCTCCTTACAGGATTTCCCGTGAAAGCAGGAAGCGGCGCACGTGGAGCCGACAGCTACCTTTGAAACCGCCTGGGAGGAGGAGAGAAGCTCGGCTGGGAGCGAGAACAGACCCCGGGTTTGCCCTGTAACCAAGCCACGGGCACGCAGACCTTGCTTCCCTTTCTCTGCTGAAACGCTCACTGCGCCAAAATAATATCGTCTCGAAGTTTCACTCTGAGCTAAGCAGGCACATATCTAACTCTTCTTAATACCCCCTTCCCCAAGAAACACCCGCCTCGCTCCCACACTACCCCACCCAATTTTCAAAAACTTCTTCCTAATGCCTCTAAGTACTAATTAAAAAATAAAACACGGAGCGAAAACTTTTCTCAAAATCCCCGTTTTGACAAGCAGAAAGTGAAAGCCTAAATCTTCCATCTCAGACTGCAGGCGAGGGGGATTGGAAACGTCCTCCTGGTGGAAAGCAAAGCACTGGAATCAGCCCCCGCCTTAGAACACGTGGGGGCCGCGGAATTAACGCGCCTCCCGAGCTTGAGCTCACACGAAGAAAGTGGTAAGTTCTTTCTGCGTATCTAATAGGGCCTTCCTCTTCCCCTCCCCCCAAAAGAGATTAAATGTAAGCCGTACTCATAGCCTTTAGGGAGGAAGTTTACATTATTTCCATTTTTTCTGATTTGGGCCAGAAAATTCACGGAGAAACGTTTGAGCTGCGGCTGAGCCTACTTGATCTTGGAGAACGCACTTGGCTAGAATTTTCTATGGTGAGTAAAGGGAGCTTCCCCTTTTTAGAGCTATATCAGTGGACTGTCGCAAACTGCAAACTTCTCTTTAATGACTTGTAATTCAATGGCCTATATTAGTTTCAAGTTGGTTCAAGACTACCCACCTAAAAGAAAACGAGGGGGCTGAGGAAGGGAGCCGCGTGGTGCGGATCTCTGAAGGGTGACAAAACAGGCATGGGGGTCCTGGGCGATGACACCCAGGGGCAGGCTGGAGGCGGCCGTCGGTCTGGAAGTCACAGGGAAAAAGGGCTGCGGGGACTGCAAGGCGGAGTATTAAAGTGCTCAACCGAAAGGAAATGCCATGCGTCTCTCAAATTCTCAAATTCCGCTCTGCGAACCCAAGAATCAGAGCATGTGGGGGAGGCCAGAGTAAGTACGATGGACCCTTTGTCCTCGGCCAGGCTATTCGCCTGATCACCTGGAGACAAGCGAAAGCCTCCGGAAGTTAAATGTTCCTGAGGGTGTATTATTTCTTTTGTATATTTCGAGCTTTCATGTTCACTGGCGCCTAAGTTTTCAACGAATATATTGATTTGACAACTAAATGTATCAACAAGTAATGATTTTTTTTTTTAATCTCATACCCACAATGGCACAATGGAGAAGTGTTGGACTTCAAAGGCTGAGCGCTAGGGTTCTGCCGGGTCTTCGACGTTTTGTCCTTCCCACCTTGAAGGTTAAAAAATGACCTGAAAGGAAACTGTCTGATATCACACGTCCTCTTCACACATTACAATGAACTACATTCTGGTATTTGAGGATCCTCTCGTACATTCCAACGCACCTTTAGAGACCCTATATAAAGACCTAGAGAAAGAAGGATGCGTTTTGTGTTATCTGAACACATTTAACTCTGTCCTCCTTCGGACAAAAAAGAGTTCCCAAGGGTGGTTAATCTCCCTGGCTTTCCTGGATTCTGCCTTGAGGTTTATGGGGGTCTCTTCACGCTGCCAGGGCACCCGCTTTTCCTCTAGAAACCAAAAGGAAACCTTACTGGCGGGAATCGTGAACCCGATCTAGAAAGACCAGCACATTTCCAGCAGGTAAAACCCAACACTGGTAAAACCTATTCTGCTTCCCTTTCCCCACTTCCAACTTCGTTCTCTGGCAGAGTGAAAAGGTCCCAGATCCAAGAACAGTAATTTTCTTTACCCTGCCTTTAAATGAGATATTGTGTGTGAACGTGCCTAGCTGTGATGCAGAATCAAAAGAATAACTTAAAAAAAAACAAACAAACACACACACTTTTATTCACTTCCTTAACTACTGTATAGAATAAAAAGTAAATTCCCATCGATCTTAGATCCCAAATACCTCATACCCACTCCAAGACAACCAGAATTTTCAGTTTCGTGTGTATTCTCCAGAAATATTCCATTGTATAATCAAGCATATATATAACATCTCCATCTATATTATTGGCAATACACACAGAAACATCTACCATATGTATTGTGTTAGTCAGGGTTCTCTCGGGAAACAGAATCAACAGGAGATATCTGTCAATAATATGAGATTTTAAAAGAGTCTCTCACGCGACCGTGGGGATGCACAAGTCCAGGTTCCGCAGGCAGGCTGCAAGCCAGGGGCTCCGGTGAAAGTCCTTGATGAGTCTCTGGGAGAAGTTGCCTGTCCAACGACGAGCTGGGAAATTCTCTCTGAATGTTGAAAGCACTTCCCCCTTTAAGTCATTCAACTGATTGGATAAAAGCGCCACCCATTGATGATTAAATCTCCCTGATCGATGCAGATGTAATCAGCCATCCACGCAGTAAACTCACTGGCGATCGAAGTCCATAAATGCTCTTGTATTACAATTAGCCCAGTGCTTGCTGGAACAAACACCTGGACACAATTACCTGGCCGAGTTGACACATCAGCCTAACCATCACATGTGTCTTGTAGGTTAATTTCAAATTTTATGTTATATTGCATATTAGGTCCTGTTAATTAATTTTCTGACACTGCCCTGGGGAAAATTATATCAATATAACAATGCCTATTATATTTTACGGTATATAGATACACCATCACATATTATCTTATTTAATAAATACTACAAAATTCAATGTGTGTTTATGGCATTCTTCTTCTTCTTCTTGTTCTTCTTCTTTTTTTTTTTTTTTTTTTCTTTTTCTATTTGAGGTACCGGGAATTGAACCCTTCCGTGTAAAATGACTAGCCAGGCACTAGAACTGCCCCTGCAGCTTCAAACAACTAAAAGGCTATATAAACTATACAAAACAACTCACAAGAGTCAAAAATGCTGATAATATTGTAAGGAATTATCAGGCCAAAATCTAAGACAGTAACAGATGGAGTTAAGTGGAGAAATGAAGTGTTAATGCCGGTGTTCCTACAGATGCATTTAATAAACTGCAAATACACATTAAATAAGGCCGGGAAAGTTTTCCTTCCCTCAAGGAAGTCGCTGGAAGCAGTGGAGAAACTTGTATGTATGGGAGTGGAACTGCCTTTTGGGAGAGAATTTCCAGAAACCTTCTCTACGATAAGGATACATTTTTGTAGTTCCTTAATTATGTAAGGGACTTGTAGATGACTGGCATTTGGTAAAAGGATGGGGTTTCACAAGTTAGGCAGTCAAAGCCAACAGCAAGTGCAAAACGGAAGGCAGGTGCTTGCCGAAACCCGGGATCGAACCAGGGACCTTTAGATCTTCAGTCTAACGCTCTCCCAACTGAGCTATTTCGGCGAGCTGGTTGCTCAGATTTGTTAAATAACAATTTTGTAAGAATTACCTATTTTATTTTTGTGGTGTTAAAAGAAAGAAAAGGAGGGAAGGGAGGGAGGAAGGAAGGAAGAAAGGAGGGAGGGAGGGAGGGAGGGAGGGCGGGAAGAAAAGAAAACGTTTTGGGTTTTGAAAATATAACATTTAGGCTACTTAAAAAAATAATTGAACCGACAAGGTAAAGTTTTTTTAAAAAATCCTACAACGTGGGAGCAGGTCCAACGTCTCCGGAGTATGATAGTAAGAATGAAAAAACAGAGTGAAAAAGGAAAATTTGTAAGTGGTCCCAAAGGGTGTGAGCTGGGTAGCTGTAGGGGTGAAGCTTCTTCCGGAATGGGAAGCTCCCTAGAATTCCACACACCACCATGAAGGCTAATTTCTAGTTTGGCACCCAGATAATCTTTTATCCTTTCCCTTGTTTTTGTTTCTTTCTCCCTCGATTCTCTTGAGGTATAGCTTGCACATAGTGAAGTGCATAAGCCCTCTAATTGCACAGCTTGACGAGTTTTAGAAGCTTCTGTCCCCATGCAGCCACCAGCCGCTCCCTCGGGCTCCCTCTCAGTTGATAACGCTCCCGAAGCAGCCGCTGCTCTGAACTCTTTCACCATATACGCTGCTCTGAACTCTTTCACCGTATATACCGCCTTTTAAAATCTGCACATTCATTGAAGCAAATACAATTTGCATTCTTTTGTGTTCAATATTGTCTTTTAGGCCCAGCTATGCTTTTGCCTGTACAAGCAGTTTGCTCCTTTTCACCGACCTCCGTTGCATGGCTACACCACAATTTACTCCTCTCTTCTGAAGCCATGGGCATTTGGTTCTTCCAGTTTGGGGTTATTATAAAAAGCACTGTCCTGAACCTTCTCCTACCTGGCTCTAGGTGGACTTTAGCACGCATTTATCAGATGGAGAGATGAGGGAGTAAAGGGAAAAGACAGGTATGGATGGAATCGCTGAGGCATAGGAGGCATGTGTGTTTAACTGTTAGATGCTGACAACAAGGTGTGCGGGTTCTGGTTGCTTCACAGCTTAGCTTTCTCTTGGTATTGTCAGTCATTTTCATTTTAGCCATCCTGGTCAAGGTACTTTCCAAATATTTTCTCACATTTTAGTTCTTTGTGATTTTAATTTGCATTTTTTGATGGCTGATAATATTTTATGCCTTTTTTAAAAAAAATGAATTTTCACCTTAAAAAATTGGGTTGTCAGTCTTTTTTATTGATTTGTAGGAGTTCATTACATATTGTTAATACACATACTTTGGTCAAATGTATGTATTGCAAATACCTTCTCCCAGCTTGTGGCTTGCCGAATTTTCAGTTCATAATTTTAATGAAGTCCAATGTGTCGATTTTTATGGTTAATATTTTTTTGCATCCTATTTAAAAAACGTTTGCCCACCTGGAGATCATGAAGCTATTCTCCTATATGTGGGTTTGTTTGTTTTTCCCTAGAAGCTTTATTGTTTTGCCTTTCACATTTAAATCTATATCTCATCTTGAATTTATGTATGCTGAGAGGTAGAGATCTAATTTATTTTTTCCCATATGATTTCAATTGACCAAGCAATGCTTACTGAAGATTCAGTCTTTTTCCCAATTGAATTACAATGTTTCTTTTGTCATAAAACAGGGAACTGTATATGTGTGGATTTCCCCACCCCCAGACCCTCTATTCTGTCTCATTGATCTGTTTCTATCTTTTCAACAATACCACACTGTCTTAATATCTATAATTTTAAAATAAGTAATACCTGATAATATAAGACCTCTAGTTTTGTTTTCCTTACTCCAGATTGCCTTGCTATTCAAAATTTTAAACATTATTATTTCAATATAAAATTTACAATCAACTGGTCAATTTCCACTTCAAACACCCCCTCCACACACACACACACACACACAAAACAAACCTGCTAGCATTCTTATTGTGATTGCATGGAATCACAATAGCGGGTCATTTACCCACTATGGGAATTA
This sequence comes from Tolypeutes matacus, assembly GCA_026826555.1. Classification (NCBI taxonomy): domain Eukaryota; kingdom Metazoa; phylum Chordata; class Mammalia; order Cingulata; family Chlamyphoridae; genus Tolypeutes; species Tolypeutes matacus. The sequence goes on from JAKSZT010054400.1 coordinate 121,241, forward strand.
CATGATTAGGCAAAATTGTTCAAAATATCTCCTTATCCCTTATATAAGTAATGAATGATACCACTTCTGCCCTAGAAGTACAGCAAATAAGCTTAAAACCACAGGCTTGAGTCGTTTTAGGTAATTGCATAGCTCTCGCCTTCCTCGTAGCCAGTAAGGGAAGTATCTGCACAGCCAACCACTCTGGTTGCACTTGGCTAAACACCACAAGCCAAGCAGAACAGTCAATTACTAAACCCAAGTAAGAGGCTACTTGGCTCTCTAAGGTTGATCTGAATGGCCTACAGGACATGTTCTCATGCCAGGGGTTGGGAATGGGGGGTCCTGGTTTCAAGGTATGTTACAAGGACTACTAATCTTTCTCCTGCTTGTAATCGTTTCACCTTGCAGTTGGATGATATATCCTGTTTCCTAGCCGCTAAAATCAATACCAAACAATGGATTGGCTTAAAAATAGGAATTTATTGGCTCAAGTTGTGAGGCTAGGGGACGTCCAAACCTGTGATGTCTGCAAGCCGACCCTTGCTTCCTGGAGACCGTGGGGCTCTGGGGCTGGCTGCTGGCAATCTTTCGGCTTTTCTGCCACATGACAATGCACATGGCAATGTCTTCTCCTTACTCTTCTGGGTTCCTTTGACTTCCAGCTTCTTGCTCGTCCCTTGTTTTTCTATGTCTGAATTCCACTCTGCTTATAAAGGACTCAAGTAATCCAGAATAAAGCCCAAACTGGTTAACTAAAAATAACATCTTCAAAAGGTCTTATTTACAATGGGTTCACATGCACAAGAATTAAGACTAAGAACACGTTTTTCTGGGATACGTAATTCAATGCCCAATACCATCCAAAGTCTTAAATGCTAGTACATAGCTATTGTCTCAACAAATAATTCAATGACACATCATGATCCAGTCAATCTGAGAACAACTCTGCCTCCAAGTGACTTTGCCCACAGGGGCTGAACCAGAGCCAACACCACCTAAGGAGATTGATCTGGACTGAAAATGGTGTAGATCTGGACATCCCCAGCACCCCGTTTCCAGACGTAGTGGTTTGAGGACAACCTTATGGTTGTCTTGAACAAGAGGAGGGACTGACAAGGCCAGACAGACCTTTCTCCTTTTTCCCTAATCAGACACTTCCCCTTTCGCCCCTAGCAAACTCCTCGTTCTTTTTCTTAGCTAAGAGGAGAACTGTTTGTCCGTTGAAACTAGCTAGACACAGAGATAAACATTCTCTGTTCAGCTGACTGAGATTTCCTCTGGTTGCAAAACAATCCCAAATGTAAATCACCCCACCTATAACTTGTCTAATCTTCTCCATAAAAGTCTAAGGCAAGGCACTCTGCTCACTCTGATCTCCCTATTGCAAAAGCCTGAATAAAATCTATCTCCTTACCTGTTCAGTTTTTGTCCTTGACATCATCTAGCTAGTATTTGAACATTTTTAGTGACAGTTAATATTCTAATTATCAGTGTTATCCAATTATACTTGAACAATTCTGAAAATTTTCTTTTTTTAACCTGAAATCTTCTTCTTCACATATAACTAATTGATGTTAGTTCTTACCTCAATAGACACATAGAAATTTAAAAAATTTTTCACTTTATGTATTTTAAATTAACATTTTTGTTTTGTTATCTAGAGTACACGTTATCAAAATATAATTTTTTAAAAAAGTTAAAATGTGTCTCCTACAAATGAGAATGAATAAATAACAATTTTGTTCAACATATTGTTGAGGAACCAATAACACAGTAGAGCTAGTTCAAAAGAGAATTTGAGGAATGGAGACTTATATGGCCAATCAATTAAAGGAATGATAAAATGTATTTGCTGTTAATGTCCCACAAGGAAATAATACTGTAACCTTTGTGGTTATTATTTTTACCAGACAGAAATCTGTAAGTTAACATGTAATTTTATAGTGTTTATGCCCTCATCAAATAGTAAATTGCAAAGTCAAACAGAGGTGCATTCTCCTTAGTCCTTGGGTGAGCCTGTTAAACAATGGAGTTAAAAGGGCATGCGGACACTGGCTGTGTGGAGGACATACCAAGTGGAGCAACAATTACCCAAGTACTGTGAGTAGAACTGAAACCAACACATTGGCATTATGGCCAGCTCCCATGGAGAGACAACACGTTTGCTATTGCAAACCTGGAGCTTAGATCTATTAACTGCAGCTCAAAGAAGAACTTGTGCATTGATTAGTTATTAAGTGCTGTACCTATATGCCTGATGATTATAATGATATCTTTGCTATTCTAGATCATTTGCAGAGGGATATTGAACAGGTTAAAAGTCCTTGTAAATTTCATTCATTTTCTAAGTAGTCAATGAACGTGCCTATAATATAAAGGAATGACTCTCGTAAGTACTGTCTTTATTTTGCTTGCCATAGGCTTGTCTTGTTGCCTATACTGTCTTTGTGAGTTTATGTCTAGGGCAGTGCCTCTTCATACCTCTTCTAGCTGTGTTAAGCGTAACCATTACTGTGGTAACTGAGGTTGGCAGTTTATACCCAAACCCAGCAGGTCTATCACAATCTCTACCTAGAGCTATCCAACAGCATAAAAGAATTCAAGGAAGAATGCTATTTCCCATCAACTTTGGGAGGATGCACTTCTGAAGGCACCTGACCTTTCTCACTCTCATGGTCCAGTATGTCATGGCTGGTACCCACCTTTTTTGGGCCCACTTACCACCATCTTCCTTATCCTTTAGATAGGACCATGAATCTTAAATTCTAACTAAGTCTTTTTCTTACAGAGTCAACGCCTTATTAGTCATGTGGGAATTTTGTCCAGTTCCAACCAGTGTACCAGACCCATCTTCCCTGAACCACAATAGAACAGCCAGAGGGTTTTACACCTTGCCAGGTAGTCCTACTCTCCCTAACCAGCAGGAAGTAGCTACAGAATCATGACCACCACCCTTCAGTGCCCCTTTAAGAATATGGGTGTAAACTCCCTGAGAGGGGGCGTTGAGGGAATAGCCCTGGACACCCTCAAAAGGCCTCACCATTGGCCCCTGAGAACTGACAGGTGGGGCAACCAATAAGAACAGCAAACAGCTGGGGCCCCTCCGGGAACATCATGAAGGGGGCGGAGGAATGACTTTAAAATTCCGGCTGCGTCTAACTCTCTCTGCAGTTCTCCGTCCATGCCTCGGCGTAGATCGCGTCGTTTTCTCCTTTTCTTTCTCTTAATAAACCTTCCCTGGGGGGGGGGGGCCCCCCGAAGACATGCAAGAAAGTACAGCTTTTTCCCTAAAAATTCTTAAGATTTAATTTTCTACTCTACTGCAGATTTAATGTATATTAACTTTTTAAAAAACATTGTGACTTAACATTTTCTCTTCTAAAACCTTTTAAATATGTGTACTTTAATAATTAAGAGAACACTGTTTTGCAAATTGTTCATCCCTTTGTAAAGGGTATCGTTAAGCTGAGTATGTGTATAATTTTACAAGTGTGTTTTTTGAAAACTTTAATATGAAATAAACTCATTTTTATTAGTGATTTAAAAAAAGGGCATGCAGTCATTTTCTTCATTTACATTCCAAGTTCAATAATTTTCTTTACAATGTTTTCATTTCTTTTTAATGTTCTTATTATGTTTCCACTCATTTCCCCCCATTCTGGTTACCATACTCTTTTTTTATCAATTATCTCCTTAAAATTTCCAAAATTGAAAGCAGTTCTCTAAATGTAGTCTGGAAAAATAAATAAATAAATGTAGTCTGACTAGTTTGCTTGCTCTATTAAGCTTGCCTTAGTGGTTTTTACCTCAGAGCTGTCATTTAACATGATAATTGTGGTCATTTAATTGATAAAATATGGTTCTGTCCTTAGTGTTTCAAGCTTACTAAACACATTCTTGAGTTTTACATACATTGTTTAACACATACTCTATCCCACTCTCATCCTCTATGTCTGTATCTGATCTTAGTATTTTAAATCAGCTTTTAACAACACCCCTTCCACAAAATCCATTGATTCCTAATAACTGTCAATCATTATAGACTTTCCATAGAATACAGACAAAAAAAGCGCTAGTACTGGATTACCACTCTCAAAGAATTCATGGAATACTGGGGAAGATGCAGATCTATACAAATACTTACAAAATAACACAATAAGAGCAGAGAAGAAGCGGAGGCTTGCTGTTGCCTGAAGCAGCTCTGATCCCTGGAGTGCTGCATTATCCCTGTGTGGGGAACATCTCCTCTCCATACATGCATGCTTTCATCTAGCTATTTTCCAGGTCTTCAGAGTTCACTTTGATTTCCTTGAATCCCAGCCTCTGGGCTAAGTATCTCTCCACTGTTCTTCCATAAGACATTGGACTCACCCCTTTGTAACAATTACTCCACTAATTATACCTGTTTGTATCCTCACTAAAACATAAGTTCAGAAACATAAGCTTTTGATTTCTACTTTATTACCAGCACCCAGCACTATGACTAGTACAAGGTCTTCAAAAAATATTTCTTATAAGTATGAATGAACGCATGAATAAATGATCTAAAGGGTGAATGAATGAATGAGGTAGACTATTATACAATCTAGAATCCAGTTACTTATTTATTTTTCTTACAGCAGTTGTAGGTTTACAGAAATATCATGCAGAAAGTACAGAAGTTCCCATAAACTGCTTCCCTCACACATGCAGTTTTCCCTATTATTAATATTTTACATTAGTGTGGTAATTTTGTTATAATTGGCAAAACAATATTAGTATAATTATATTATTAACCAAAGTCCATAGTTTACATTAGGGTTCACTCTTTGCGTTGTCCAGTCCTATTCTGTAACAGATATAGAACCTAAAATTAAAACCCCAAATTAATCATTTTAGCCACTTTCAAGTATACAATTCAGTGCTGTAAATACTTTCACAAAGTTGAGCTACCGTCACCACCATCTATTAACAAACTTTTCCAAACACAAAGTCAGTACCAGTTAAGCATTAACTCCCCATTCCACACCCCTCCCTCTTCTCCTGGTAACCTGTATTCCAATTTCTGACTCTCTGAATTTGCATTTTCTAATTTCTTCTTATCAATGAGATCATAAATATGTGTCCTTTTGTGTCTGGTTTATTTCACTCAACATGATGGCTTCAAGGTTCATCCATGTTGTAGCATGTAATAGAACCTCACTCCTTATTACAGCTGAGTAATATGCCATCCTATGTATATAGCACATCCTCCAATGCTGGACACGTATGTTGCTTCTACTTTTTGGCAATTGTGAATAATGCCACTAAAAATATCAGTGTGTAAGTATGTATTCAAGTCCCTGCTTTTAATTCTTTTGGGTATATACAGACATACCTTGGATTCAGTTCCAGACCACCGAAAGAAAGTGAATACATCACAATAAAGCATGCCACGAGTATTTTGGTTTCCCGGTACATTAAAAAGTTATGTTTATACTATACTGTAGTCTAAGTGTGTAATAGAAGTATGTCTAAAAATGCACACACCTTAATTTAAAAACACTGTACTGCTAAAAAGTGCTAACCATCACCGGAACCTTCAGTAATTCATAATCTTTTTGCTAGTAGAGAATCTAGCCTCAAGGTTGATGGCTGGTGACTGGTCAAGGTGGGGATTGCTGAAGGTTGGGGTGGCTGTGGCAATTTAAAAAAATAAGACAACAATGACGTTTGCTGCATTGATTGACTCTTCCTTTCAGGAAAGATTTCTCTGTAGCATGTGATGCTGTTTGATAGCATTTTACCTACCATAGAACTTCTTTCAAAATCGGAGTCAATCCTCTCAAGCCCTGCCACTGCTTTATCAACTAAGTTGATGTCATATTCCAAATCCTTTCTTGTCATTTCAACAATGTCCACAGCATCTTCACCAGAAGTAGATTCCATCTCTAGAAACCACTTTCTTTGTTCATACATAAGAAGCAACTCCTCATCCATAAAGTTTTATCATGTGATTGCAGCAATTCAGTCCCATCTTCATGCTCTACTTTTAGTTCCAGTTCTCTTGCTAGTTCTACCACATCTGCAGTTACTTACTCCACTGAAGTCTTGAACCCCTCAAAGTCATCCATGAGAGTGGGAATCACCTTCTTCCAAACTCCTGTTAATATTGATATTTTTACATCCTCCCCATGAATCACAAATGTTCTTAATGGCATCTAGAATGATGAATCCTTTCCCAAAAGTTTTCAATTTACTTTGCCCAGATTAATTGGAGGAATCACTATTTATGGCAGCTATAGCCTTATGATATGTATTTCTTAAATAATAAGCAGGCTCGCCCACATGTGTGGAAAGTGTAGGTCCACCTCAGCACTTGTAGTGGGCTGGCCATCTGCCCTGGCACTTGCAGGAGGGGGTCACCAGATGGAGAATGGAGAAGAATTTTGCCCCACTGTGGACCATTCCCATAATGGATTTTGGTGAGACTTTATAATTAGCATGCTACTGAAATAATTTAAGACTTTTGGGATGTTGTGATGGGCGAATGTATTTTGCGTGTGGGAGGAACATGTCTTTTTTAGTCCAGAGGATGGATGTTGGGGATTGAATTATGTTCCCCAGAAAAATATGTTCTTGTTCTTAATCCACTCCTCCCATGGCAAATAAGACCATTTGAAAATGTTATTTTTAGTTACGCTGTGGCCAACTGAATCGATTTGGTCTTTAGTCTGAATTACTGAAGCCCTTTTTAAGCAGAATGAAATTCGAGCATAGAGAAAGTCAATGAAAGAGCAAGAAGCTGAGAGTCAGTGGAACCAGAAGAGAAAGGGGACATTGTTGCCATGTGTATTTCCATGTGAAAGAAAAGTCAAAGACTGAAAGATTGCTGGCAGCCAGCCCCAGAATGCCACAGACTTCAGGCAGAAAGCATGACTTGATGCTTGAACTATGCCTATCCTCAAAATTGTGAGCCAATAAATTCCCATTATTTAAGCCAAACCATTGTATGGTGTTGTTTTAGCAGTGGGGAAACTAAGATATCTGATATGTCCAAAGTCTGGTGTTCTTCATTGATTGTTTCTAATGTTTTATCTTCCTGCCTTGGATAGGCCATTATATCCTGTTTTTTGTTTGTTTGTTTGTCTTGTAACTTTTGTTGCACACTGTACATTTTAATATTTTAACATGTTAACTCTAGAATTTAGTTCCTGAATCATCTGTTTCTTAAGTTTGTATCTAGTAATAATATGGTAGAGATTTCCTGGAGTATCAGGAACTAATAAAAACAATCAAACCAATGCACAAAACAGCTTTCACAGTCCTTGCATATTGGCTTTGTATGGGCGGGTCCTCTCCTTCAGAGCTTAACATTCCTAACAGGATCAGCCTGAGGCGAATGTGCGGGTTCTTCTTTGTTTTCTACTTGGGCATGAACTTGTGGCCTTAGGAATGCTCCCATTTACAGGGATCCAAATGCCCCTCTTTTATCTATGAAATGAACTTCCCCTCCACTCCAGATGCTCTAGTGTATATCTGTTTGTTGTTACTGTTTATTGGGTATTTGGACCCTTGCGGTTTTTCTTCTTTATTAGAAAAGTTGTGTGTTTACAGAACTGTCACGCATAAAAATACCCACACACCACCCCACCACCACCACTTGTATTGGTGTTGTATCAATTCGATACAATTGATAGCATTTTTATAATTGTTCTATTAATTAAAGTCCATGGTTTAACTTAGGATTCACTGTGTAGTGTAGTTCCAAGGATTTTTGAAAATTTTTATTCTGTTACCATATATACAATCTAACACTTCCCCTTTTAATCATATTCAGATGTGTATTTATTTCAGTGCTGTTTAATTATGCTCACAGTGTTGTGCTGCCATCGCCACTATCCATTGCCAAAACATTTCCAGGGAGCAGATGTGGTTGAGTGCCTGTTTCGCACATGGGAGGTCCTGGGTAAGGTCCTTGGTGCCTTCAAAAGTAAAAAACAAAAACAAAAAACAACAAGCATGAAAAAAAAAAACTCAGGGGAGCCGATGTTGCTGGTTGAGCACCAGCTTCCCACATACCAGGTCTGGGGTTCTGTTCCCGGTACCTCAGAATAAATAAATAAAGTGAAGATGAAGATATACGAAATATTTTTTTAATTATTAAAAAAACATTTTCGCCATTCCAGATAGAAACCCTGTACATTTCAAGCCTTAACTTCCTATTCCCCATCCCCACCCCATCCCTTGGTAATCTACATTCTAGATTCTGACTCTATGAGTTTGCTTATTCTAATTGTTTCAAATCAATATTTGTCCTGTTGTGTCTGGCTTATTTCACTCAACATGATGTCTTCAAGGTTCAATCAATATTGTCACGTATATCAGGAATTCATTCTTTTTTACAGCTGAATGATATTCCATTGTTATGTGTATACCACACTCTGTTTTTCCGTTCATCAGTTGATAGACACTTGGGTACATACCTAGTGGTGGGATTGTCAGCTCATATTGTCATTCTATACTTAGCTTTCTGAGGAACTGCCAAACTGTCTTCCACAGTGGCTGCATCATTTTACACTACCACCAGCGAGGAATGAGTGTTCCTATTTCTTCACATCCTCTCCAACACTTGTCATTTTCTTTTTGTTTAATAGCAGCCATTCTAATGGGTGTTAAATGGTATATCTCACTGTGGTTTTGATTATGGCTAATGATGCTGAGCATCTTTTCATGTGCTTTCTGGTCATTTGTATATCTTCTTTGGAGAGATGTCTATTCAAGTCTTTTACCCATTTTTAAATTGGGTTGTTTGTCTTTTTGCTGTTAAATCGAAGGATTTCTTTTTATATACTGGACATTAATCCTTCATTGGATATGTGGTTTCCAAATATTTTCTCCCATTGTGTAGATTATCTTTTCATTTTCATGATAAAGTCTTTTGAGGAACAAAAGTTTTTTATGAGGTCCTATTTATCTATATTTTCTTTTGCTGCTTGTGCTTTGGGTGTAAAGTCTAGAAAACCATTGCCTAAACAAGGTCCTGAAGATGCTCCCCCATGTTTTCTTCTAGCTCTTATATTTATGTCTTTGATTCATTTTGAGTTGATTTTTGTATATGGTATGAGGTAGGGGGGTCCTCCTTCTTTTTGCAAACAGAGATCCAGTTTTCCTAGTGCCATTTGTTGAAGAGACTATTCTTTCCCAATTGAGTGGTCTTTGCTACCTTGTCAAAAATCAATTGATCATAAATGTGAGAGTTGATTTCTGAGCTCTCAATTCTATGCCATTGGTCTGTATGTCTGTCCTTCTGCAAGTAGCATCCCGGTTTGATTACTGTGGCTTAGTAATAAGTTTTTAGATTGAGAAGTGTGAGTTCTCCAACTTCATTCTTTCTCAAGATGGCTTTAGCTATTTTGGGCCCCTTACCCTTCCATATAAATTTGATTATTGGCTTTTCTATTTTTGCAAGGAAGGTTGTTGGAATTTTTATTGGGATTGCATTGAATCTATAAATTGCTTTGGGTAGTATTGACATCTTAATGATATTTAGTCTTCCAACCCATTACCATGGTATATCCTTCCATTTATTTAGGTCTTTTCAAAATTTAATTTAGCAATATTTTGTAGTTTTCTGTATACAAATCCTTTACATCCTTGGTTAGGTTTATTCCTAGATATCTGATTTCTTTAGTTGCTGTTATGAATGGATTTTTTTTCTTGATTTCTTCTTCTGATTGTTCATTGCTTGTGAATAGAAACACTACTGATATTTTGGGTGTTGATTTTGTACCCTGACACTTTACTGAACTGTTTTATCAGCTCTAGGAGATATATATCATCTGCAATAGGGAACGTTTTACTTCTTCCTTTCAAATTTGGATGCCTTTTATTTCTTTTTCTTACCTAGTTGCTCTGACTGGAACTTCCAGTACAATGTTGTATGACAGTGATGACACTGGACATACTTGTCTTGTTCCTGATCGTAGAGGGAAAGCTTCCAGCCTTTCACCATTAGGTATGATGTTAGCTATGGGGCTTTTCATAAATGCTCTTTCTCATGTTGAGGAGGTTCCTTCTACTCCTACTGTTCTGTGTGTTTTTATAAAAAGGAGGTGCTGTGTTTTGTCCAATGCCTTTTCTGTGTCAATTGAGATGATCATGTGTTTTTTTTTTCCTTCATTCTGTTAATGTGGTGTATTACATTAATTAATTTTCATATGTTGAACCAACTTTGCATACCACAGATAAATCCCGCTTGATCATGGTGTATAATTCTTTTAATATGCTGGTTAGTTTGGTTTGCTAGTATTTTGTTGGGGAATTTTGTTCTATATTCATGAAAGATATTAGTCTGCAGTTTTCTTTTCTTGTGGTATCTTTATCCAGCTTTGGTCTGAGGATTATATTGGCCTCATAGAATGAGTTAGGGAGTTTTCTCTCCTCTTTAGTTTTTTGGAAGAGTTTGAGGAGAATTGGAATTAAGTCTTCCTGTCATGTTTTGTGAAACCATCTGGTCCTAGGCTTTTCTTTGTTGAGAGGTTTTGATTATTGATTCAATCTCTTTTACTAGTAATTGATTTGTTGAGAACTTCTATTTCTTCTTGAGTGAATGTAGGTAGTGTATGTGTTAATAAGAATTTGTTCATTTCACCTAAGTTATCTAATTTATTGGCATACAGTTGTACATAGTATCCACTGATAGTCTTTTTTATTTCAGCACAATCTGTAGTAATCTCCCCTTTTTCATTTCTGATTTTTATTATTTGCATCCTCTCTCTCTTTTCCTTTGTCAGTCTAGTTAAACATTTGTCAATTGTGGTTGATCCTTTCAAAGAACCAACTTTTGGTTTTTTTGATTCTCTCTCTTTGTGTTGTTGTTGTTTTCTATTTCATTTATCTCTGCTCTAATCTTTGTTATTTCCTTCCTTCTGCTTGCTTTGGGTGTAGTTTGCTCTTCTTTTTCTAGTTCTTCCAGTTTTGAAGTTAGGTTCCTGATTTGAAGTCTTTCTTCTTTTTTAATGTAAGCATTTAGAGCAATATATTTCCCACTCAACACATACCATAAGATTTGGTATGTTGTATTTTCATTTTCATTTGCCTCAAGATATTTCCTAATTTCACTTTTGATTTCCTCTTTAAACTATTGGTTGTTTAAGAGTATGTTGTTTAATTTCCACATGCTTGTGAATTTTCCCTTTCTCCCTCTGTTATTAATTTCTAGCCTTATTACATTGCGGTCAGAAAATAAACATTGTATGATTTTAATATTTTTAAATTTATTGAGACTTGTTTTGTGACCTAACATATTGTCTATCCTGGAGAATGACCCATATGTACTAGAGAAGAATGTGTATTCTGTTTTCGTTGGGTGCAGTGCTCTATATATGTCAGTTAGGTCTAGTTGGCTTAATATATCACTCAAGTCCTGTATTTCCTTATTGATCTTCTAATTAGATGTTCTATCCATTATTGGGAGTGGTGTATTAAAGTCTCCAACTATTTATGTAGAACCATCAATTTCTCCCTTCAAATCTGTCAGTATTTGCTTCATATATTTTGGGGCTCTTCTGTTAGGTGCATATATATTTATAATTGTTATATTTTCCTGTTGAATTGTCCCTTTTATCAATATGTAATGACCAGCTTTGTCCCTCATAACTGTTTATTCTTAGAGACAGTTGAGGTCATGTAGAGAGAAAGGACGAGATCAAGGGATGGGGAGGAAGAGCATAGCTCCACACCAATAAACAAGGTGCACTTACCTTCCATTTTGGGCAGAACCTTGGCTGTGTGAGGCACAGCAAAATGGACCCCCAATGTTTTCGGTCCACCCAAAAGCCTATGTTGGGTAGCAAGGTCATCATTACTTATACCATATATCTCAGCTTGATTCAACAGCCAAAACTGCATTGTTTTCCACTTGAAACCTTAGGGCTGATGCTGTTTGGCCAACTTATGCTTGACTTTTGCAACACAACTGTTTTTTTAAGGAGTCCATCTTCATCAGAGTATCTGCTTCCTCATCACCAAGATCACATCTCTTAAGTTCTTAACATCAAAGTTTGATGGGGATGGGCAGAATTTCAGAGAATTTCAGAGAACTGGCTGCAAGAGTTGATCTAGATTTCTATGAGTCAGTTTCTCATTCTCCTGTGGGTCACTGTTTTAGTTTGCTAAAAGCTGCTGGGAACACTATTCTAGAACTAGGTTGGCTTTTATAATGGGAATTTATTAAGTTAAATGCTTACAGTCCTGAGGCTGTGAAAATGTCCAAATCAAAGCTTCATCAGAGAGGCTGTCCCACCAAAGGTTGGCTGCTGGGGATCCTGGACTCCTCCCACGAGGCAAGGCACATGGATGTATCTGCTTGTTGGGGTCTCTGCCTTCTCCTCCGGATTTACCATATTGAGAGGAGGCAATCCGGGCCTCCTCTCTTTGATCCTTTTGGGGGCCTATTTCCAAGCCTCGGAGATGAGCTGATTCCAGCCTCCAGCCTCCAGGACCTCCCTCTCAGCCTCTCAGGGTTTCTTTGTCTCTGCTACCTTTTTCTATGTTGTCTGCTTTCAGTCCTCCATTTATAATGGGCTCCAGCAATAGGACCAAGACCTACCCTGGGCCATGCCTCATGGAACTAATCCAATCAAACCCCAACCGAATCTAATCTAATCAAAGGGTCCCACACCCACAAGAATGGATTAGCTTGAGAACACGATCTTTTCTGGGATTTACAAAAAGCTTCTAACTGTCACATTTGACCATTTGGATGCCCAAAAGACATGTTCTTTCCATATGCAAATCATATTCATTACATCACAATATTTCAAAAAGACAAATCATTTCAGTAACTAAGTACAAAATCTTGTCAAAATCAGATATAGGGTAACACAAGAAAGTTATCAAAAGGCAGCTAGCAGCTCTCAACCAGCAGTTATCAGAATGTAACTTGCAACATTTTCACACAGCAGAGAGAAAAAAGAAAAAGAAAACCAGAAAAGACCCCACCATTGCCACCCACGTAATTTCATAACACCTCACACTGGCTCAGGGCTCAAGCACAGTAGCCAGAAGCCAATTACCACTGGACAGAAACCCCTAGAAACCAAATCGCCCAATGAATTTTCTCCCCCTTTGTCCTAAATACTCGAATCAGCATAAACTCTAACCCCCAATGATGGCCAATAAAACCAGAAGCCCTTAGAGAGGGGACCCGTATCTCCCCCTGTAGCATGGCCCACACCCATGTCTTGTGTGTGTAACTATTTCTTTTCTAATTTCTTAATAAACTCTTTACTCCTTCGCCTAAAAAACTCAGTTGTAGGTATGCAGCCTCTCTTGGAGCAAAATCCCCCTCCAGCTGTGGACCTGTGGAACTTACAAAACAAGTCATCTGCTTCCAATACACAAAGGAGGGACAGTCACAGGATAAACATTTATATCATCATAAGGATAGATTGGAAGGAAAACAGGGGTTACGTGTCCCAAACATTTCAAAAACCTGCAGGGCATACTCCATCAGATTTCAAAGTCTGAGAGTCATCTATAGAACGACGGTTTCTTCTCTTAAGGTCCATGGAGTGCGAGGTCCACCCCTTCCAAGGGCTTGCCCAGCAGCCATTGTCTCAGCTCCACCTTCATCAAGCATCTGGGTGATGGCCAGACTCTATGCCTCACCCTCCAAGAACTCCAGGGTGGCAGCCACACTCTCCTCAATCTCCAGGGCACAGGTCCAGTCCCCTCAGAACAGTGAGGTAGTAACTAAACTCTCCCCAGCCCCCAGGGAAGCTGCCCCCCACTCTCTAAAGCCTGGGGAGGCAGCACTTCCTTGAACAACAAGGCGGAAGGCCCACCCTTTTCAAGTGCCAGGACCAACTCACCTTTTCTCTACACACAGGTGGAGTCCTTCTTTTGGCCCAAGAGGATATCTTAAGTCCAGCCCTCAGCTTCCATGGTCTTGTCCTTGAAGTCGTTTTTCCTTCAATCTCTCCTTTTTCTGTCCCTTTTAGTCCAGGCTGGCAGTGGTTTCATTCATACATATCTGGCAAAAAGCTTGTTGGTTTCACATGCAGTTCACAGAGGTCCCAACCATCAGACAGCAGGGCTTTCCACAAATCCTTCCTGGATAACTGCATCTCCAGTCCCGACTTACGCTGAAACGACTAGCTGTTTCCATGTTCAGTTAAGTACTCACGAGAGATTCTGTTCTCTGGAAACTCATTTTCCAGAAACTAGGAATTTCCCAAACCATCATTTCTGGTTTCTTTTTGCCCAGGAGTTCAGTTCTCAGTGTATCCCTTTCCTCTCTCATTTTGCTATAAGCTGCAAGAAGAAGCCAAGCCGCACTTTCTACATTTAATTGGGAAAGCTCCTCAGCTAAATATCCAAACTTGTCACTTTCAAATTCTGCCTTCCATCTAACATCAGGAGTCAATGTTGCCAAGTTCTCTGCCACTTTCAAGCAAGGACTGCCTTCCTTCCAGTTTGCAGTGACACAGTCATCATTTCTGTCTAAGGCTTCATCAGAAGTACCTTTAGCATCCATATTTTTATCAACAGTCTCTTCAGAGCAACCTAGGACTTTTCTATCAAGCATCTCACAATTCTTTCAGAATCTACCCCTTGCCCATTTATAAAGCCATTCCAACATATTTTATATTTGCATAGCAGCACCCCACTTTCCTGGTACCAATATCTATTTTAGTTTGCTAGAAGCTGATGGGAGCAATATTCCAGAAATGGGTTGGTCTTTATAGTGGGAATTTATTAGGGCTTGCGTTTCTGAGGCTGTGAATGTCCAAATCAAAACATCATCTGCTTTCTGTATAGGATATAGAGAGTTCAATCAGCAACGCCAAAGACTGCAGTAATTCAGTCAATCCAGTCCTGACTCCAGCTGCCCATAGTTAGGCCAGACTCTACAAGTTAGGGCAATCCTCTGTAAGACTGTCCTTCAGGCGCCCATCACAAGTTTGGGGACCAAGGCCACCTGCACTTCTGACCAATGGCTACAAATTCACAGGTTCCCACCACCCCCTTGGGATTTATGATTTACTAGAATGATTCACAGAAGTCACTGAAAGTTCCATACTTAAGATTATATTTTCACTGTAGTAAAAGGATACAAAGAAGAAGCCAAAAGAAGAGACACATAAGGCAAGAGCCTGGGAGGGTCTCAAATGCAAGGTTCCATGTCCTCTCCACGTGGAGACAAAATGCTCACCCTCCCGGCACAGTAGCAAAGTAGAAGCTCACCCAAGCTTTGAGTGTTCTGAGTTTGTATGGGTCTCGTCATGTATGCATAATCGATAGAGGCAATGTCCATGTGGTTGAACTCAATCTGCACCTCCTCCCTCTCCCAGAGACTGGAGAGATGAGGCTGATAAGACCTGGCTCCAAGACCCAACCCTTAACCACATGGCTGGTCTCGCTGGTGGGGTCAGTCTCCACCCTGACTGCAGGTGGGGTTGGCCATTCCCTGTCATCTCAGCATATGAGCTTTCAGGTATGGTCCTGAGCCCATCAAACAGCAAAAGACACTTCTATTACAGGAAATGCCAAAGATTCAGAGGGTGCTTCCTCAAGAACTGAGGACAAAGACCAGCCACGTTTTTCATTACACTGCAACTGCATTCTCAGAGTCTCCTTTGGTTCAAGAGGGCATGTGAATCTACTCCTGTGTTTTCCAGCTCTCTCCACATCCCCTGACTTCCAAGGTGATGTACTGATTTTTAACATCTGCATTTTGGTGGTACCTTTTCAGGCGTGCAGCCTGTGGATCATGTAGGTATTTTCTGAGTCTTTTCTTTCTGCCTACACCAGAAACCCTGCCCTCTTCAAACTCAGTCCTGCTTACGGTAATTTCCTCTCAGACTGGGACCTTTTTCCTCTGGAAGAAAATATTTGCTAGAAACTTCTGAGCTCTGACAGCCACTAGCCCCTTCAGTACTTTCTGTTCTTCCTCCTGGCACCTTCAAGTTGTGCTATGTGAACATTCTGTCCCTCTTGGCTTTTGGCTGCACCTACATGCAAGCTGTGGCAAGGGAGGCGGAGAGCAGAGTGGTGCAAGATGGAAGATGGTCACGAGCTGAGGATGGTGAATGTCCTTTAGAAGCTGGAAGAGACAAGAAAAGTGGCTTCTCTCCCAGAGCCTCTAGTGATGAAGGCGACCCCACTGGCACCTTGATTTTAACCCAGGCAGAACAACTTATGAATTGTAAGAGAATAAATCTGTATTGTTTTAAGCCATTAGGTTATAGCAGCATAAGAAACTAATAAAATTACCAAAATTTATCAAACTGCGCTTAAAATGGGTGACTCTTATTGAATGTAAATGCAGAAAAATACGTCACTGTTTTTTGATTTCATCGACTCTAAATAAGTTGATATAATCAGAGTCACTTCAGAGCCCCAAAATCAAGCCATGGAAAGAGGGGACAACAGAGCCCTTGGCTGGCCAGTGATTCATGCGGGAACAACTACCGCAGATATTTCTGTGTGCCACCGGCAATTTTACATTCACACTTTCTTCAAATGTCATTGGTCACTGTCATTATATATAACATCATAACTAACAATTAACTAACATCATATATATAATTAGCCATCATATTATACATTAGCTTTTAAAATTATATTTGGTTGAAAATTGTTTGGGGGTGAACTTGTTCCCTTGTTTTTCCCTAATCACATCCAGGGCCTTGCATTTGCTTCTCTCTCTGTCATCAGCTGTTTCCAAGACCTTTTCCTCACTCCTTCAGATCTCTGCTTAAATGTCACTTGTTTAAAAGGTTCTTCCATAGCAATCCCATATAAAATAGCACCCTCAACACACACCCTGAAATCCCTCTTCCGCTTATCCTGTTTTTACTTTCTGAATAGAACTTATCATCACTTTGTATAATCATGTTACTTTTAGCTGTTTACTATTTCTCTTTCTCCATTAGAACCTAAGTTCCAGAGAGCAAGGGCTTCATCTATTTCACTCACTGCTGTAAGCTCAGCCCCTAAAAGGGACCTAGCAAAGGGTAGGCCCTAGATATTTGTTGAATAATTTCATTGAGATAAGAGTGCAGAAGGGAACATGGATCTGAGATGGACAATGAGTTCGTTTTTGCACATGCTGATGTTACAGACCTGTGGGAATATACTGTGGTCTGCAGGATGCGTGGCTCTGGATTCCAAGGAGAGGGCTGAGTGGGATAGAAATTATAGTCATCTATTTAAAGAATTGTTGAAATCAAGGGAATGAATATGATACAAAGAATGTGTCTATCACTAGATGAGAGGAAAGCTGAGGACAGAGCTATGGGGATCACCCATACTTAATGGACAGGAGGAGGATAAGGAGCTCAGGAGAGGACAGTCCTGTGAGAACAAACACCAGGAGAGACCGGATAAAAACGTAGCGGCCTTGAATCATTTATTTCAGACGCAACTGTCAGGGTGAATGTAGTTCTCCAAGCAACACTGGTTTCTTGTTGTTGTTGTTTTTTAGTCTTCTGATGAAATTAGGAAGAAATACCTACCCAGCCCCTATACCTGATCTTTACTGCAGTGGGAAATCTGCATTCCCTGTGTCCCAGTCTAGTCTTTGTAAACTAGGCTCTCCCTCAGAGGGCACGTAGATTACTCAGGGCACTCAAACTCCTTGCAAACGTGTGGCTGAGAGGCCTGGAAGCGGCTTCAGCCCAGGGGGAGCCCCGGGACGGCTGCACGAGGTACCTTTAAAGAAAGGAGGGGAGAAGGCGCGGGGAGGCTCCTCCGAGGCCGCACAGCCTGGCCGTGCTGAGGTCTCCTGCTGAGCAGAAAGGAATTTGCTAGCGTGGATGCAGTTTGCCTTCTTCTGGTTTGTGGGTTTCTGCCAGGTTTGATGTCGACCAAATCTCCTCCTTTATTATCGGAATCTCCACAGTGTCACCATGGAAAATATAATCATCTGTCTTTAGCTTTTTCTTTCAAGAGGAAAAGAATTGGTTCTGAACCCGCGAAGAAAACATGCTCCAGGTGAGGCTCGAACTCACAACCTCGGCATCACCCGCACATATACTGCTGTATAAGTACCGCGCGCTAACCGATTGCGCCACTGGAGCATGCTTTCCCCGGGCCCCGCGTGCGCGCTCTACAGAGCCGCCGGCCGCCCGCGCGCCCCCGCTGCGGGGCACCCCCCGCCGCCGCGGCTCGCCCCGCGAGGGGGTCTCGCTTTGACCACACTGTCTTCATCTCTTCTGGAGGGTGTTAGTGATCTTTCTCCCACGCCGCCGGGAACCATCGTTTCTCCAGGGATGCTCCTTTAAGAGGCCTCGAGGGGAAACTGAGGCGGAAAGGCGCGCGGACTCCTGCTCCTCCTCGCCGCGCGTGGGAGCTGCAGCCTGTGTGGCCACTGCGCGGCGAGGCCGGGCTCCGCCCGCACGGCCCGTGGCGCTTTCGGCAGACCCAGGACCCCCAAAAGCCGAGGCTGCGCTCCGCACCGCGCGCCGGGCCGGATTCCCCCAGACCCTTCTCCTGCCTGCCGGAGAACCCCACTCGGAGCCCCGGAGCAGGAAAACCCGCAGAAGTCGCCACTCGTCTGTGCGGCGGTGACAGAGGTCGCAGCGGAGGCCCTCGCGCCCCCCCCCGACCCGGTCTTTAGAGATCCGCAGCCCACCGCGCGCTCTCGTTTCCCACCTCCCCTCCCCGGGGCCTCCGATTACAAAGGCCGCCTTTGTTTGCTGGTTCGTTTGGTCTGGGTCTGGAGAAACGGCAGCTGTCAAAGTACAACTATACTCTCGAGACACAAAGCTTTTGGCTTTATGGAATAATTTCTGTCAAGGAGGAGAATTGTGTAAAGGAGAAAACAGCCTGTCCATTCCTGGCCACACAGCACCAAACAAACAAGACTGAGAGTGAAAGACCAATGACCCAGTTTCCCTGTACAGACACCTGAACTGGAAAGGAAGAAAAGAGAAGAGAAGAGGGAAGGGGGAAGGGGAAGAGGAGGGGGAAGGGGGGGAGAAGGGGGGGAAGGGGGGGAAGGGGGGTCAACTCTGGTTACCTCACCAAAGCGGACCATTCCTGCAAGTTCCGATAACTGCTCCTTTCCTCTCCCCTTCAAGTCTAGGGGTGTTAATCACTCTTCTGTCCATAGCCCTAAGGTATTGCCCTCTTCTCTGTCATTCTTCGCCCTTGCCTGTATCTTTATTAAACACAATTATTAAACAGCTGCTTGATGAAATCCTCCCTGAATGATCCTAATTTGAATGCGCCACCTTTTTCCTCTTGAGACCCTGACTGACAGAAACCGTCATACAGTTGACACTGTCAGGATGATTGGCTGGAAGTAGTTTTTAGGATAGAGATATTATAAATGTTTTCAATATGGAGGCAAAACTATGAAAGTAAATATCTGCTGTAAAGGTCACTGGGTCTTTAATCTGCTTTTCAAGAAGGAGATGAAGACCTGGTAGCAACAGGACTGAAATGTCCCATGAAGGTCAGCTCAGACAGCAGCTGTAGGCGGCACTCAAATTCCCTCAGAAAGATGACTGTGAAGGACCCAGAAGCAATCAGATTTGGTGTGCTTCTTTTCCCCTTTTGAGAAAAGCGATGAGTGTTTTTATAACCCAAGAAAAATGCCATTTACCTTTTGGTTTATCTTTTCCTCACAAATCTTTAATACTATATCAATAAACAGTAAGTGCTGTGATAGGATCTTAAACATCTCAGGGCCCAGCTGCTATTCTGAGGCACAAAATTTCCAACCACACTGAAGACTTCAGGCCTCCTGGATACTATTTCTAGAACAGTGTTTCTCAACCCTGGAGGATCTTAAAAATTGCCTAAAATAGCACCCATACACAGTCCTCACCCCCAGAGATTGATTTATTGGTCCCTGTCTCTAAATCTAAGGAAACAAACAACAACAAAAAGTTTGGATCCTTTACCAGTAAAAAGGCCCAAATGCATATGTAAATTTTAAGAGTCACCCAAAGAACAAATAATTAGGAGCATCAATCTGAAAGAAAATTGACATAGAGCATCAGGTTTTATCACTAAACATGTCCTGGGTACTTCATAGAATGCATTAATTAGGCAAAAATCTGAAAGTGATCACTAGAATCCTCCAGTTTGGTGTGGATTGTAGGAGAGGGGGGAAACACAGCCAGAAAAAAGTCACACAATATCCCTCTAGACCAGAAAGCCATCTTCTCTAACACCGATAAAGGATGCTTCCCACAAAAAGGAAGAACTGCCAAGCCTTTTTCTAGAAAAAAGTCAGGGAAGTCTTGCAAGAAGAATTAACCTGAATAAACGACCTCCAAAAAGAAACCAAAGCTTGGCCAAACACAGAGAAAAATGTAAATAACATGGAAATATGGGTCAGATATTCAAGATACCCATACAGTCTCCCTGAAGCCCCCGTCTGTCATTGTGAAGAAGTCAACATCCTATCCAAAAGCACAGAACCCTAAGATCCTCTACACTTCCCTCTCTCTCCAGAAGGAAGGATGGCAGTAGATAGAAGTAGGGTTGGTGGAGGACGATGTCCCTAAGGCTAATTATTTCTGACAACTTCAAACCAAGCATTTCACCTAAACCAGGAGTACAGTCTGGCCACTTAGGGCCTTGATAAAGCACAGTGTCCCTGGGAACACAGTTTGAACATCCAGAGACTCATTGTATCAATCAGATCCTTGACTGCATACGACTAAATGCAATTCTAACTACTACAAGGTAGTTGGACGAGTAGTTCACAAAACCCCTGGGAAAGCCAGAGAACCAGCCTTGGAGGCTGTGCAACCAGGAAGGACACCCAAAATCACTCCACAGAACTGCTCACACTCTTGCCACTGTGAGGCGGTGGTTGGGGTTTTTCTGGAAAACGGATGTATTTGTTACTATCCTTACCAGAATAGGTAACTCGCACTCTCTGACTCTTGTCATATGCTTATTGCAGAGAAAGTGAGTTCAAAGATGACAAGACAACCGAATCCAATGAAAATGGTGATTGAAGGGCAAAAAAAAAACAAAGTGAGATACAATAACATTACAGCATTAAAAAATTAGAAACAGCAAGTAAAAGAATGTGTTCCCTTCCCCAAAAAGCTGAGTCAGTGAAAAGACAAATTGTTAAAATTTCATAGAATTCAAAGGAAAAAAGCAAACATAGAAAAATAGTTTGTAATTCATTGAAAGATAATGGAGATCTAGACAAAATCAGAGAACTGGTGTCTGAAATAGAGAATAACTAAGTGGAACAAGAAATAAAACTTCAATAGAAATATTTATAAATATTTATAAAGAAAACCATATTCCAGGGGGAAAAAATGAATCTGTCAAAACTGAGACACACATCTCTTAGAACTTGGTAGAGTTCTAACTGGAAAGCAGGTTACCTAGCAGCGGGTGGAAGCCAGATTACGGGGCTCCATAGCGACATTAACCTTACGAATGCCTTGCTTGGGCTCCTCCCAGAGCCTTGAAGTACAAGTGTGAGAGTTGGCAGCTGAAGTGTCCTTAGCGTCACAGGAAATCTACTTCTGAGTGGCCATCTTTGAACCAAGAAATTGTGGTTAAAGGGTAAGATCCAAGATGGGGAAGGATCAAGCCTGAACCAATAAGTTATAGTGAGGCAAGCCATGTCTTGTTTTTCCATTGATAGTAACCGTATAGGAGCAAAGTCAATTATGTGGCAAGGCAGACACTACCCTAAATGCCCTGTATGTGCAATTTGATAGTCTTTGGGTACAGCTAAATGTGAGCTCAGAACCTAAAACACGACATTAAGCAAGAATGAATAAAAATAAAATAATTATGCCTTTGTAATGTGACACTAGAGAAAGAACAACGAGAAAAAAAAAAAAAAAAACAAGGTAGGCCTAAGAAATGAATTGAAACAGATGAAAACAAAAATTAAAAAAGAGAAAACAAAATCTAAAATATTACTTTTTAGAAAAAAAAATAAACTACTAGTTGGGCTATTAAGAAACAGAAACATAAAACTGGGAATTTTACAAAGGAGATGAAGAAGAAATTAAAATAATTATAAGAGTACTTTGCAGAACCCAACAAAAAAATTGAAAACGTAGACAAAATGGCTTATTTTCTGGCACAAAAGACATATTGCCATTAACTCAGTACAAGCTAGAGAGCTGTGCACATAATAACTGTGGAGACAGGTAAATGAGTTGTCAAATAACTAAGCCCCAACACCACGAGGCCCAGGGGGTTTCACAGGGAAAAGCTTTTCAGATTCTCATCATAATTCTGATGGGATTTAATTGGTTTGAATAAAATCGAGAGGAAAAAGTGGTTCTGAAAAAAAAAAAAAGTGGTTCTGTTCATGATTTTATACCATGAGCATTACTATGATACAGCAAAGAGTAATATTTAAAAAAAAAGAATAAATAACAATTTTTTAAAAAGAATAGTGATTAATTTTGTTTAATAATAAAAACATTCACAGATAGAATCTAGCAGTACATTAGTAAGTGTACTTGTAGAAAAAAAAACAAAACAAAACACAGTGAGGGCTTTGTTTCAATGATTCCGAAATGGGTAATACTAGACAATCTATTAATATAATTCACCAATTAAGGGGTCAAAGAAGGAAAGTTACATAATCTTGAGAGTGTATGTAAAATAGGGAGTAGCAAAATTCAATATACCTTCCCTAATAAAAATAAGCTCTTAAAAACACTAATAGAAGGATATATGATTAAAATATAATGCATTCTTGAGTGTCTCTTTTGAATAACCATCCTATGTTATAATGAGGTCCTTATATCCTGAGGGCAGAGGCCAGAAACTCCTTTTCTCAGTCTCTCTTGAATTTAGGGTACAGATGTTGGCCTGGATTTCTCTAATAGACACAGCCTTAAGAGACTTTGATTTAGAAGAGAGTAATGTAGGATTGGGGAATAAAATATGGACTAGAGTGGACTTACTGGTATTCTACTATAGACTTATTGTGATTCTAGCGATGGAAGAAATTATGTCATTGATGTGGAGGCAGCGGCCACTGGAGGTGCTGAAGTGAGGGAATGGGAAAAAGAGGTGTAATATGGGGACACTTTTGGGACTAGGAATTGTCCTGAATGACATTGCAATGACAGATACAGGCCATTATATATCCTGCCATAGCCTACAGAATTGAGTGGGAGAGCGTGTAAACTACAAAGGAAACTATAATCCATGCTTGGTGGCAATGCTCCAAAATGTGTTCATCAATTGCAATGAATGTACCACACCAATGAAAGAAGTTGTTAATGTGGGGAAAAGTGGGGACTGTGGGGAATGGGGCATATGGGAATCCCCTATATTTTTATATTTTTAATGTAACATTTTATGTAATCTAAGTATCTTTTAGAAAAAAAAATTAAAAAATATTTAAAATTTTAAAAAAAGAAGAAGAAAAGAGTAATGTGAGGAAGAAACAGGAGGATTTTGCTCATTTTTTCGAGGATGGCATGGAGATGCATCTTTCTGGAACAGCAGTGGCTCTGTGACCATTTTTAGCAGCATGAGCTACCAGGTC
The DNA here is from genome assembly GCA_026826555.1 of Tolypeutes matacus. Taxonomy (NCBI): domain Eukaryota; kingdom Metazoa; phylum Chordata; class Mammalia; order Cingulata; family Chlamyphoridae; genus Tolypeutes; species Tolypeutes matacus. Next base: position 144,693 of record JAKSZT010054400.1, read on the forward strand.
TGAATATGCTTTGCTGAGTGGCATTGGGGTCTTTGCTTAAGGGGTCCCAGGATGTGCTCTGGACATTGTTTCAGGGAGCATGGCCTTGCCAAGTAAAATAAAATGGCTGCCTGCATTAGGCATTGCCAGGGAGATCCCTTTCCAAGAAAGGATTTTCCAGAAGACAAAAGCAATTGACCTGCAGGGCTTTTCAGAGAAAATGGAACAATGGAATGCACCCTCCAGAACTGCAGATAAGTAACACCTGGTGGTAAGCCAGTTTCTGTCCAGTAGAGATAGCATAGCAGAATGGACAAGCGAACCATTCTAATCTATGTCTACATAAAATGGAGACTTAACATCAGCCAATCAGTATACTTCCTCACTTGTTCTGCATTTGCCCTATATAAGCTCCCCCTTTCTACCCCCTCACAGAGCTCCCTCTACCATCTGAATTAGGTATGCTGCCCGATTTATCAATCAGTCAACAAAGCTCTGATTTCCTAAATTGCATGAAAAGTTTTTCTTTTAACAGCTTCCAAGTCTGATTCTCTGGGCCTCCATATATTTGGAGTATTAAAGGGTAAATTCTAAAGTGGATAAAATGACCTATATACATATAAAATGAACATGTGTCAAAGATTTTATTTAACTCATTAATTAATGAGAGAACACATATAATACTACAACTGGTTCAAAGGAGAGTTCAGACTACTACACATATATAATCATATAAGAAATGCTGAAATGAATTTACAAATTGATGCTTGCCCAGACAAAACTGCTCAATATCTACAAACTATACTTGATTACATTTCTCCAGACATAATTTGCATATCTATGGACACATATTATTTGTATTACTATCAGTTTTCTGCAAGTTAACTTCTTTCTCCACAGTTGTAAAATAGCCTATTCAAAGACAAACAAAAGCACACATCCTAATAGGATTAGCTAATCCCTGACACTCCCCCATTCCATTGAAAGGATTTCCAATAATCTCTTTTGTCCATTTCAAAACCTTCTATATGATGCTAAACTTTTTTGAACAAATTCTGGTTCAGCTCTAATAACAATAGCTTCTGCTTTTTGCAATTCAAAGCCCTGAAGTATAAAATTTCTGGAAGCAAAAGCCAGGATTATACTTAATGGAAAAATACTATAAAATGTTCCATTAAATATCAGAACAATCCAGCACAATCGGTTTATTAAATGAACTAGGCCCAGTAAGATGCACACAGGAAAATATTCAATTCTCTCCTCACATTGCCTCTTTAATCCTGCTCTATAGACTTCTTTTTCCTCACTCTTGGATGAAACTCTTTAATAAAGGGAATAATCCCTACCCTGATCAATTTTTGAAAAGAGCAAAGGAAGAAAGGACAAATAGATGGGACATTTGAAGAGAGATTGTAGAAAGAGACTGGAGAATTCAGAAATTTCAGAAATAAGGGACTTAGGAAAGTCCAGAGTGCTAGGGAGTAAAACTGACAGATTTAGGGAATCTCAGAGGTAAAAACTTATGATGCTGGTGCTACTTATTCTGCGATTTCCTTGGGAAGTTCTCCCTTTGCATCCGATGATACAGGTTGGTAATATTTCAGGTCCGCCTTGTTCCTTTCCTTTGCAATTCCCATGCAGATAAATCCTCTGACTGAGGAACATGTATTCTTATTTTCTCCTATTCTCTTGCAAACCCACTGGGAGAGACCTCCTGTGCAATGTAAAGACTCCTATATTCTGTTCTCTGGGGGGTGGGTCTGTAGAGCAGGGGCAAAAGGCATATAGGAGCCTGAGTTGAGACATGCCTGTCCTCCTTAACGCAACTTTAAAATAGTTTTCGTGGCTGCAGGCTACCCGCAAGCCGAGGATAAAGCAGGTGACGATGCGCAAGAACAAGGATACAAAGCATAACCGAAACACCTGGAAATGCAGGAGAAAGCCAAGCAAGCCTACAACACCCGGATAAGTACGCTGGAGCTAGCACTGGTGTTTAAAGATACACCTCCTCAGCCGGAAAACCACTCAGGTTGCGCCTACCCCCTTTTGCTTTTTCCTCCATATGTTTGCAATCACCTATTTAAGCTTTTTGAATTTTTAGAAAAAAAGCTAGTTGTCTGGTGGGGAAACAAAGGCAACTGACTGGAAAGTTGAGTTTTCCTCCATATATTTGCAATCACCTATTTAAGCTTTTTGAATTTTTAGAAAAAAAGCTAGTTGTCTGGTGAGGAAACAAAGGCAACTGACTGGAAAATTGAGTAAACCTGAAGCTTGTTCAAGAAAAACAAACAAACAGTAAGGCATAGCCCTGCCCCGATTGTTTTATCTCAGCTGTCACTCTGCACCCCTTGAGGAGCTGTTTCCATTTCCTTGCTGCATTGGCCTTTTTCCAGCCTGACTTTCATCTGCTGCCCCATGAAAGCATCTTAAGTTCATCCGTAAACCTTGTTACTCAAATACGGCCTCTCTCGAAGCCACTCAGCAAAGAAGCACATTACCCCTCACGTGGGACAGGAGCCTCCCGGCCACCGAGTTATTCCCAAGCGCTAACCAGCGAGCATTTGGGGAAAGACCTTGACCAATAGGGGGAAATATTAAATTAAAAAGTTTCTGTGGCTAAGACATTTCTAAGTGAGCCAGGAGGTCATTCCAGAGGTTATACTTCTGCAGGAAACAAGCAGATTTGACTAACTGCTACAGTAAACAAAGCGTCAAACAAGAGAGCCCCCGAGGGCTCTGGGGACCTCCAGACACCAGACGCAGGACATACGGCCTCAAGGAATCAGCACCCCCTTGGTGGGTGCTATTTGGGAATATATGAAAATGTACTTCCCTACGATGGCATAGTTATACCCATTTATAATTCCCCTGCTCATGACTCTTCTACTCCTTTTATTTGAAACTATAGTTTTCAATATACCCGTTAAACATATCTCCAAGAGTTAAATCTTCAGACTCTTCCTATGCCTGTTGAGCCTGAATCCCAGCAGAGTTGCGGCCAACTCCTACTTTCCAGTTTTTCTGGCTTGTCATGGACAACCAACAAAACGATGATGATGGACAAGTCCCATTCCAAAAAAAGAAGAAGTATCTACAACTGCAAGCAAAACGATTCCTTCCAACTGCCCCACAATATCTAAGTCCCCTCTCAGCCTGAGACAGTCAGAGTGGACATCATCCCAAATCCCTCAAGACTGAGGAATGAACAAACATAAGGTTGGGAGTGCAACCACGGACCAAAGTAGACTTATTGTTATTGTGGTTACTCTCTCGTATTAAGGAAAGAAAGTAACTGATATAAAGAGAGTGGTTGACAGGGGTTTAAAGGGGAGGGGGAGGGATGAATGGGAGGCACCCAGGGCATATTAAGGGCAGTGAACTAGTTCTGTATGATACTGCCATGACATTAAGTGTTTGTCAAAGCCTGTGAGACTGTGCAGCACAAAGTATAAACCACGATGTAAACTAAGACTTTGGTTTGCAGCAATACTTGAATATTGGTTATCAGTTGTAGTAGATGTACCACACTAATGCAGGATGTTAGTAATAGGGAAAACTATATGTGAGGGTGTAGGGTAGTTATATGGGAATTCCTTATACTTTTGGTGTGATTTTTCTGTAATTCTAAAACTTCTCTAAAAATAAAGTTTATGATTACAAAAAAAAATAATTTCCTTAGTTGATAAACAAACGTGCCCAGCTTGTTTTGAAGCGAATATGAAAGGCTGAAACTGTAACCAAGACTTGGGAATTAGATGGTCATGATTGCTGAAACACTACGTAAATGCTTTTTCTTGCTTTTCCAGTATGTCAGAATAGCCAAACGTTGACACCTGAAGTTACTGAAGCTAGGCTGACCTTGCACTTGTTTGTGGTTATCTCAAAACTAGGCTCACACTTGTGCACACTCACTGTTTTCATAGGAGCCACTCCACCCTCCCTGTTCGAATCCATAAAAACCCTGAACTCCTCAAAACTGGGGAAGGCAGATTTGAGTCCCTGGTCTCCTGTCCTTCCGCTGGTGTTAATAAATCTGCTTTCTCTCAGGACCCTCGCAGTGTGGGTTCTAATTCATCTGCTCTGGGCAAGTCCCCAGAAGAACCTCTGTGGGGTTTCCTTCACGTGTAGGTGATCTGCGAGCTACTCTTCCACATTTTCTTCTGTTCCTCTAGCAAATGAGTCTAAATTTTACTTAGGTTTTATGAAGGAGCCCATTAAGGGTTTTGAGACTCTATTATTTTTCTCTAGTCATTTACAGGACAATTTAGAAAAAATTTCTTCCATCAGAGGGATCTATTATTTAACTTTTAATGATTTGACGGTGTTCTCAGAAAGTAGAGTGCAATTCAGGGCTAATAGGTTGGCTTTATTACAATTCCTTACTTCACAGGGTCATAAGGCCTCACTAAAAAAAATTGCAATATTGTCAAACTGATTACAATAAATATTTAGGACGATTGTTTTCAGCAGAAGGCTGGAAAATGATACAATCTAGAAATCAGCCCATTTTACAGAGGTAAAAAAGACCTCTTTCTCTTCACAATACATTTTTGATAATGCTTATTGATGGGATTGCTGCGCTTATGAAACTTATGAAAAAAAATTTTTTAGGAGATACTGGGGATTAAACCCCAGGACCTCATAAACGGGAAGCAGGTGCTCAACCACTGAGCTATACCCAGTCCCCTAACAGCTTCTGAAATTTTGGAAGTTAATGTTTTGTAAGGAATTAAGTCTGCACAAGCAGAGTTAATATCTTACTAGCGCTGCAGTTCTTATTTCTATGGTTAAAGTAAAATATTTAAGATGCATGTAATGTATTGATAAAATATATAAAGTATGTATGTATTGATAATAAATATGTGTTTGGCATTTCTCATGCCATAGAGCAAATTTGGATTCTTGACCTCAATGAAAACTAAAATATCTCACGGAAAATGGATAGTTTGTTCAGAGGCTTTACAACTGTCTGCTCAGATATCAATAATTCACTGTAGAACTCAAATAGGGCAAAATGACAAAATATCTAAAGGCAACAATTTTGCTAACAGAGCTGCAAAAGCTGCTGATGTTAAACTGTGGCAGCCCCCAAACAGAAAAGTACCAACCTTAATACAAGAAACTTTTGTTTATTTTCAAAGGTATCCTTCATAAAAGGAAATGGACAAATAGATTGAAAGGGGGACTAAAAGAAATTGACTAGAGTATGGTAATTACCTAACAAAATAATTCCTATACCACAATCCTTATTTGCTTGGATAATGTTATTGTGTAAAAAAAAAAAAAAAAAAAAAAAATTGGAAAAAAATTGAAAAACATTGGAGAAAGAGAATTTAGAGACACTAGACCAGGGGTTCTTAACATTTTTTTATTCCACAGATCCCTTTGCCAGTCAGGTGAAAACCATAGATCCCTTCAGCAGATAGTTTTATGACACTCAACATCAGAGGTCAGAGAAAATAAAGATAATAAGTTGAATTTTTTTTTTCAATTCAAGCTCATGGACTCCCTGAAATCTTTCTACCACTTGGGGGGTCTGTGGACCCCTGGTTAAGAACCCCTGCACTAGACTCTTAATGATACATACCAAAAAAGATAAAATTATTTAAAACATATTAAAAGATGTGCTAATTGTCAGCAGAATTCCTCATAGTCCATTCCCAAGGTAAGTGAAGGAGTTTTCTTCTACCAACTTTGCCAGGAACCTGGTGCAGTGAGATTTCATCGATCTAATGCCTGCAGAAGGTAAGCGATTTTGCCTAATTATGGTGTATATGATACCTGGATGGCCTGAATGAAGTCTCTCCTTCAAAAGCGAATGCTCAGACAATGGCAAAGCTTCTCTTAACATACGTAATTCCCACTTTCAGGCTACCAGAGCATATTGGATCAGACAGAGGGAGTCATTCTATTTCTGCATTTTTGTCCAGGAGTTACACAAATGTTTGAAGATTCCTAGAAGCTTCAGCTCCTGGACATGTGTGAATCAAACTTTGAAAAAAATTCATTGGCGAAGATTTGGCAATCTATCAGGTTAAAATGGCCTGGAGGTTTCCCACTAACGTTCTTTAAAAATTGGGGCAAGCACGGGTTCCTTCCCTTTGAATTTATCATGAATTTGGGTCTGAGACCATGTCCTGTGCCTGATTCAACCTGAATCCTTTCATAATCATGTTCCATACTTAAAAAAGACTTCTCTCTTCCCTAGAAACCCTGAGATTTAAAGTTATAAGGCCCTGGAAAGACCTGCTGCAGGAGGTCTGCCACCCCTGTCAACCAGGAAATTACGTCTACACTAAAGAGTCCCCGAGGAAAGGCAGTGTCACCACATTGGAGGATCCTTTCAAGGGCCGCTGATCTCCCATAAAGTGAAGTAGCTGGGGTCATGCTTCCCACGTAAAGCCGGCAGGAGAACTGGACTGCGGCTACTTAAAACTCGAGTTTTCTGTAATAACTGATATTGGTACTAAACTCAACTGAAAGGTATTCTAGAGAACTTAACCATTCTCATAGGCTGCCTTGATGTCCTAGTCACAGTAATGGCTATCTTAACTACTCTGAGTCACATTTTCCTAGAAAACAAACATGTTAGTTACTTCAATTTGGATTTGGACTGCTTGGAATAGTTTAATGGTGGAAAAAGAAAATTACCACAAGGGTCTTAGAGACCATGACTCATATTCAGCAGCAGTTAGCTATAAAGCAACTTCAAGATATCATCATCAGTTTGGAATTACAGGATTGTTCATATTTAAGGGAACTGTTAGGTATTGGGTCTAGGACTATACCAAAAGAGACAGATGTTTAGTGTAGCAAAGAGAAATGTCTATTCGATAGACAAATTGAAGTGTGGCGTTTGCAAATAGAGACTGCAGAAGGCAGGTCTAAAGTCACTCAGTTAACAGCAGGACGCAAGTTTTCCTCAGTCCCAGGACAGGTGGATAAGTAAAGGTGGGTGTCTGTTATTCGTGGAGTTTTAGGTGATTGTTAATAACTATTCATTTAGATCAATGCACCAGACAATGTGAAACAGGCAAAGCGGAATTCATTTCAAGTTCTATGTAGTAGAGAAAAGAGAGAGACCAGAGTCTACTGTGATAAAGAGAGAGGGAGAGAGAGATTAAAAAGAGACTCATGGAAAAGCCCTGCAGTGGGAGGACATGCAATGGGGTGTGTCAATTGTATGATGTTTTCTCCTGAGGTTAGGGCGCAGGGCAGGTGGAACATGTTTATCTGGATTCTTAAGTGCTAAAGAGAGGGAGGTCAGGGGCCTGGAATCAGGAAGAAGCCTGCCCAAAACTTGGCCAAACTAAGAAGTTAAGGCTATCTTGGATAGTGACACAATGGGTGGGACTTTCTTAACCTATGCTGTTTTCCATTATCGCAGGGTTCAGGGAAAATCAACATTGTCAGGGTGTTAACAGCCATGACTCAGGCCAGGCACTCATTCATGTTGCCCTTAATTCCAGAGTACACCTAACAAGCTCTTGAAATGTTCTCTTGCAGCCTCCCTCAATTGGCTTTGGAATCTGACTGCACCACCATCCTCTCTGCTATCTCCTTTAACTTTGGACCAATTTTGGACCAAACCTTCTACCTCCACCTTCCTTCTCACCATGGATCTGACCTTCATGTGAAATCAGAAGCTATCACACTGCATATCTAGCATCCTGAAGATGGCTAATACACAAACTTACCTACATTTATATTGTCCTATTATGTTTTTGTGTCACTACACACGGCCAACGTGTTCTTTTCAAAATGCAAGCAGGAACATCATTCCTAGCATTTTTTCATATGTCCTTTCTTTTTTACAAGCACTTCCTCTTCCCCACTCTCCCTGCAACCTCTAATCTATTCTGCATCTCTGCAAATTTGCTAATGCTAGTCATCTCTTATAAGGGATATCGTACACTAGTTGTCTGTCAGTTCTTATTTTAAAATATGGAAATAACCTCTCACTGTTTATAAAATGAAGATCAGATCCTTAATGTGCCGAGAGTCCTTCAGAGTCTGGACCTCATCTGCCTCTCTAGTCCGGTCTTCCATGAGGCGCCTCCTTGCTGTAGTCATTCCATTCACACTGGCCTTCTGCGTTTTTTTTTTTTTCAGGTAGACACAGTTCCTTCCACGTCAGGTGTCCCCTCTGCCAGAAATGTTCTCCCTTTTCCTACCTAAGTCTTTCTTCAAGCCGAGTCAAATTCCCATAGCACAGCATATTTCCCTTGAAAGCATTCATCACAGATGCAAATTTACATTGATTTATATGACTATTGATTCTTATCTCTCTCTTTTACTAGGTTTTAAGCCCAAAGAGGTCATAGATTGGGTATATTTTTAAAATTATTTTAATACTACCTGTCACATATTTTACTGTAAAAATTTTATAGAATAAATATTAAATAAGAAGACACCCTTTTTCTTTTCAGGGTATAATTTTTTTTTTCAATGAGAAGGAATCTCTTAGGGTATAAAATTTTTATTTTGCTGCCACTACATATCAAAAATTGAATTGAGAGGTTGAAGCCTAAATAATTTCATTCATTACTCTGGATTAAAGAGTCTAGGGAAAAGAAAGGAAGACTATCTCCTAAAAGGATGCATACAAGAATGAGGAAAATATTATTTGATAATTTATATTCACTATGTAAGATAGCTTTACATTTCTAAAACAAAGAAAACTTGTGCTTTTTGTTTAAAAAATGATAGAACTGTTAAAAGGTAACTTCTTCTGAAGTTCAGTGGATGAACTGGAAATATAGAAATCAACACAGTAAAATTATGACAAAGATGGTTTTATTTAGTTTAGTTTTCTTTTTACACCAGGATAAATAAATTCCTGATAAATGTGGCTGCCTGTAGTACACATGCAGATTTGGCTATGTGGCAGTTATTCATTCATTTAAAAAACATATTCATCACACATATGCTGAGTGCCTACCAGCCGGTGGTGATTCAGCTTTCAGGAAGACTTGGTTCCTATGCTCTAGAAATTTACATTTTAGTAAGAAAAAGAGAAAAAAACCAATTACTTACTGGATATTATGCAATATATGCTATAATAAAGCCATGTAAATGATGGTATGCAAGTACATGAAAAAGCACCTCTCCCCTACATTCAGGCCAAAATGATACATGAACTAGAAGAAGGAATGAGGATATATTTCAAACGGAGAGAGCAGTATCAGTGAAGGTATGGAAACATAAATTACCCGGAGGTTTTGGTTTTGAGGAAAAACCAAAATCATAAGTTGCAAGCATCAGAAAGCTGCTATGGCTGACTTTAGTGGAAACGAATCACATGTGCCTGTACTGAGTGTACAATTTAAAGTAGTTTGAACATGGCACAATGTAAAGTATGTTGGATTGTTTTAAGAATCCAATGTACTTTGTAGAGAAATGTACTTGTGGCTTAAGAGCATTATTATATTATTAATTACTTGATACAAACGTGGTGTAGGGAAATTCCATCATTTTAATGTCTGATGTAGATAATTGACTGTAACAATTGATGTAAGCTAAGCTGTCTGGACGTCATCATTAGGTGTTTGTTTTTGAGGGCAGCTAAACTATTATGAGATGATACACTGAGTGCAGGACGGCTGCTCTTATTTTCTTTGTGGTTTCTTTTGGTTGTTTGTTTTTTGTTTTTAATACTACTCGACCTTGGTTCTTTGGTCTTCAGGTAATTTTTATGCCTTCTAAGGAGTTTTGCAAACTCATCACACTATTTACACTTCTTTAGCCGCAAGCCATTACTAACCACTACTAGGTCCATTCTCTCCAAGGCTCTGCGATACAATATCCAATGAGATAAGACTCCTGCTTTTAGGGTTGCTTACAGTCCGTTAAGATGTATGATAAAATCCAAAAATAGAAACAATATAGCCTTTTTTAGGACTACAGTGGCCAAGTTAGTCAGACTCTGGATTGCAAAGAATTGAAACTCAATACAAATTAGCTTATACTGGGAAGCAGATGTGACTCAAACCATTGGCTCCTGCCCACCACGTGGGACATCCTGGATTCGTTTCCCGGTGCCTCCTAAAAGGAAGACGAGCAGACACAGCAAGCACAAACAACGAGGCGGTGGGGAGAAACAAACAAAAGTTTATATAAAAAGCTTTCTACAGCTGAATTTTGTGTATCATCAATAGGTCAGACCACAGAGAAGCTTTGCTTCCGTCTCTTCTGAGGAGTTTCTTAGAATACTCTACTATGTGCCAGGAGAAAGCTCTTGTATATTGTGAAAGTACGATTAAATGCACACCTATAAGATTTTCTAATTCTAGAGTTATAGTCCTTCAAATGGGTATAGGGGGAAACAGCTCTAAAGGAGAGAAAACAAGCAAAGGCCTCAGTGAGATTCGAACTCACGACCCCTGGTTTACGAGACCAGTGCTCTAACCCCTGAGCTACGAGGCCTCAACACGCCTGCTCTTATCTCCATGTCCTGAAGATAACTGCAAAACACTTCTGATTTTCATCGGTTCCTAGAAAATTCGACGTTCCCACCTTTCCTGTTTTCTGCTCTGTTTTCAAATTCCTTCACCCTCCGACAGCTGCTTTAATATCGCGCCCCCCTGGCTTTTGTAAAAGGAAGTACAGGACCCCCAGCTCCTTCGGAGAGCTTTGCTGAGAGTAAGCGGCCGCCCCTTGCCAGGCTGCGCAGCCTGGGGTGCGCCCCTCGGCGCCCCGCGCCCTCTGCTCTGCTGTCCACTCCGCACTGGCGGGCGCCCAGCTGCTCCTGACTTCAGAACGCAAATTCCTCGATGTCACAAACAGAGGCGACAGCTAGACTGAGGGGCGAGGACGAGGGCGAGGCGGCCTGGAAGGGAGAAACGGGGCGACCCCCCGGGGGCGGAGGCGGAAGGGAGGCGCCACCTGCAGCCACCTGGCCTGGAGCTTCGGCCCAGGTGGCGAACCCCGGGCTTCTTGCTCTGCCCTGGACGGCGCTGAAATCCAAGAAGAGTCCGCGCCCTGATGGAGACGCCAGGAAACTGTTACGCCGCACCCTCCACTGGTGTAAAGAGGTTGTGAGGGGCGTCAGGAAAGCTGCCTGGGGGATCGGCTCGGAGGAGAAGCAACCTTAATGTTAGGAGACTGAGGTCGAGCAGGAATCTCGAGCAGGAATCGTAGGCCTTGCGTCCGGCCGGGAGTCCGGGGCAGTCGCTAAGCATAGTCCTCCCTGCAGGGCGTGCGAAAAGATGCAAGGATAGCTTGCTTTCTGCTTCCATGGTTTGACAGCGGGCTCAGAAGGAAACAGTAGCTTTTAATTAATAATAATTCCAAAAAAAAGTCCTCGACTACTGAGAAACACAGGTAACATTGAAACAACTCAGCGAAGTGAGACGCGCTGGTTGGGAGGTGGCAAGTCCAGGCTCCGCGGCTGTCCCCCCGGGGGATGCGGGTCCATCTTCCAGTTCAGAGGCTGCAAACCTCTTGTTTAAGAGCTAGCCACCTAGCCAGTTCTCCAGAAGCTCTCACAGGGTGAGAAAGGCATTAACACACTCCACCCTCTGTTCTTCAAAGTCATGTACAAGCAAAACAGTGCCCCGTGTGACTTGGAGTGTGCAAATGATAGGAAAACAAAACAAGAAATGGGTTTTAATGAAGCTGAGAGTGAAAGAAATGAAGTGAGGTCAGTTTTGTCACTGATCTCCACCAGCAGGCTCCCTGAGCTTACCATCAAGGGCTGCCGCCCCAAAGAGCCAAAATCTCGTGTGGGCAGAAGGGACCGTTTCTACTGAAGCTCCTCATCATCACTCTGATATCAGAGAAGGAGATGCAGGCTGAGGAATGATCATAAAGTACAAACAAGCCCATGAATAGCAGTTTTAGCAGATTTCGTCCTATATTTAGGTACAATGTTCACCACCTGTTTTTCAGTGCCTAGAGAAATGTGGATTCTCAGTGAAATATGTCTCTACTATGTTCAGAGGGATCATGTGAACCTGATTTTTTTTTTGATGTTTCACTTTTAATTCCCATAAGGGAATTGAAATATGCCCCTGTCTCCTGAGATTAAGACTTCTGATCCTTAAATGCATTCATTCAATATGGTTTTTACTAACCCATGATCATTATGGACTGTGGAGGTTTCTTCTCTACCTCAAGGAGTTTCCAGGCTGGAAGTTCAAGCTCTGGCCTGCGTTCAAATCTCTACCATATAGGACATGTGACATAACATCCATCCTGCAAACACATAGGTGTATTACAAGTGCTTGGGCAGTTAGGCAAGGTCCTGCAAGAGCCAGCAAGTCTGGAAGAGTACGGTCCCTGACAGCTCTCTCCCAACTTCAGTCTCCAGAAGTCAGGAGATTTTTTTTTTCCAGGAGATTTTTGAACAGGGAAACTGTACCCCACTGCCATCTCTAGGTCCTAATCTCTGATTCTGAATCTGGGTTTTAGAAAATAGGTCATGAATCTTTATACCCATATGGATTATCATACAGCTGTTACAGAATTTTACAAAAATATTGCATTTACTGTTTTAGGGAAAAGTTATAAAATACTATTAAGTGAATAAAGCAGAACACAAAACTACATGGCACAATCACAATTTTATTCTAAATACATTTGCACAGAAACAGAGGGAAGTAAAATGAATATGGTGATGGCTATTTTTTATGAGCCTCTATAATTCGATTGTAATACTTTTCAAATTATTAAAAAATTAAAAGATGCTAGAATAACATTCCTTAGTAGTCATTGGCTTGACTTTATTTGTGTTGAGTGTGATCTGGGGACCCAAATGATTCAGGATTCAGGAAATGTAGCACCTGGCCCTTTGGCTCTGGGACACTAAATTAGACACGACTTTTCTCTGTTGGGTTTGTTGTTAGTTCTTCCTCCTTTTACTGAAGGAAATTTTTGCCTAATTGGAATTTGTTGTAGCAAGTGTTTTCAGGGCACTCATTGGACTGATTCCCAAAGGGAGGGTTGCTTTTGGGAGGGGAAATCATAAATGCAGGGAAGTCACTGATGTAACAGACCTTGGTGCTCTGGCGGGCCCAGTCCTTGAAGTGTTTTCCTCCTCTGTGATCAGGATGAGAGGGCTCAGAGGTGAACTTGAGTAAATCTGATTTTTTAAATCAGTGTCCCACCAGAATCCTGGTAGCACATCCAAAGGGTGGATTGAAGAGAGCTTATCTGATTATCTCTTTATAGAATAAGAAAAGCAATAAGACATGAGGGAACCCTCAGGGATCAGAAGAGTGGGAGTATTTAGCATCCCTAGGCATTAAGGATAAGGGAAAGGAGCAGGGGCACCAGGACCTGGCAAGAGTTCTAGCCATGGTAGAGGAACCTCCAGCAGGAGCTGTGCCCGTGGAGGAACACATCCTGGCAGGGATAGAATGGAAGAATATGTGCATCTAACGCCTCTCTCTTCCTGCTGCTTGATCTCCTTCTGGTGCCCTTCCATTGACTGACTCTAACCCGAAGCCAGGGGCTAGAGAGCCTATGTGATGCTGCCCTCCAGGGCACAGAGCAGGGCAGAGAAAGTATCTGGAAGGGCAAATGGACAATGATCAGCACCTTGCTGTCGTTAATTTGTAGTGATATCTTCCAGGAGTTGGTTGGGTCATGAATTTCTATCCTATATAACCTTTGGGTCACAGGGAAAGTAAGAGTTTGAGCAGCTGATAAGAAATATTTACTTCTAGACATTTTTCACTTTCCCACATTGGAAGCACAGCTATTGCAAAGAGGAATACAAACATATTTGCTATAAACTTCCATCAAGTGAGGATGCAGGCATGGCATTTAGATGCTGCCCAAAAGATGTGCCCCAATGAAACTGGTACAGAGTAGGTGGAGCTCCCATCTAATGAAGCATCTGGTCCTGGGTAGAACCTCAAGCAATAACTGGTTCAGGTCAAGCAGGCTGGCTAAGGTTGCAGTGGAATTTCCAGACTTCATCTTCCTGCTGTATTGCTCCTGCGTGGAGAGACAACCCAATCTGCTTCTCTTAGGGACTTGGTAAGCTATAAGTTTCTTAAATCTCTTTTGACTTATATTAGTAGAATGAATTAGCTCTTCAAAATGTATAATGTTGGGAAGCGGCTGTGGCTCAATCAGTGGGGCTCCCGTTTGCCATATGGGAGGCCCCGGGTTCGGTCCCCGGGGCCTCCTGGTGAAGGCAAGCCCGCCACGCACGGCGTGGTTGGCTGACCCAGCAAGCGCGGGCAGCAAGGGGGGGATGAATGAATGAATAAATAAAATCTTTGAAAAAAAAAAAAGTATAATGTTGACCTATGTACAAGTGCTGGAATACCCGTCTAATAGCAGTGGGGTGCAGTCTCCAGTCAGGGAGCATCAGTTACTGGTTCACAGAGAGGTAAGCTTGCACCAGAATATAATTAAATGCACTGCTGCTTTCACAAAGGAGCTGTCCTTACAAACAAACAAACAAACAAATAAACATATAAATAAATCAAACTAAACAAGCTGCTTACTGTACTGGTGATTTACATTCTGGGGGCAAGCTCTGCTTCTCAAAACAGAGCAGACTGGTAAGGATTATGGATTCATCCCAGACACAGACAAACACTTTGCGTGATTGTGCTCTATGGAAACATCCTCATAGTCATTTATTCCAAAACAGAAAATACTCACTGACAGCATCCATATACGTTGGTATGGCCTTCGGTTGGTGGGTAGCTAGCTAGTACTACTGGACTATGTGTTGGTACACAAAGCAAAGAGAAGTTCCTGATTTTGGAAGCAGGTATCTGACAAGCAGGACTTCACTAGAATTAGTAACAGCTCTGCTTAAAACTGATGCCTAATGTAGCTATTGTGCATTGAAAGCCACCTTTCAGATAAATCCCTAAATCTCTAATAGGTAAGACTTGGTGGATCAAGAGCTCTTACCTCCTCCTTTGGGAAGGAGGCAGCAGCGGGAGCTGGGAGAAGGTGAAGGCACATTTCTAAACAGGCATAAATACCTGAAGATATGTCCAAAAAGCTTGAGGAATGAGGTACTCAGGGAATTTCATCGTCAAGAATGTGGCTCATACAGTATTTGTCCTTTTGTGTCTGGCTTGCTTCACTCAACATAATGTCCTCCAGGTTCATCCATGTTGTCATATGCTTTATGACTTCATTTCTTCTTACAGCTGCATAATATTCCATCGTGTGAATAAGCCACAGTTTGTTTATCCAT
>JAKSZT010054400.1:275514-292617 GCA_026826555.1 Tolypeutes matacus
CCTCAAAATCTACTAGTCCAAGATTTTGGTGCATCGCATTTTTCAGCACGTCCACTCTCGCCTCCCCCTTTCCTTTGCGCCCCTTTTCTTCGCTTTCTCGCCACTCTCCTTTCCCCTCTTCTCTCCGCTGCTCTCTGATCCTCTCCCCTCAGCTTTGCACCTCGTATTGGCCACTTCAGCCACGTCTCTGCCAGTGCTTCCGCCCTTCAATGCCATGTGGAACCACTAGTGATAACCGTCCTGCTTCCCCCCCACACAAGGAGCCCCCGTTTACCCTTGTGCCAGTCTCTTTTTTCAAGTCCACATTTTATCTTGAGCTTCATGGCTATTTAAAGGAGGACGACCCGGCTGTTAGGACAGTGTGGGCGGCTTCAGTCATTCGGGAGACAAGCTTAAGGCACCAGCGCAGGGAGGCAGAGCGGCAGCGGGAGGCATCGCGTGCAGACCACAGGGAGATGCTGCGTTGCTTCCCAATATGTTGCGAGCTTTTAAATGCTGATAAAGAAGCAATTTTGATAATCGCCAATCATCAGTGCCCAAGACAGGCAGGAAACGTAGCGCTTTCTTTGTGTGTGTTCTGGGCGTTTTACTTCTTTCCTCTTCAGTGCGCGCGTTGTGGGGAAGGTCGGAATTGGGACAAGACAGAGGGTACCGTGTGCGGCTACAACGTAAGAATTTAGCAGAGGATGGTTCTCGACCTTTGGGTTATGGGCCGAGCACGCTCCCGCTGCGCCACCCTGCTACTCTCTAACCTAATTCTTTGAGTCTCATTTAATCATCGTGTGATAACACAGTGCAGCTACCCTTCTCTGTCTTATTTCCCTTCCCCCCGTTTCCACCGATCTCCTCTATTCCCCGTCCATCATCCCGGGCCCGCCCCCAATTCCCTTTTCAAAATTGTTGCCAGCAAGCAATCTCTAAAGTGTCTGAGCCTCGGTAACTTACTCAAGAACACGGAAGCGCTAAAACCCTTTCTCAGGAACTTGGCACTCAGCCAGTAGGATCTCAAATCCCGATTTGTAGACATGGGTTTGGAATCAGACTTTTTCTCGGCACCTCCCGTGGGACACGGTCTGGCTCTGTAGTAGGTACCCGCTGACGACCCCGCGTCGCCGCCAGGGCCAGGGACAAAGCAGGGGCACGCTGCGGTCACTTGGTCCTGTCTCGGGCCAGGCTGGAGCACCCCTGGAGAAAACAAAGACGGAGCTGAAGAGGAGGAAGGAGGAGCAAATCTTTCTGAGGATCGCCGCGAGTGGAGACCGCAGCCCACGCACGGGAGGTTCATCTCGCCGTGTCCCCGACTACAAGCAAGTGCAGCTTGTTCCACAAAGACGTAGCAGCGATTTCTTTCTGTGACAAGACAAAGTGTGTGCGCGCGAGTGTGTGCGCGCGGGTGCGCCTTGACCACTTGGTCTGTGGACGGTGGGTAAGAAAACAGGTTCAAATCGCTTCTTAGTTCTGTCTGTGGAGCCGTGGTTGTCAGCTAGTCCTGGTCCTTCCAGACAAGGAATTACCCGAGTGTTTTAAAGCTCTTCCACGGCGGCCTGACGACTTAACTCCCTTTCCCTCAACCTTCCTTTTTGTCGACCTCTCTTCATTTTCCTTCCTGCCAAGCATCCTTTTAAAAAGTAGCCACTGCTCCTTATCCAGAGCTTATTTGATGTCCTCTCCGGATCTGCCGGGACTCATTTCTCCTTTTCTTCCTAGGCAGCTGGCCTTATAGTTACCAAATCCCAAGCTGATCTTCCCTTGCTAGAAGCTTTTCTCATACTGGAGTCCATGATGCCTGCTGGAGTCACCCACGCTCGCTTCTCCCCTCACCTTCAGGGTTATATGCAACATACGTTTCCATAGTTTGCACTGCTCTCATGTCTTGTCTACATCTTAGAGACAGAAAGTGCTGGTGGAGAGGTGTGACTTTAAATGAGGTTTTACAAGGACAGGTTATCAATGCGTCAAACCTCTTAAGGAACCAGAAACCATCATTTTCCAAAAGCACTAAGAAGGCAATTTGATGTGACAACCCTGGTCACCAAGATTCTGAATCCTGAATGGCAGTGATTTTTGCTGCATAAAGTTCAACCTCAGAAATGCAGATTGATCCTTTTTCTGAGCTGTTCTTTCCTTCTCAAGTCTCCTCTGAATTCTGCAGGATGCTGGTCCACTCTTTTTCATCTTTTCTGATAGAGGATTCACAGATCTTGTATTGACCTGCTAAGACAGAAACCATAGGTCATTGTTTCACTCCCAGTAATTTCCCCAGCTGCATTAATAGAATAAAACTACTACCTTCCAAAGAAGAACCACTGGCTTCAGATCTCGTAGACCAGTAACTTTCAATCCTAAGCCAGTGCTCCTTCAGAAAATAGGAATGTTGAGTCTAAAACCTATTTGCAAATAAGATCTTTGAAGATGATTAGCTAGGATGAGGTCAAGTTGGATTAGCGTGGGCCCTCATCCAATGTCCAGCACAGATGGACAGACCCTGGAGAGAACACCTTGTGATGACTTAGACAGAGACTGTAGCCCAAGGGCTGCCAGCTGAGCACCAGAGGCTGTAGGGGGGCAAGGGAGGATTTTGGACTAGTGGCCTCCAGAGCAGTGAACCTAGGAATTTCTGTTGTTTTGACTCATGCTGTTTCTGGTGCTTTGTTAGAGCAGCTCTAGGAACAGCCCCAAGAAACTAAGACACGTGTTAATGGCCCATGGAAAACTGCTCAAAAGCTCAAAGCAAATGATCTTCTCTATCCGGACTGACCTGCTTCCTCCATGTAGGCATTAATTTGGTTTTGCATTCCAGGGGATATGCCACTCGTATTTCATTTTCAGCATTTGCTCCAACTGCTTCATCTTTAACTTCAGTTCTATCTTTAAATTTCTGTGCAGCTGCTTCAACGTCTTATTTAGAAGCCCCATATGCAGTTGCGGTTCAGCTGTGGCTTGCAGCTGCTAAAAGAGCTGCAGATGACATTTTCCTCACCAGAGGGCCCAAAGCCAGTAACGCTCCCACAAGATTCTGAAGAGGATTTAAGCTCCCAACAGGGCAGCTTCACCAGCTTGAGCCTATGCCGCCCACAGCTCACCCCTTCCCTACTCACCCCCCAGAAGGGCCCTGCTCTTGGGGTTTAATGTTTTTCAGGTGCTCTTCTGAAATTCTTAGTTGCTTTATCTCTCAACTTGTGCTTTGTGAGTCCAGTGGGACAACGCAGCATGAGAAGAGGTGGTGAAGTGGGGTTTGGAGCCTCCGCTCATGTGGGTCCTGTGTTCCCACCTCAGTATGAGATGGGTTTTCAGCAGCCAACTGGAAGAAAGTATAGGGAAACATCTTCAGGACGTGGGTTTAGGCAACGGTTTCTTAGACTTTACACCAAAAGCACAAGTAACAAAAGAAAAAAAATAGAAAAATAAGACTTCATCAAAATTAAAATTTTGTGCATCAGTGACAACCTCCAGAATGGGAGAAAATATTTGGAAGCCACATAAAGTTTTAAAATCCAAAATATGTAAAGAACTCTTGCAACTCAATGACAAAAAGACAAACAACACAATTAACAACTAGGCAAAAGTCCTGGATAGACATTTCTCCAAAGAAGATACACCAATGTCCAATAAACACATGAAAAAAATTCGGAACTGCATTGGCCATCAGCGAAATGCAATCAGATAGCATTTCACACCCACCTTTTTTTTTTTAAAATGGAAACTAACAAGTGCTGGAGAGGATGTGGAGAAATAGGAACTGTTGTACATTATTGGTGGGATTGTATAATTGTGCAGCCACTGTGGAAGACAGTTTGGAAACTCCTCAGAAGGTCAAGGGTAGAATTACCACATGGCACCACCTCTAGGCATGATCCCACTTCTAGGTATATGCCCAAATTATTGAAAGCAGGGACTGGAACGGATATTTGCACGTCAATGTTCATGGTGGCATTGTTCACACCATTGCCAAAAAGTGGAACCAACCCAAGTGTCCATCAACAGATGAATAGCTAAACACAATGTGGTGTAGATTTTGTGGTGGTAAGAAGGAATGAAGTGTTGATAAATGTGACAGCATGGATGAAACTTGAAGACATCATGTTGAGTGAAATAAGCCATATACAGAAGGACAAATGATATCATTTATATGAAATAAGCACAATACGCAAGTTCATAAAGTAAGAAACTTGTTTTCAAGGGCTGGGTGGTGGGGGTGATTGTGAGTTACTCTTTAATTGATAGTACAGTTTCTGGTGGGGTGATGGAAAAATTCTGGCAATGAATGATGATGATGGAGGCACAAATTTGTGAATGTCATTAACATCACTGAATTGTATATTTGAAAGTGGATAAAGTGAGAAATTTTAGGTTGTGTGTAAGTTACCAGAATAACAATAAGAAAAAACACATAGAACTGTACAACCCAAAGAATGAACCTTAATGTAAACTATGGGCTATCAGTAATAGTATAAATATAATAATTCTGTTTCAATTGCAAAAATACCACACTAATGCAAAATGTGTTATTAAATAGGGAAACTGTGCATGAGAAATGGGAGTATATGGGTACTCTGTACTTTCTGCATGATAATTCTGTAAACATACAACTGCTCTAACAAAAAATGGAATAACTGCTTGTTGAATTGCACTGTGACAGTTGCCTGCTAATTCTGCCAGTATTTTTAGGAAACTGGAATAAATCTAAATTGCATTTGCCATTAAAGAAAAAAAGAAAAAACTTGATAGCAGAAAAATGAACAGTCCCCAATTAGAGGAATGGTTGTAAAAGAATGAGCAGAGAATGGAGAAAATAATTCAGAATTTCATCATTTCAGGGAGAATGGAAAGAAGGAAAGCGTTTTAGGTGCTTGTGAATCTGTGGGGCTGAGAAAGAGAGAGTGAAAGTGAAATTTAATCATGGAGTGGGGTGTATGGTTTGCAGAGGCCTCCAGTACAGTGAGGTCAGTTAATCACCCTTGGCTGTCCATGGCTCACTTTTGTTATTGGTCAATGAAAACTCTCAGTTTTACTTTGTTTCATTATATTTCCCTCTGATGCCCCATATCCAGTCCTTTCCTCTCCTCCAACTCGTAGACACCCTCTCTAAAGGGTTTAATATTATTCTTTAGAAAATAAAATCTCCTAAACAAATGTGTTGTTGATTTGTATGGTTTTAGTTTTCATTGGTACTGTTACTCCTAATATATATTTTCTTTTACTCAACATAGTTTGAAAAATCTACCACTCATGCTACATTTACATCTGCTTCATTACCTGTGGTTGCCACATAATTAGAATATCAAACATACGCTCTGCAGTACTCCTGATGGACACCCGAGTTGCTTCTAACAATCTGCTACCTCAAAATGCTACAAAGACCATCCAAGTAAGGCCAGCCATTGAGCTGACCTGGAATTTCATTGAGTCACATTCCTAAAAGAATTGTTAGGTGATAGTTAAAAAGCTATACAGGAATATTGGGACATCAGTTGACTTAACATTAAGCTGACATCAATATGATATAGGATCTGCTTATCAATAAACACATAATACTCTCCATTTACTTACTTATATTTCAAATGTGTTTCAATAAAGTTAACACATTCCTTTAAAAAAAGGTTACATAAGAGGAAAAACTCATTTAATGCCAATGCTGAAAAAATCTAAGATCTCTCATTTTAAGACCATTATTCCGTGTAGAACTTCATACCCATGCAAATTTTATCTTCATCAAAACACAAGAGAAAAAGGACATCTAAATTACTTTATTATTTTTTTTTCAAATGCTTTCTCTGCTTTATTCCTTGGATTGAAAGATTTCATATTAATAGAAAATCATAAAATACTGTGGTTTGGAAAATATGCAAAATCAACTTCATTAAAAATTAAAACCTTTTGGCCACGATTCCATAAAACATTTCAATATATGAAATCTTCTTAGGCCAGTTATTCTCAGTCAGTCAGCTGGGATCTCCTGTTACCAAAAAAAAAAAAAAAAAAAAAAAATCTTTCAACTTCTATGGTTGAAAGGACAGCTGTGCATTTTGAAACTCCTGCTATAAACATTTAAAAGACAAATGATATATCAAGCTATTATATAAATGACACTGTCTACGTTCTTTTACCGTAATAAGCATATCATTAGTCTTGCTTGTTGTTACAGGAACATTCCATTTTTGTCTTTGCCTTGGTCATCTAAATTACTTTATTCTCAGAAGAAATCTCAAAGCGAGCATTGAATTTAGTGTATTTTAGCAGCATTAGCATTTCTTTACTCTTGAGGACCTAAAAATGTTTTCACTATTATTTCCATCTAGGTGAGGGGTTTGAATACAAGTGGACTTGTATTCTCTTGACTCCTAGAATAATTTAATTCATAAGTTTTTGTTTGTGGACGGTTTGGGTGGAGGTGTGAGCATTTGCCTTTTTCTTAGCTTGCTGTTCCTCTGGGGAATCAGCGGAGGCCCAGGGGTCTTTGGAGTTGATAGACTTGAGCTATGAGCGGTCCAAGGTGAAACTTTTGATTGTTATAACCCGAACAGAAGATCCGTCCCAGAAGTGGGATTCGAAACGACGCCTCCCTCGAGGAGACCAGAAACCCCAGTCATAGAAGAAGGAAGCTTGAGTCTGGCACCTTAGACCACTCGGCCATCCTGACACGTGTCAACTCCTTCTCGATAGTGTCATACAATAGACTGTGACAGCTCCCAACAGCCTCCAAGAAAAAACATTTCTGTTATTTGTGGGGCTAAGTGGCAGCTCTGAACTCACTGACGGCGAAATGGAAAAATAAGAGTGTTCCAGCCGAGCTGAATAATTCTCACAGCCCTGAAGACCGAGGGGGTGGGCGGTGCAGGATATTGGGGGGCGCTCCTTCCTCCCCTCTCCCCTGCCCCAGGACTCCGGCCCTGGCCCTCCAAGAAGCCCCTCCGCAGGCCCTGCCCTGCTCCCTGACCCGGGCCTCCCGCCCCTGGTTGATCCTATCAGGAGATTCTAGGGCTGATTGCTGCACGGATTTCTAGACACTCCCTGGTTCCCACCAACCCAGGCTGCGATTTCACCGCCATCCCAGAAACAGCATCTTTCGCTTCGCAGTTCAGCAGCCACCACGCGCTTCGGCTCTGCAGACCGTGCCTCACAGCTGTAATCCTCTCTCCCCTCTCCAGAGTTCTCAGGTGCTTTTCAGTAAGTACCACCCACCTTGGCTGGCAGCACCTATTCTTAGAGATGTTTTCATTTTATGACTGATAAATATGTTTAATTTTGTGAAATTATGTAAAATATGTAATTGTGAAAATGAAGTAGGACCCACCCCAAGAAAAGAAAGAAACAGCTTTGTCACAACGATTATTCTAGCATTAAATGAGAAGCAGTTCAAAATTCCTCTAAAGAGAAGTACCACCAGGTTTCTATAATTAGATTGTAAAGGCCTAAATGTATATATAGTACACTTAAGTTTGGGGAGTTATTTTTAAATCTGTAATTTATTTATATGTATACATATGGCCATGAAATTAAATGGGAACCATCTCTTCTGTAAATTACATTAATATTTGTAGATTTTACTCGTTTAAAGTGACTGTATTTTTCTCTATAATAACTGAATTACTGGAGTATGCTGCGAAACTGGCGGTTCATTTTTTTTTTTTAATATAAGCATATGTTGAATTTTTTGCGCCAATGTTTCTTATACCTATTGAAAGGGAAAGCCTAAGGGTGTGTATATTACTAAAAGGAAAGCTAAACATTGAAATATGAATATGGGTAATATTGCATATCTAAGACTGTTTTTCTTTGAAACTGAACAAATGTATGTTAATGTTACAAGACGTTAATATCAGGGAAAATAACAGCATTATGCTAACTGAAGGAAACCAGACACAAAATACTACCTATTTTATGATTATATTTATATAAAAGTGTAAATATAAGTCAATTTATAAAGATGGAATTAGAATGGTGATTTTTTTAGGGCTGGGGAAGGATAGAAGGAATGAGAGGTGACTGCTAAGGGGTATGGAGTTTTTTTTTGTTTTTGTTTTTGTTTTTTTTTTTTTGAGTAATGAAATTGTTCTAAAATGTTTTGTGGTGATGAATGCACAACATTGTGGTTGTACTTGAAGTCATTGATTGTAACTTTTAATGGAATGTATGTGTGAATATATCTCAATAAAACTGCTTTAAAAAAAAAACAGAAAAATAAATGTATATAATGCCCTTCTATTCAATACACATTTATTTTCCTGATCCTTTCAATTGCTGCTTAAATAATGTAGTCAAACAATCTCTATCTTATTGGTGTTTTGGTTCAATTTCTGGCTACTACAAATCAAGTTTAGGTGAGTACTCTGTTCATATATATTTGTACCTGTCAAGTTGTTTCTCAGGATATTTCTCAACATAGAAATGTTGAATTAAAGAATATATACCCATTTACAATTTAGGTAGATAAAACCAACACTGTCAAAATATTGTCCCGGTGAAAAAAAAATCGATTGGCCATAACTATAGCTAACAGCAATGTTGTAATATTCTTGCATCAATGTAAAAAAATAATAGGGAGAATGAAAAGATATACCAAATGTATGCTATAGTCCATAGTTAGTGGTAAATAGTCTAATGATGCTTTCTCATAAACTGTAACAAATGTTCCACAACAATGTAAGGTGTTGGTGGAGGGCTGTTTTGTGGGGATTCTGTCTTATACCTTCATTCTTTTCATGATCATTTTGGCTATGCGGGGCCTCTTGCCCTTCCATACAAATCTGATTTTTGGCTTTTCCATTTCTACAAAGAAACCTATTGGAATTTTTTATTGGGATTACATTGAATCTGTTAGTTGCTTTGGGCAGAATTGACATCAACAATATTTAAACTTTCAATCCATGACCATGGAATGACCTTCCATTTGTTTAGTTCCTCTTTAATTTCTTAAACATGTACTTAACTTTGGAGATTTTTAATCTTAATGCTAATACTATATATTTACCAAAATAGACTTTGGTACTCTTACCAGGTCTGAAAATACAAGCAATATGACTAAATCCTAAGAAAATTATTTGAAACTGATAACGGTTTCAAACTTATAATACACAAGAATTGCTTAAAAACTTTAAATGAAAAACCATGGACCAATGAGAAAGCAGAGAAAGGAGATTAACACTAAGTCTATGGAAAAAATTAACAATCATATCATGAAGTACTCAGAATTACTGGTTATATGAAAGATGCAAACTCAAATAATGTGTTGTTACATTACAATTATTAGACTGCTATACTTAATAATGCCACAGAGAGGCAGATTTGTGTGTATTTTCAAATTTTTGACATTTTTTCCCCTGGAAATGCTGCATTCATTCTGGATAGCGATCTGTTTCCAATCAATCTAATTAATCTATATACATAACATATTCTCTTACTATTCTGTATCTTGAGAAAAGGTCACACAAGGGATGTACATGATGATGTTGTGGCAGAGTTTCTTGTGGCGGCATCTCAGAGGGCAACTTGTTGAGGGAATGAAGGCAAAATACGGTGCATGCAAACCATGGTGTATGGTCCACCATTTAAAGGACATAAATAAAATGATGATTATGGAAAAAGCCAGAAGGCTTTTTTTTTATAACACCTTAGGTATTATAATACATGTGCAAAATAGCATTAGATATTCTATGAGAAAATACAGCAATAAAATTAAAATATTTATTACATTAGAATGGTTCCTTGTGGAAAAAAGTAATAGACAGAATAAGATATGAAGATAAAAGGAAGTCAATCAATTCATCAACAGAGGGTCCTACACAGACCTGTTTACAGATGAGATAATCTAAAATTCTAATCAAAATATGATGAGAATTGATGATCCTTGAGGTGTATATATTTTTAATTGAGAGTTTTACTTTTACCCATGAAGGATTAACTGCTAGCAGGATTTCCTTTAAAAATCAGAAAGCCAGAACAAGTATATGAAACAACCATTAGAAAACACTTTGGAAAACAGGCAGTACAGGATTGTGATACCTGAGAGAAAAGAAACAGAAAAGGTGGGCGCTGTGAGTGCAAAGGGTCAAGAGAATTTTGAAGATGAAAAAGATAGCGACATTGATCACACTAGATATCAAGATTCAGCTAATTAAGAGCATGTGCTGTTGGTGTAGGAGTAGACAAATAAAACATGTGATGGAATAAAGAGTACAGAAATCATCTACACATATATGGATATTTAACGTGTGGAAGAAAGTGCCATTATGGCTTGAGTAGGACATTGTAATTTTCTATGAAATATACACAGAAATAAATTAGGGCAGAGGCTATGCGACCATTACGCCCCATTTCATTGCCTCTCCTAGCTAGACGTGTGATTTATATAATAAAGTGTAGAGTGTAGGGGACAATAAATAGTTCTTAATATGGATAATCATGGCATTTGTTGATCATGGTGAAAGGAGACATTATTGGCAAAAGTGTTGCACAAGGTGGGGAGGGAAAAGTCCACCATGTTACGTGGCATGGTTTATTGAAAGGCTTTTGGGGGGATTTCTACATTAAGGCTCGGCAAGCAAAGGCAGGGGTTGACCAATCCTCCTTTATACCAGAAGGAAGCATGCCAGGGGCAGGGGCTGCTGGAGATGCAGTTTACAATTCAGTGATACAACCATTCTGTGTAACATTATACAATTTATGTAAAGCTTGAGACAATGACATATGATAAATGACACCACTGTGAACAAAGATGGGTGGATCATATATATATATCTGTGAAGACACAAAGAATACTAGAAACTTGGGGCCAGTGGAGGGAATTAAGGAAGAAATATCCTAGGATGGGAAGGAGGCTTATTTTTCTCTATTCCAAAGTTAAAGGAGGGGGAAAGGACTTCACTGATCTTGTTTTGGAGCAAAGTCAGTTTAGGCATTCTCATCCACAATATTTCACTGAAAAGCAAATTAAATTTAAATTAAGTCCTTATAGTTGAAACCGTCCTGCTATTAATGAGCATTTTTGGGGTTGAGGATGGGACTGGAACGGGTGGACTGGGGTCTTGAGCTTTATCAGCTCGAAAACTGAGGCATTTTCAGGTTGAGCCAGTAATTACGAGGACTGTTTTGAACCCCGTCGGTAATCTGGGAAAACAGAAAATTGATCCACCCCAGGAAGTTGTTTTTCATGAGAAAGTTATTAGTGTTCATTTTGATACTGAATTTTTATTGTGTGTGCATTGTCTTTTCCTTGCATTTTCTATGGCTAACGAGCGACTAGCTAAGTGTGGATGTGCATGAAGCAGCTCTTCAAATTGAGGGTGGTGGGCCACACTTGTGGGAGATGTTTGTGTGGGATGTGGTGGGAGGTGTGGGAGGTGGGGAACATGGGAATCCCTGTAGGTTCCATGTAACATTTAGGTAATCTAAGCACCTCTTAAAATATATATATATAACATTTTTGTAAGCAAATGCACATATATGCATATATATTTTTATATCATTTTACAAATATTGGTATGTATTGTGAAAAATTTGATTTTTACCCACAATAAAAAATAAATTAATTAATTAAAAAAAGAGGTAATAGTCAGTGGTATTGCTCCCAGTTCTACCCCTTGATTCCTGGAATTAAGGAAATTCTGGCTATGGGAGAAATAGCACCATAGAGTGGATGCTGATTTAGAGCACACACAGCCTCCTGGAAAACGTTGCCCCAGCCCTGCAAGGTATTGCCACCTAGTTGGTACCAAAATTGAGTTTTCAAAAGGCCATTCCACCATTCTATCAATCCAGCTGCTTTAGGAACATGGTAAGACCAGTGAATTCCATGGGCATGTGCCCATTCCTGCACATCATTTGCTGTTAAATGGGTTCCTCGATCATGTTGTGATGAAAATAAATTAAACAGAAAAAAATGGGGTGCGGGGCAAGCTTATTTGAGCTAAAGTTGCATTAATACAGGATCAGAACCAAAAGTGATTTCTGCTCAAAAGTTTGAGTTGGGGGAGCAGCTTATATGGCTGCTTGAGACAAAGGAAAGGTGTTGAGGGAATGGGGAGGGATAAACAGGATATGATTTATGCTTGATCTGTGTGTTCTGTGAGTTTCATGTACTTTGGGCTATGAGGCTGTTTGGACAGGGTGTCCTTGAGGCCCAGGTCATTAATTAATTAGCCAGCAGGATATTGAGGTAAGGTTGTAGCCATTTGGTGAAGATCACCAGACCTCGC
Organism: Tolypeutes matacus; assembly: GCA_026826555.1. Taxonomy (NCBI): domain Eukaryota; kingdom Metazoa; phylum Chordata; class Mammalia; order Cingulata; family Chlamyphoridae; genus Tolypeutes; species Tolypeutes matacus. Next base: position 287,709 of record JAKSZT010054400.1, read on the forward strand.
TGGTGTCAGCTTGAACTCTGTTACAGTCTTCCTCCCAGGTTCCAGAAGCAGTTTTAACAGCACCACAAAGAATTTTTGGTATGTCAGCCTGCTTCAGTTAACCTCGGCTTCTACCTTATAATTCCCTGGATAATATGGAAGTTCAAGCAAATCAAGATGGCTAGTAAAATCATTCTATGTTTTAGGCACTGTGTGAAGCAATTTACATGAATTACTTAATTTAAAACATCTAATCCACAGGACCGTGAAATATGTTCTATTATTATTATTATTACTTTAATTAGAGAAGTTTTAGGTTTACAGAAAAATCAGGTAAAAATACAGTGTTCCCATATATCCTCCTATCATTGACACTTTGCATCAGTGTGTTACCTTTGTTACAAATGATGGAAGATTATTAAGATAGCACTGTTAACTATAGTCCATAGTTTACAACAGGTTTAATTTCTCTATATAACAGCCCATTATTAACACCTTGTATTAGTGTTCATTATGCAAGTTTTCCTAATCAGGAAGGAAAACATTAATTTTACTGGTGGCACAGGAAAGACAAAACTTGTACATGTAGACCCAAGGCCTTTTGTGTTGCTTCATAGTTGAACATTTCCCTCAAGTCGTCCTTGGCTGATCCACAGTCTTGATCAATGGCCTCCACAATGACATTCACCTTGAGCTTGGTACTGGAAAACCCGATGCTAGTTAGAGGTCTCTAAAACTTTTGGAAGCTCCTCTACCCATCTCACCTGCTGGTATTTTATTGGACTTAAAACTTATTTTGTATGCATACTTTGATGAAGAACTCATTTATGGGATTTTTATATTCATAACACAAAGTTGCAACTTTTAAACAAGATTTTGGGCTCCAAATGTTTGCTCCAAAGTCTGCTCCAAAAATATTCCTACAGGGACAAGTAGAAAATAAAGATTTAAAATACGTTGGACAATTGCCAAAAGTTGGAAATAACCCAGAGGTCCATCAACTGATGACTGGATAAACAAACTGTTGTGTGTACACACGATGGAATATTATGCAGCTGTAGAAGAAATGAAGTTGTAAAGCATATGACAACATGGATGAACCTGGAGGACATGATGTTGAGTGAAGCAAGCTAGACACAAAAGGACAAATACTGTATGATTGCACTATTAGGAACTAAATATATTGTGTAGCATATTGTATGATTCCATTTAAATAAAATGTAAATATAAATCAATTTATAAAGATGAAATTAGAAGAGTGGTTAGGTAGGGCTGGGGAAGGCATGCTAAGGGTTGTGGAGCTTTTCTTTTTGGAGTAATGAAATGGTTCTAAAATTTTTTGTGGTGATGAATGCACAACATTGTGATATAATAAAAGCCAATGACTATACACTTTGGATAGGCCATATGGTATGTGAATATATCTCAATAAAACTGCTTAATAAATAAATATAATTGTGCAAGAATAGCAAGAAATAGCAGCTATGTACAGCAGGGGAAACAGAGGGTTTGAGAGGTGAAGAATTTTCTTGTTTGTTTGTTTGTATGGTTTTGTTTATTATTATTATTATTGAAAAAAATGAAAATGCCCTAATAATGATTGAAGGTTTCAATGCACAACATTGTGATCATACCAAATACCACTGATTGTACACTTTGGATGAATTGTAAGCATTATTAATATGTATCAATAAAATTGATTTATTTATAAAAATACATTGGACAATCTTTTATTATTACTATTATTATTAAGCAGTTTTATTGAGATGTATTCACATAGCATACGGTCTATCCAAAGTGTATAATCAATGGCTAAGGGATGAGTTTTTCATTTTAGAGTAATGAATTTATTCTAAAAATTTTTGTGATGATGGACAATCTTTTAAAGAAACTATTTGGGAATTTGCCCAAAGATTTCCAGTAGAAAAAAAGACAGTAGAAATGCTTTGAATTTGTATGACGCATTCTTACTTTCCATTACCACCTGTCTTGTTTTTCACTCATTCTACCTGCATCTCTGGATACAGATAAAAGGAAAGTATTTGATCTTGAATTAGATCTAGTTTTCAGAAATAATATATGGCTTTCTCAGTGATATTGGAATTAAACAGAATTTAATTTAAAGAGCACTTTCTTATGTCTGGTTAAGTATAATATATGAAATTCAAGCAATTAGCTAAACTTCTTTAAGATGCTGCAAGTTCATCCCCTTTCACCTCATACCTTTTACATTTTTCTGGTTAAAGAATGGGGACCTGCCCACCTCGGCACCTTGGGGTGAGACGGACAAGTGTTACGGTGCAGGTCTGATAATGCATCCTGCCCTGGACATTACGTTTGATCCCATCCTTGTTGATTATTATTCCTTACAAAACCGGGAATCTAGTGTATGGAAAAATGACAGCTGTTCTGCTTACTGCAAGAGTGTTTGAGGCACTTGCCTCCTCGTTTCTAAAGCTCATAGACAGCACACCTGGCACTGGGGCTGCCTCAGGAAGATTCTGACATCTGCATTTTACAACGTGTCCAGTTCATTTCTCTAGATCACCTGGAAATTCTGCTGAAGGAACAGGTGTTTGTTTGTTCATTTTTTTTTTTTAATCTTTATTTATCTGACACAGAATAGCAGCTGGAATGGCCAAAAACAACTTCCATTTACGGCTGTAGTTGTGGCAGAGAGATTAGGCAATGGACTAGAAATCCATTGGGGTTTTCCCACACGGAATCCTGCTAACTATGACTGAGGTCTTTATCCTGTTCAATGCGGATAAATGTATGTTCAAGGATGTCTCCCCACAACCCTGCTCAAAGGAAGTTCTCGAGAAGAGAAAGCTAGGCAAAAGTGTTCCTCAAAGAAATAAAAAAGGAGCTATTGAATCTGTGATAAAAAGGAAAGTCTCATTTCTTTAGGTTTATTCCTAAATACTTGATTGAAGAAGCACGGGAAAAATACAATTTACATAGCCTATGGACTATAGTCAACAGTAATAGTGTAATATTCTTGCATCAAGGCCAAAGATGTACTGTTAATTATAGGGGGGTATGAAAAAATATACCAAATGTACTCTATAGACAATAGTTACTAGTAATAGTCAGATGATATTATTTCATAATTTGTAACAAATATTCCAGAACGATGTAATGTGTTGGTGGAGGGCTGTTGTATGGGAAATCCACACATGTGAATGATTGTTCTGTAAGTTCACAATTTCTCTAATAAAAATATTTAAACATCAGTTGGCCATAATTATTTAATTCTATTTCTGGATTCTATACTGCTCCATTGCTCCACGTGTCTATCCCACCACCATTATCACCATATTACCTTGATTACTTAAGCTTCATAGTAAGTCTTAAAGTTTGATCCCTCCCACTATTTTTCCTTCTTTCAAAATTGTGTTGGCTATTCTAGTTCTTTGCTTGTCCATATAAATTTTGGAACCAGCTTTTCTCTATCTACAAATATGCTATCCTGGAGTTTTGATACAGCATTAATCTATAGATCAATGAGCAGGGTAGTGCTGGTTTTCTTTTCTTACATGCTTGCGGCGATTTTGTTTTCAGAATTTCCAAATAGTTGCCTCACGTCTTCTGTGCATGCTTTATAGCGGTACCCAGCAAAAGAGAAGGAGTTAAATGCGCTTATTCCATCTTACCTGGGAATGAGAATTTAAATTGTAATTTTCTGAAGAATGATGATGAAGAGCTAGGATCTCTTGGGAAAAAATATGATAGCAGAAAGAAAAAATTTTTTTAAGAATTTAATACAAGATTTGGGAGATAAAGTTTAGAAAAATTGCCCCAAAAAAGGGGTGGGGGGAATCAAAGATAAAAAGAAAATTCAAACAACCAGTCCAGAAGGGTGATTATCTTCTGATTACTGGGAAATAAAAAAGACAAGAGAAAATTTGGAGGGGAATTTTATCAAGAAATAGAAGCCAATTTCTCAGGACTGAAGGAACTAAAGATCCAAATGGAAAGGAATTCTCCTATGGCTATTGCTTTTACTGTCAAGTTTAAAAAATATCTCCCTAATACAAAGTCATGAGGATATTCTCCTGTTTATTTCCCTTGGATCTGGTTTTGTGGGAAGTGTGAAGAGGCCTCTCCACAGTGCATTGTGGAACATATTTCTGAAATGAGACACTCACAGGACCTGTTTGACTGGCATCTCAGTTTCAGGCGTGGGTGACCTTTTACCTCCTAATTCACAGTATTGAGGTTAATGAATCATGCAGCCTCAATTTAAAGAGACTGTTTCTCTAGCAACTTTTTCTGTAATTTCATTTTGTGGACTTTGTTTCTTAATAGTTACAGATAGATAACATATGAAGCAGAAGCCCAAATGCAGAGGATTCATAATCTGGAGCAAATAATCTTCAATAAACTAATGAATTCTCTGGAATGGTTTGCTAAGTGATGTGGTTTTGTGTCTAGGTTTATCTTTGTGTGAGAAGGTACAAAAATTTCATTCAGCCATGGGATGCTAAGCCAAAAAAGGTTTCAGAAATCTACCCCAATAACTTCACAATCCATTGAAGTGAGGGAAAATAAATTGTGAGCTGCGTTTTCTTGTTTTGAGAAATGCATAAAATGCCCTTGAGGGGACATGTAGGCCCAAACAAATTAATTTTATCTAGTACAAGCATCTTCTCTATATGGGCCCTACGAGCTCATGACGACCAGTGCTCACTGTTATATTAAAGATGGAAGCTCCCATGCTCACGGGAATTGCCCTTGTTGATTTTTAATGTTTCCTAAGCTAATGACTTTTTATCATAAAAGGACTTAAAAGAAAGTGCTTCCCTGTTTGAATCCCTGATCTAAGTCACTGCTCATTTCTTCTCTTTCCCATTCCTCCTGCCTTCTTTCGGGTCCTTATATTCTCTGGGAACAACCCTAGCCCACGCCGTGGCTGCCCAGGGGGACG
>JAKSZT010054400.1:312601-347571 GCA_026826555.1 Tolypeutes matacus
TAGCCCACGTCCCCCTGGGCAGCCACGGCGTGGGCTAGGGTTATTCCAAGAGAATATAAGGACCCGAAAGAAGGCAGGAGGAATGGGGAAGAGAAGAAATGAGAAGTGACTTAGATCAGGGATTCAAACAGGGAAACACTTTCTTCTAAGTCCTTTTATGAGGGCTAAAATTATATTAGCACTCTCTTTAAGATAATTTAAGTAGTTTTATTTAACTCTTCCGGTGGGAAAAGTGATGTGCATGGTCCTGAAAACACAAAGGAAACAAAATAAATACATCAAGCAAAACACACACCTGGATAGCTTGGAGAAAATGCTTGTGACTGGTAGCTTAATGGCATTGATAAGATGGAGAACTAAAATACAAATATAAATGGAATTTTTTTGGACAAAAATTGATTTTGCTGCTCTGAAGAAATTGCTGGCAATGATTTCCCATATAGAAGATGCAGAGTAGGAGTGCAGCTTATGGATCCTAATAATAAAAGAGGCAATGGTTTATTCTGGGAATAAATAAGATAGTAAAATATAAAAGAGAAGATAAAGAATAATTTCCATAGTGGTCTTAGAATCACTGCTTAGAGAAGCCTCAAAGTCGTTTACTTTTAGGGACCTGTGCCAGCTTTGGTACGGGCACATGAAAAATCAACCAGTGCAATTCCAGTGAGCATGGGAGCTTCCAGGATGGCTTTCATCTTTAAGACAATGGTGAGCATTGGTCGTCATGAGCTCATAGAGCCCATAGAGAGAAGATGCTTGTACTAATTAAAAGGAATTTATTTGGGCCTACATGTCCACTTAAAGGCATTTTGTGCATTTCTCAAAACAAGAAAATGCAGCTCACAATTTATTTTCCCTCGCTTCAGTGGATTGTGAAGTTATTGGGGGTAGATTTCTGAAAGCCTTTTTTTTTTTTTTTTTTTTTTTAGCTTAGCACCCCATGGATTATAGAATAAAACTTTTGCACCTTCTCACACAATATTAAACCTAGACACAAAACCACATCACTTAGCAAACCATTCCAGATAATTCATTAATTTATTGAAGATTCTGTGCTCCAGTTTATGAATCCTCTGCATTTGGGATTCTGCTTCATATCATGTAACCTAATTGTAACTGTTAAGAAACAAAGTCCACGAAGTGAAATTACACAAAAAGTTGCTAGAGAAACAGCCTCTTTAAATTGAGGCTGCATGATTCATTAACCTCAATACTGTGAATTAGGAGGCAAAAGGTCACCCCGCCTGAAACTGAGATGCCAGTCAAACAGGTCCTGTGAGTGTCTCATTTCAGAAAAATGTTTATGGGATGTAGATTCCTGACAATGCACTTTGGAGAGGCCTCCTCGCATTTTCCACGAAGACAGTTCAGGAAAAAAACAGGGGAATATACAAATGATTTTCGATTAGGGAAATATTTTTTTAAATTGGCAGTAAAAGCAGTAGCCATAAGGGAAGTGCTTCCCATTGGGATCTTTAGTTCCTTCAGTCCTGAGAAATTGGCTTTTATTTCTTGATAAATTCCCCTCCAAGTTTTCTCTTGTCTTTTTTTTTTTTTTTTAAAGATTTTATTTATTTATTCATTTATCCCCCCCTTGCTGCTTGTGCTCACTGGGTCAGCTAACCACGCCGTGCGGGCGGGCTTGCCCTCACCAGGAGGCCCCGGGAACCGAACCCGGGGCCTCCCACGCGGCAAACGGGAGCCCTACTGATTGAGCCACAGCCGCTTCTCCATCTCTTGTCTTTTTTAATTCCCAGCAATCAAATGATAATCACCCTCCTGGACTAGTTTTTTTCAATTTTCTTTTCATCTTTGATGTTTTTTTCACTTTTGGGGGATTTTTCTAAACTTTATCTCCCAATCTTGTATTAAATGCTTAAAAAAATTTTTTTCTGCTATCATTTTTTTTTCTCAAAGAGATCCCAGTCTCTTCATCATCATTCTTAGAAAATCACATTCTAAGTTCTCATTCCCAGGTGAGATGGAGTAAGAACAATTAACTCCTTCTCTTTTGCTGGGTACCACTACAAAACCTGGACAGAGCACAAGAGGCAACTATTTGGAAACTCTGAAAACAAAATAGCAGCAAGTACTTCCCTGCTCATTGTCCTTAATTGATTTATAGACTTAAAGCAAGACTATCACAAACCCTGTACAGGATATTTGTAGATAGAGAAAAGCTGGTTCCAAAATTTATATGGATGAGCAAAGGAACTAGAATAACTAACACAATTTTGAAAGAAGAAAAAGAAAGTGGGAGGAATCACACTTTGTTTTATTTAAGACTTACTAATAAAGCTTGAGCAATCAAGGTAGTATGGTGATAATGGTGAAAGGATAGACACATAGAGCAATGGAGCAGAACAGAGTCCAGAAATAGAATTAGATAAATACGGCCAATTGATTTTTAAATATTTAAGTTGTGAACTTACAAAACAATCATGCACAGGTGTTGAATTCCCATACAACCCCCCTCCGTCAACACACTGTATTGTTGTGGAAAGTTTGTTACAAATTATGAGATTATATCATCAGACTATTATCACTAACTATGGTCTATAGCATACATTTGGTATATTTTTCCCATTCCCTATATTAATATTATATTAACACAATGCCTCTTTGGCTTTGATGCAAAAATATTACAGTATTGCTGTTGACTATAGTCATAGGTTACATAAATTGTATTTTCCCATGCTTCTCCAATCAAATATTTCATTATAATCTTAACCAAGGATGTAAAGCACTTGTATTCAGAAAACTGCAATGCATTGCTAGAAGAAATTTAAAAAGACCTAAATGAATGGAAGAACATTCTGTGCTCATGGATTGGAAGACTAACTACTGTTAAGATGTCAATTCTACCCAAATTGCTATACAGATTCAATGTAATCCCGATTGATTTTTGATGAAGATCCAAAAATATTTCAATGGAGAAATGATAGTCTTTGCAACAAACAGTATTGGCAAAATGGGAAATCCATATGGAAGGAAAGGGAGGGAAGGAAGGAAGGAAGGAAGGAAGGGAGGGAGGGAGGGAGGGAGGGAGGGAGGGAGGGAGGGAGGGAGGGAGGAAGGAAGGAAGGAAGGAAGGAAGGAAGGAAGGAAGGAAGGAAGGAAGGAAGAAAGGAAGGAAGGAAAGGAGGGAGGGAGGGAGGGAGGAATCTTGGTTCAAAATTACATGAAAAAGGATCATAGAGGGATGTGGATGTGCCTCCAGCAGTTGAGTGCCCGTCTACTACATGGGAGGCCCTAGGTTCGGTTCCCGGTGCCTCCTAAAAGGAAGAACAGACACAGAAGGCAAACAGCAGGCGCAAACAACGAGGAAGGAGGAATAAAATTTTAAAAAGTGGATCATAGATATAAATGCAAGCATAAGTATATAAAACTTTTAGAAGAAAACATGACCTTATAAATATACAAAGCTTTTAGAAGAAAACATGACCTTGTGTTTGGTCATGAGTTTTTTCACATGACCTCAAAAGCACAAGCCAAAAAATGAAAAAATAATAAATTGGACTTCATCAAAATGTAAAATTTAAAATATTTGTTCTGCAAAAGACAGTTAAGGGAGTGAAAAGAGAAGCTATACATTGGAAAAAATATTTTCAAGTCATATATCTGACATCAGATTTGTATCCAGAATGTATAAAGAACTCTCAAAATTCAGCAATAAGGAAGCAAACAACCGAATAAAAAATAGGTAAAAGACATGAGCAGATGTTTCTCCAAAGAGAGTATAAGGATGACAAATAAGTACATAAAAAGATCAGTATCAACAGCCTTTAGGGAAAGACAGATGAATATTACCACGCATTTATCAGTACATACCTATTGAAATGGGTAAAATTAAAAATCCTGACAACCCCAAGGGCTGAGGAGGATAAGAGCAACTGGAAAGCTCATTTAGTGCTGTGGAGAATGCAAAATGGTACAGCCAATCTGGAAAATAGTTTGACAGTTTCTTATGAACTTGAACATACACTTGCCATGTATCCCAACAATCCCACTCCTAGGTATCTTCCCAAAAGAAATGAAAACTATGTCCACAAAAAAGCCTTTATACTTGGGAAGCCGATGTGGCTCAAGTGGTTTACCATATGAGAGGGCCTCCTGGTGAAGGCAAGCTGGCGCAGCAAGATGATGCAACAAAGGGAGAAAATTCATCACCTTTCAATCTCCCAAATATTTTCTTTAAATTATTGTCCAACATTTCTACACTCTTCTCCAAGTCTCTCACCCTTGTTTTTTTCTTTCAGGCTGCAGCACTCCCTTTAGTATGTCTTATAATTCTGGTCTTTTGGTAACATACTCTCTCACTGTTTGTCTGTGAAGACTTTACACTCACCCTCATTTTTAAGGACAGTTTTGCTGGATACAGAATTCTTGGCTGGCAGTTTTTCTCTTTCAGTACCTTAAATACATCATACAACTGTGTTCTTGTCTCCATGGCTTCTGATGAGAGGTCATCCTTTAACCTTATTGAGGTTCCCTTGAATGTGATGCTTTGCTTTTCTCTTGCTGCTTTCAGAATCCTATCTGTGATATTTGTCATTCTGAATAGTAGGTGTCTCAGAGTAGATTGGGTTGGGTTTGTTCTGTTTGGGATGCATTGTCCTTCTTGGATATTGATGTTTATGTCTTTCTTAAGGGTTGGGAAGTTTTTGGTCATTATTTCCTGAAATATTCTTTCTGCTTCTTTTCCATTCTCTTCTCCTGGGATACCAATAATGCATATGTCTGTGTGTTTCCACTGTCATTCAATTTGCTGAGACCCTGTTCCATTTTTTTTCACTCTTTTCTTTCTGTTCTCCTGTCTCTTCAAGTTCAGATGTACTGTCCTCAGCATCATTAATTCTTTTTTTGATCAATTCAAATTTGCTCTTCGTGCCTCTAAAGTATTTTTTGTTTTCCTTTTTTTTTTTTTTTTTTAAAGATCCTATTTATTTATTCATTTATCCCCTCCTTGCTGCTTGTGCTCGCTGGGTCAGCTAACCATGCCGCGCGGGCGTGCCCACCCTCACCAGGGGGCCCCGGGGCCTCCCATGTGGTAAACGGGAGCCCTACTGATTGAGCCACAGCCGCTTCCCATGTTTTCCTTTTTCTAATGATTTTTAACCTCATCCCTGTGTCTCTCATTCCCATAATCTCTGTTACTTTTATTTGCAAAGAAATAGTATGCAAATAACTTTTAAGTCTAAAATACCAGCAGGTGAGATGGATAGAGAAGCTTCCAAAAGTTTTACAGATTTTTCACTAGGACTAGGTTTTCAAGTAACAAACTCATTGTGAATGCTATTGTGAAGGACATTCAACAGGACTGTTGATCAAGCCAGGGACAACTTGAGGGAAATGTTCTACTATGGAGCAAACAAAAGGCCTTGGACCCGCGTGTAGAGGTTTTGTCTTTCTTGTGCCACCTGCAAAATGCTTCTCCTTCATGATTAATCCTCTCTATTGTGCCTACTGACACTGCAGTCATGTGTTTTAGCTGAAAGACAATCTTTTCTGATGTCAGATGCTGCTAAACATCCTACAATGTACACGGCAGTCCCTCACAACAATGAATTATCCTGCCCCAAAAGCCCACAATGCCAAGGTGAGAAACCCTGTTTTAAAAAAGAATTGAATCTGCAATATGCAAAGTAATTAATTATATTTGTCCAAGTGCTTTTTCCCTCCAAATGTTGAGAGAGAAAAAAAATCCCTAAATGATAAAGCTTTATTTTTTAATGCTATTTTCATAGACCAGGAACACAGAAAATTTCTCCTCCATTCCTCATTATGCAAAGAAAATAAACTTTCAAAAGGGAAAATAAAAAACCTAGTGTAATGATTAGTAACATACCTTAAGGACTGGGATAAATAATCCATAATCCTACCTCCCAAAGCAGCAACAGCAATACTTTGGTGTATTCCCTTCCCTTCCCTTTTCCTCTGCTATTTGGATGCAAAAATGTAACCAGTTGGAATATAAATTGTGCCAATAACCTCCAACCAAAGACCACAATAAATACATCCGTAGTTCAGCAAGCTGGTTTGTTATCCTTGCAGTGAGGGAGAGCACACACTGTGGGGAGGCCTGGGGCATTTCAGGAGGAGGCTAGAAAGGACGTGGGGGGTTCAGTCTTGCCTTAGTGATTTGGGAAGGTTTAAGGAAGCAGTCCTTTGCTCTGGACTGGATGCAGTTTGGGAACAGGGATAATTCCATGATCGAGCAGGTTAATAAATCTCATCTAGAAGGACGTAAGACTAGAGCAAGGCTGAGACTGCATTTAGTAAAGAAGCTGCAGCAGTCACTCATATTTGCCAAGATGGGGGATTTTGTTTTTTGTGTGTGGTTTTACAATGTTCATCCCTTTGTCTGTGTTCAGACATGATTGCACAGACGTCTTATTATGTCTTGATCCATCATGGTCACAGGTGGCCTTGTCTGATGGAATTATCTGTGGAATTGTTTATGTGCAACAAGAGAATGTCAAGGCCAATCCTGAATGTCAAGGCTGCCTTTCCCTTTCTCATTTTCATATTTTACTAATGTGACTAAATATTATATGATAAATATTTTCAGGAGCTCCCCAAATGTCATTTTAGTCAGTTTGCACTGTTATTTAATGGGGAAGAAGCAAATATTACTTGAGTATTCTTTGTTGGGCATCCACATTATTTTTGTTCATTTTTTAAATTACAGAAGCTGTGAGCCTACAAAACAATCATGCATAATGGGCAGACTTCCCATACATCACCCTTCCACCAAAACCTTACATTATTGTGTTACATTTGTTACAGATTATGAAAGAACATCATCAGACTATTACCACTAACTATGGCCCATAGTGCACACTTGGTGTATTTTCTTTGCACTCCATATTATTAACACTATGTATTACTATTGTACATTTTTCATAGTTCCTGAGGGAATATTGTCATATTTGTTCTGTTAACCACAGTCCTCTTCTACTGCATGGTTCACTGTGTTATACGATCTCATGCCCTGTACATTCTATTCAAAGTGTACACCCAGTGGCTCTCACTTTCGTCACAGAATTGTGATGTAAACCTTGGAACGTTTCCCTTAGTCCAAAAGGAAAAATCTCATACTCCCCTATTATTGACCCTTAGTGTTGATATAGTACCTTCTTTGACATTGATACAAGAATATTACAATATTGCTATTCACGATAGTCCCATAAGTTACACTAATTGTATTTTCCCCATGCACCACTATACTTTTATCACCTTGTAACAGTGAAGTACATTTGTTGTAATTCATGGAAGAAATTCCTTGTATTTATACTATTAACCACAAAGCTCATCCACCTCTAGGTTCACTATGCTATTCAGTGGTCTTATTATGCCTTGACCCATCACGGTCATGGGCTGGCCTTGTCTGATACTGGTATTCTGTGCAATTGTTTACGTTCAACCACATGCCACAGGCGACTTTTCTCTCTCTCGATTTCATATTTTACTAATTTAACTGCATATTATATTATAAATATTTTTAGGAGCTCCCCAAATTTCATTTTAGTAGGTTTGCACTGTTCTTTTATGCTGAGGAAGCAAATATGACTTGAGTATTCCCCTTTGTTGGACATCTATGTAATTTTTATATTTCTGTTTTAAAAAAATACCATATCTCTTTTTGTAAATAAGTGATTTTCTTTAGTTAAGGTTAATTCCCTAGGGCAATGTACAACTCTGGAAAATGAATTACTGATTCAAATGTTATTAACCTTAATATGAGCTGAAATGGCTGTATTTGTTCAGTGCTGTGGCTGCAGGAATAAATGGTATCTTGCGAAAGTAGGAGAAAAGAGTATTATTCCTGTTGCCCCAGAAGAAAACATAGGTGAGTGGTACCAACTACAGGAGAGAATTTGGGGACAAGGGCATGAGGAGACTTCCCCTTGTATCTGAACATTGGACAGAATCTAGCTGTTTGTGTCCTCGCAGCTCCCTTCGGTTCCCAGAGTTGGGAGCCAGAGTACATCTGCTTTCCCAGTTGAGAGGAAGCTGGCTCAGCGTCCTCCTCTCGTAACCACATCATCTCTGCGCTCAGAATCGACTCTGCTGCTACAATAAAACAGCGCACCTGTGTCTAGTATTTGCATTTTTAAACTCTGTCCTTTCCTCCCTTGCTCGAATAAGGCGGTGGCTGACTTGGGGAGAGATTCTCTACGGAACTCTCGCTTCTCTCGCCCAGGAGCAGAGAAGTGAACTTTTTCCGAGCGCCTTGGAGACCTTCCTGGAACCTGCTCTTCACTTAGGAAGGAGCTGGCTGTTCCCACCCCTCTCACCTGCCTTTCCCGCTCAAGTCCGATTTCAGAGACCTCTGAGCCAGGCAAGGGCAGCCCAGCTACGCGCCATCGAACAATCTGTGGTTACTTCCCAGCGGTGACGGCGAACGCCGGTGCCCCGGCTCTCAAGCGCGCTTCCTCGGTCTCCCTCTCCCACCCGCACTGACAGTCTGAGCTGCCGAGAACCGACGCTTCTGGCGGTTCCAGAGCCTTAGACGTGAGCCCGCGCGTCCTCAGAGCGAGGCAGCAGGAAAAACTCGAGGGTGGAGGAAACTCGGCTCTCTCGCAGGACGCCTTTTTGAGTGTCACCGTTCTCGGCTCACTCGCTAGGGATGAGGTTTTTTCATCTACAAGCGAGGAGCCCCGCATAAGCCAGGAAATTCTTTGTTGCCAAAGTGCCTGCGGACGCTCCACACACCAGACTTCGTCACACAACTATTATCTTACGGTAGCCTAAGTGCCCAGGGGCGCGCCTACCGCGGGACCTCCAGATCAGTTAAGACCCTGTGGAAAGACACTGTAAGTGGGTGGAGGATTTGAAATTCTTTGGGTTTTCCCCGCTCGGGTTCGACCCTGTTGCCTACGATTTTACCACCTAAGGTGCCAAAGGTTTTAGGTCCCAAAGCTTGGCCTTTGGGGATTTCAGAGAAAAAAACTTTAACAGGAGAGTTAGGCAGAACTTGCATTTATTATGTCTGCAGACAGGAGCCAAGGTAGGTCTAAAGTGACTCAGACCCGACTCCCCATGCTGAGGTTTTACTCTTGCTTGAATACCTAAGTGCATTTGCTTTGATGATGCATTAGCTGTCATGCATACGGATGAACATACATAGCTAGTTACATAATTGTATGATTAGTATGTTCAGGAAATCACGCTTGCACATACATTGCATGATCAAAAAGGGGTGGGAATTTTACTATGTTAATTAAGCAAGGTGAAGTGAGGACAGCAAGAGGCTGCTTCTGCGCAGGCCAACCAGTTGAAACTGGTTTTCCGACTTCATTGCTTCAACAGGATGTTCTTGACCACCAAAAGTGGAATTTGGTACCTAGAGAGGGTTGCATCTCATTACCTTCTAATTTACATATAATTCATTTCTTTGTATCCTAACAACAGGAAGAGAAACAAGTCACTTCCAGGTATTCAGTCATCCTACACCAATCAAAGGTAGTTCTCCCGGCTGGTTTCTCTCCCTTCGCTCGCCAGAGTTTACTCAAGTTCCTGTGCTCCAGTGGTTCCCCTTCGACGCGCAGCCTCCATCCCTCTAGACCCCTCTCCACCGATTAAAATATTCCTCTTTCTCTCGTCTTGGAGATTTGGAGTATGAAAAACTCAATTCAGTCTCGTGTCGGCGTCAGTGTGTTTGGGCGGCAGGCATAATTAGCAAAAGTCTGCCGCCACCGCACCCCCGCTTTAGGGCACAACCATCTGGAATCCGGCATTTGCAAACGTTGGACGGTGTAACGCAGGGAACCCAGTGGTGGATTGATGGACTGTGGTTAACAGGACAATCATAAGCGTTTTCTCATGAACGGTAACAATGCATAACGGTAATATAGGGTGTTAATAATTGGGTGGGTTGGGGGGGGGATACACGGACTTACAGATATGGGCTATAGTTAGTAGTAATATTTTAACCATGGTCTTTCATAGTTTGTAAAATGGTTCACAACAATGCAAGACGGTGGTGGTGGGGAGATGTATGATGGTCTTGTTTGATGATATGCATGTTTATTTTGTAAATTCACAAATTTTACTATACACTCATTGTTTAAGTATGTTCATATATTAATGATATACTTCAATACAATCTTATTTTTAAAAATTATAAAGCAAATCCAAATTTATTTAATATTAGGTAACCCAAATTGCATGCCGTAAGAATTATGGTAAATGCTTCCACCTGCAGCTTATTTCCCTAAACCAAAATGTATCTGATCTGTGCTCTTCCTTTCTTCTCTGTAGCACTTTTAGGGGATAAGAACATTTCTGTGGATTTCAACAATGACTCCACGGGGGAAAGAAGTTCAGAGGCAAATCAGTTTCAAGCTCTGAATGAAGAAAGGTGGGATCAAAGTTACAGGTGAGAGAGAAGAGAAGAAAAGCATGGGGCAGAGGAGAAGAAAGTACAGGAGGGACCTCGCCCTCACCACCGCTCTCATTCTGTGCTTCCTTAGTCACAACCCCCCCACACACACCAGTGCACCCACACTTTCTCTGTTACCGCCCCTGGGCAAACTCTCCTCTCCCTCTTGTCAATCAAGGGCATCTTGATTAGAAGCCCATGAGATGTTAGTTTATGAGAGTACATTAGGGCAGCCTTCAGAGAGACAATCTCTCAATCTAGGTGACTCCTCAAAATGATTAATTTCTGGAAGGTAGGTGGGCGTATATAGAACCAAAATCAGCATCCCAGACTGGACATGGTATATCAGGAAATTAATTCTTTGTTAAGGAGTCCTTACAACTACACTTCTTCTGCTTGCAGAGCTAAAAGTAATAAAAACTCTGCTTTTACTGCTTTCCACACAAAAAGAGATCCTTGTGACTGAAAGCTTTAAAGTTCTGTGAAAGGACTGGTGTATGGACTCAATTATTTCGATTAACTGTATTTAGTGGCCTATAGGCCCCTTGCTTATATCTCCAGACCGCCAGATGTGCCCCCATCCTAAGTGGCTTGTACTTTAGTTCAAGGCTGAGGGACACTTCATTCTTAAAAGAAAACAAAAAGACATCCCAACTCACGATGAGCATACATGTAGGAGCACAAATGAGATTCAGGACAAAACTAGAAAATATATTTTCTTTCACACATCCTGAACACAAAAAAACTGTCACTTAGGCAGTTTGTCTTTTATTAAGGAAATTCAGAAGGAACAGAAAAGTATCTCTCCTATAGTTCATAAATACCATTTCTTTACTTCCCATTCTTTCCCTTCCATCAGCAGGAAGAATGAAGGGGAGAATATGTGAGAGCAAGGGAAGAAATCCAGAAAATGAAGAAAACCGAAGCAAGAAGCAGTGGGGGCACTGGTGACGGAGAAACAGTCGAAAGGAGTTTGGGATATGGCTCTGTACCCTGCCTTAGAAAGCCACTTAAAATGCTGGAAGAGGCTGGTAAGAGGAGCCCTAAGCCTTTCTCAGGGGCGCGCTGCCTCTCTCTTAATTCTTAAATTAACCAGCGGGAGGAAGAGAGCGTGAGCGCTCTGTAAACTGACTGGGGGAGGTCTCTGCAGCGGACGCCGACGAGATCCACCTACCATCTCCCTCATTCCTTAAGTTCTCGGACGCCCCGTCGAGGATTTAGGGCCGTGAGGACTGGCGGTGAGGCCAGGGGCCAAGGGGCCAGGGGAGGGGGCCCGGGGCAAGCACGGGCGGAAAGCGGCTTTCAGCACCTGCCGCCTCAGGTTCCAGGGATGTAAGAACTAAACCCCGCGCTAAACTTCAGCTAAACCTTCCGCTCCAGTCGACAGGGCGTCCTGTCTGTCTGGTGTTTCTGCGGCTGCTCCTGCTTAATTCCTGCGAGTTTCAGAATCTGCCCCGCGGGGCTGAGAGGTCGTGGAGTCCAAGCATTTCCTTCCTGGCGCGTGAGGGCAGCCGAGCGGTCTCGGGCTCGTGGGACCTGCGGGCTCCTCGCGACCACGTTCTGCCACGTGGCACCAAGGCGCCTTCGGGCCGGCTCGCTGCCCTGCGCGGCGCTGCGCCCGCGGCCGCTCTCACAACCGCTGCCCGGTCGGCGCCCACAGACCTTGATCTCGAGCGTCAGCTCTCCGGCTTCACCTGTTCGCTTCCCGTCCGCAAAGACAGGAGCTCACTGTTCAGGGGCGAAACGGCAGCAAAAGGAAACGCCTGAGTTAGAAATGCTGTGACCTTTCCAAAGTTACCTGGACGCATTTGAAAACCTCGACCTCTCCTTCCAGAGAGAAGATGACAGTGGTTTGCGTCACAGTCACCGTTTCCCGAAGGACAAGACACGGAACCCGTCCTTTTCAAAAAGAACAGATACAAACAAGAAGGGCTTCCTCTCCGGAGGGAGGCCAGGCTGGAGCTGCAGGACCCGGAGTGGTGGGGCCGGTCACGGGTGGGAAATACCTCCTGCGGGCACGTGCTGGGAGCCTCTCAAATTCCATTTTGTGACGCGAAGGGCACCGCGTGTGGGATTGGAGAGTGAGAGTAAGTGCGATGTAGTATTTGATCCTTAGTCAAGCTCTTCCTTATCTCATGGAGACGAGATTATTGTCACTGGGAGGCTCAGAAACTCCCCCAGGCCGGGAATTGCGTGTCCCTTGTTTTGTCTTGCTTGGTTTTGTGTTCCTTGACCTCTCAGCGTGCTGGAGGACAAGAGGTGTTCATGAAATATGGTACAAGCTAATTAAATGGGTTCTCAGTCTAAAGACATCAACCGACAGTTGCTTCTTATAGGCTCTGTGGCGCAATGGATAGCGCATTGGACTTCTAGCTCTGCTCGAAAGAGATTCAAAGGTTGCGGGTTCCCGCCAGAGTCGCAGGGGTTTTTGCCCATCGGTCAAGTAAATTCTCCTTTCATCTGTCCTGCCGGTAATTTCTCCGTGTTTAGGAATAGGGCATTTCCTTCACACACCGACAGTTCTTTGGCAATAATTTCTTTGTTTCTGGGAATTGCACTTTTCTTCCACAGCCTGCTAATTCCTTGTCCCAGTTGTTCCCACTGCAGTTCCCAGTGGGAACGTTTGAAGAACTTCAGGCACAGCCCCACATGTCCAGTCGGTCGATGGCCATAAAAAATGCAAGGGAAAGGATGCACACACAATAAAACGTCAATAACAAAATGAATACAAATAACTGTTTCCTCCTCATGAAAAACAATTTCCTGGGGTGGGTCGATTATATTTTTTAAGACTAAAGAAATGAGAAGGTGTTCAAGATGCACTTGCACCTAAAAACTATAAAGCAGTATCTTGTGTGATCCCAACTTCATCAAAAGATTAAAAGTATATGCGTGTAATCCAGCAACGTTTCTACTAGGAATATACCCAGAAGAACTGAAATGTGTGACACAAAGAGACATCTGCACACTGATGTTCATAGCGGCATTATTCACAATTGCCAAAAGATGGAAACAACCCAAGTGCCCATCAACAAATGAATGGATAAACAAAATGTGGTATATACATATGATGGAATACTATGCTGCTGTAAGAAGAAATGAAATTGAGAAACATGTGATAACATAGATGAATCTTGAAGACATTATGCTAAGCGAAATAAGCCAGACACAAAAGGACAAATATTGCATGGTCTCACTAATATGAACTAAATATGAAGAATAAACGCATGGAGTTAAAACTTAGAGTACAGGTTATTTGGAGATAAGAGGAGGGCTGTGAAAGAGTGCTGATGCTTAATGTATGTAGAAGTTTTAATTAATTTGACTGTGAAAGTGTGGATATGGATAGAGTTGATGGTAACACATTGTAGTGAGTAGCAGCTGGTTTATAAATGGGATTGTGGCTGAAAAGGGTAGTCTAGGGATGTAAATGTCAAGTGAAAGAAAGCTAAAGAATAATCTAGGGACTGAATAACAGTGAACCCAGAAGTGGAAGAGAATTGTGATAGATAGTATAAATGCAAGAATGTCCTTCTGTGAATTAGAATGGATGTATGTCACTATAGCAGGGAGGTGGGAATGTGGAGAAGCATGGGAAAATGCAATTAATGTAACCTATGGACTGTGGTTAACAGGAATATTGTAATATTCTTGCATCAATGCCAAAGATCTACTGTGTCAATAGGGTGGTATGAAAAAATATGCCAAATGTATGCTATGGACCATAGTTAGTGGTAATGATCTGATGTTCTCTCATCATCTCTAACAAATGTTTCACAATGATGTGATGTGTTGGTGAAGGAGTGTTGCATGGGAATTCAACACATGTGCATGATTGTTTTGTAAGTTCACAACTTTTATAATAAAAATATATTTTCAAAAAAATTATGCGTGTACATATATTTGCACAGGAAGATGACTGAATGAAAATAAGCTACAATGTTATGTGGTGGTTCTAGCTAAGGGATGGGATACTGGGTGATTTCATTTTTTGTCTTCCTTTTCGATATCTGCCATGTTTTCTACAAATGCTTTTATAATTATGTAATGCTTTTATAATAATAATTTTTTTAAAATATCACTATATATAGCAACAACAATAAAAAAAATCCTAGAAGAAAATATGGGGAAACATTTTCAGGAACTTGTGTTAGGCAATGGTTGCTTAGGTTTTACATTCAAAGCATGAGAAACAGAAAAAAATATGTATATATATATATATATAAATGAGACTTTATCAGAATTAAAAACTTTGTGCCTCAAAGGACTTTATCCTGAGAGTAAAGGCAATCTACAGAATGGGAGAAAATATTTGGAAACTACATATCTAATGAGGGTTTAATAACGAGAATTTATAAAGAAATCCTACAACTTAACAACAAAAAGATAAACAACTCAGTTTTAAATTGGGCAAAAGACTTGACATTTCTCCAAAGAAGAAATATAAAAGAAAAGATGCTCAGCATCATTAGCCATTAGGGCAATGCAAATCAAAGCCACAATGATACACCATTTCACACCCACTAGGATGGCTACTATTTTTTTTTTTTTTTTACAATTTCATGAGTCTACTGAATTCCTAATTCATTACATCCATAAGCATCTATTTGGAATACTAAGGTTCACAAAATTAAGCTTACCAATGCCATGATTTTAGAAGTGTCTTTCCTGCAGGTAGGTTGGTTGTCTATCATTTCTATCATTTCTATCATTTCACATGTTTTAAAGGTACTTTTCCTCCCTGAAATCTGATATTGAGGAAATCCTATTCCTTCTCTCCACACTTCTCCTTGTTCCAGCTGGGAAAGCTCATCTGTTTTGCAGACTTGATATCCTACTGAGACCAGGTTGTTGACATTCTCCAGCATCACTTCTCTGAACAACTTGTGCTGGGATGCATCTAACAGGTCCCACTCTTCCTGGGTGAAGTCTACAGCCACATCCTTGAAGGTCACATACTCCTGTGATTGCATTGTCAATACTTTAGCTGGAATCTTCCTGTGGATTTTCACTCATAACCACACAAGCAGATGAGCAAAGCTTAGCAATGCATGTCCACTTTCAGGTTTAAGGTACTGGATACCTGGAATACCCAATGGTTAGCCCTTGCAGGTAGAAGTAATGACATAATCAACAGCAACAACAATTCTGATATTTTTCTCTTTCTTCAATTCAGCATTTGTGGAGTCCTCTAACGTTATCCGGTGTATCAGGGGAGGATTTGCTACTATTTTTAAAAATGAAAACTAGCAAGTGTTGGAGAGGATGTGGAGAAAAGGAGACATTCCATTCATTTATTGTTGCTGGGAATGTACATGGTGCAACTGCTGTGAAGACAATCTGGCAGTTCCCCAGAAAGTTAAGAATAGAATTATAATATGCCCAGTAATCCCATTTCTAGGAATAAATCCAAAAGAATTGAAAACAGGAGCTAGAACAGGTATTTCCACAACAATATTCATAATGGCATTATTTGCAATTGCCAAAAGACGGAACCAGCTCAAGTGTCTCTCAGTCTGTGGGGTTCTCTGTTTTCCTGCACTCCTCTCTCATGGCAAGATCAATATAGTGGCTTCCTTTTCCTCTGTGTGTGTCTCTTTCTGTGTCTCTACTTGTATCAGGCCCAGTAAGGGGGCAGAGAAACAAATTGGCTCATACCTCAGTGACATAATCCAGTCAAAAGGCCCCACACCCATAGGAATGGATTAAATACAAAACATAATCCTTGTCTTTTGGGGATTCATTAAAGAACTTTAAACTGTCACACCAGTCAAGCAGAGTTTGAATGCCACTCTCTAGTGACATTTTATGTGATTTCTGCTTATTATTACTAGTGTATATAAATCATGTCAAAAGAGTAGAAGAAACCTTGACTTTGAATATATACTTTTTTTTTTTTTTAAAGATTTTATTTATTTATTCATTTATCCCCCTCTTGCTGCTTGTGCTCGCTGGGTCAGCTAACCACGCCGTGCGGGCGGGCTTGCCTTCACCAGGAGGCCTCGGGAACCGAACCCGGGGCCTCCCATATGGTAAACGGGAGCCCTACTGATTGAGCCACAGCCGCTTCCGTGAATATATACTTTTAAGGCACATTGGAGGGGGGATTATTTGGTTATGGAATTAGATATTATGCAACGACAGTATCCAGAGGACATAAACTTCGTGAGCAATGTCAATAGTCAATTATAAAACAAGATAAATGGTTTTGGGTGGTTTTCCTTGGTTCTTTTTTTAAAAAACAATTGTTTTATTTTTAATTGAAATACACTTTATGTTAAGGAAATGGACAGTTGTAAAGTGTACAATTCCATGAGATTTGACAATTGTCTACACCTGTGTAAGAAGCACCCCATTCAGGATTTGAACATTTTTCATCATTCGAGAAAGTGCAGTTGTGCCCCTTTTCAACCAATCCTACCCACCTCTGCCCATCCCCAGGCAATCACTGTTCTGATTTCTATCACTATAGATTAGATATACCTGTTTTGAACTTTTATACATGGAATCATGCACTATGCACCCTATGTCTGTATTCTCTCACTCAACATAATGGCGTTGAGATGGCAAATCTCTCATCTCTGTTGTTGTATGTATCAGCAGTTCATTCCTCTTTGCTTTTTTTCATTAAAAATTTTTTTATTGGAGTATATCATCATATATGGACATACTAAAAATAAGTGTATAGTAAAAATTGTGAACTTACAAAACAAACATGCATAACATCATACAAGTCTCCTATACATCACCCCACCACAAATACCTTGCAGGGTTGTGAAATATTTGTAACAAATTACGAAAGAACATAGGCAAAGTATTCCTACTAACTACAGCACATATCTTACATTTGGTGTATTTTATCCCCAACCCACCTTATTATTATATATTTTTGTTCATAAAACATACAATTTATATAAAGTATACAATCAATGGCATTTGGTATAATCACCTAGTTGCGCACTCATCACTTCAATCAATATCAGGGCGTTTTCATTACTCAAAAAATAAAAGAAAAGAACGAATGTAAAATTGAGGAAAGGAAGAAAAGGCTGAATTGAACTTTTCCAGGTTACATAAAATGCGTGAAAACCAAATAATAACTTTGTTTCCTCCTCCCTTTTCTCTAGCTTTTCTCCTTGCAATGCTCATAGCCCTGTCCACACACTGTCACGTCCACCCATTCTTTGGCCAGAAGTTAATAGACAATATTCAAAGGGAAAAAAAATTCAAGAGAGTGTTGAGGTGAAAGGGAGGCGTTAAGTGAGATGGGTGGAAACAGAAGAAAGGTAAATTAAATAAGAAAGATAAACCTAAACTGGTTATCAAGCTGAATGACTTTCTATGAAAAGGAGTCTTTTGATGACAGCTCTTTGTGAAGCAGAGTGGCGCAGCGGAAGCGTGCTGGGCCCATCACCCCGAGGTCGATGGATTGAAACCATCCTCTGCTAATTTAAGGATTTGTTTTTTTTCCCCCGTGAGGAGACACTTAACGATTTGCAGAGTTGTCAAAGTCATTCGCTGTTTTCCCCAATTATAAACCGCAGCTAAAAGCAGATTGCATCACTGCTTTCCATTTCTTGTCATGTTCGATGCCCAAAGGCTCCGCCCTTCGTCGCTGTCAGCCTTGTTGATCTGACGGCGTAGCAGGAGACCCCAGGACTCTTGTCCTCTGTGCTGTCTACCTCACCGCTTCCTTCCTCCTCTGCAGAGGCGCTCAGGAAAGTCTCGTGGACCACTGAAGCCCTAACGCGACCGTGGCTGCCGATGCTTCCTCTCCGCCGGGTGGTTCCTGCCTGTGAGTGAGATGGAGCTCGAGGTCCTCTGGAGAGACGCGGAGAGGGCCTGGGCGGCTGGGGGATCTCCGGTGCTCAGGGCGGTGGGTCACCAAGGGCTTCCTCTTTGCCTTGGCAGGCAGGAAAGAAAGGGCCTAAGCGGTGAGTGCGGGACAACAGAAGAGGGAGAAGGAAGGGCGGTGGCTGGGTGGAGGAAAGCAGGAGGAAGAAGGCGGGCGCTGGGGTGGGCTGCTGAAGAGTGAGAAGCGTGAGAGAGGCGGGTCTGAGGCATGTGCTCTTCTCCAACCCAAAACACCCGTGGGTGTCTTAATAGGATACTATGAACAATTGCATGCCAAAAACCAGACTATGTAGAGGAGATGGACAAATTCTAGAAACACACGAACCGTAGAAGAAATAGAAGACTTCGACAAACCAATCACAAGTGAAGAGATTGAAGCAGTCATCAAAAACCTCCCAAAGATGAAAAGCCCAGGACCAGATGGCTTCACAGATGAATTCTACCCATCATTCAAAGACGATCTAATACAAATCTTGCTCAAGCTCTTCCAAAAAATTAAACAGGAAAGAAAACTAACAAACTCATTCTATGAGGCCAATATCACCATAATAACAAAACCAGATAAAGATACTAAGAAAAAATGAAAATAACTGACCAATACCCACAATAAATATGGATAGAAAATCCTCAAGAACATACAAACCAAATCGAAAAGCACATTAAAATAATTATAGACCACGATTAAGTGGGTTTTATCCCAGGTATGCAAGGGTGGTTCAACACAAGAAAATCAATTAATGTAATAAACCCCATTGATAAATTGAAGAAGAAAAATCACATGATAGATTGATGCTGAAAAGGCATTTGACAAAATACAGCACCCTCTCCAGATTTAAAAACCCCCCAAAAGATAGGAATAGAAGGAAGCTTTCTCAATATGGTAAAGTCCATATATGTACTCAACAGTGAAAGACTGAAAGCTCTCCCTCTGAGATCAGGAGCAAGACAAGGATGCCCACTGTCACCACTGTTATTCATTATTGTGCTAGAGGTTCTAGCTAGAGCAATTAGGCTAGATAAAGAAATAAAAGGCACCCAAAGAGGAAAGGAAGAAGCAAAACTTGCAGTATTCACTGATATGATCCTATATCTAAAAAATCCTGAAACATCCACAGCAGAGCTACTAGAACTAAAAATGAGTTCAGCAAAGTGCCTGGATGTGAGATTAATATGCAAAAGTCAGTAGCATTTCTACACACTACTGATGTGCAATCTGAGGAGGAAATCAGAAAAAAAAAAGTTCCATTTATAATGGTGACTAAAAGATTCAAATATTTAGGAATAAACTTAACCAAGGACATAAAGGACTTGTATTCAGAAAACTACAAAACTTTGCTAAAAGAAACCGAAAAAGACTTAAGTAAATGGAAAGGCATTCTGTGTTCATGGATTGGAAGACTAAATATTTTTAACGCTACCCAAACTGATTTACAGATCCTACCCAATCCTAATAAAAATCCCAACAGCCTTTTTTGCAGAAATTGAAAATCCAATTATCAAATTTAGTTGGAAGGATAAAGGGCACCGAATAGCCAAAAATATCTTTAAAAAGAAGAACGAATTTGGAGGACTCTCGCTTCCTGACTTTAAAGCATATTACTTAGCTACAGTGGTAAAAACAGCATGGTGCTGGTATAAAGACAGACAGATTGATGAATGGAACTGAATTGAGAACTCTGAAATAGATCCTCATATATACAGTCAAGTGATTTTTGACAAGGTTGTCACACTCTCCCAGCTGGGCCAGAGCAGTCTTTTCAACAAATGGTGCTGGGAGAACTGGATATCCATAACCAAAAGAAGGAAAGAAAGAGGATCTATATCTCACACCTTATACAAAAATTAACTCGAAATGAACCAAGGGCCTAAATATAAAAACAAGAACCATAAACTCTTAGAAGAAAATGTAGGAAAACATCTTCAAGATCTTGTGGTAGGCAGTGGCTTCCTAAACCACTGTAGCTAGGTAACATGATTTAAAGTCCAGAAGTGAGTGTCCTCCAGTTTTGCTTTTCCTTTTTCAGATGTTTCTGGCCATTCAGGGCCCCTTATCCTTCCAAATAAATTTGAGCATTGTGTTTTCCATTTGTTTAAAAAAATGCTGGTGGAATTTTTATTGGGATTGCATTGAATCTGTATATCAATTTGGGTAGAATCGACATCTTAATGATATTTAGTCTTCCAATCCATGAACATGGAATGTTCTTCCAATTATTTAGGTCATTTTTATTTCTTTTAGCAATGCATTGTAGTTTTCTGAATACAATTGCTTTACATCTTTGGTTAAGTTTACTCCTAAATATTTTATTCATTTAGTCACTATTGTAAATGGATTTTTCCCCCCTGACTTCCTCCTCAGATTGTGCATTACTAGCATATAGAAACACCACTGATTTTTGCATATTGATCTTGTATCCTGACACTTTGCTGAAATTATTTATTAGCTCTAGCAGCTTTGTTGTAGATTTTTCAGGACTTTCTAGGTATAAGATCATGTCATCTGTGAATAGTGAAAGTTTTACATCTTTCTTTCCAATTTAGATGCCTTTTATTTCTTTTTCTTGCCTGATTGCTCTAGCTAGAACCTCTAGCACTATATTGAACAACAGTGGGCATCCTTGTCTTGTTCCTGATCTGAAAGGGAAAGCTTTCAATCTTTCAACATTGGGTACAATGTTAGCTGTGAGTTTTTGGTAAATGGCCTTTATCATGTTGAGAAAGTTTCCTTCAATTCCTATCCTTAGTAGTATTTTAATCAAGAAATGATGCTGTATTTTGTCAAATGTCTTTTCTGCGTCAATCAATAGGATCATTTGATTCTTCTTCTTTGATTTATTAATGTGGTGTATTATGCTGATTGATTTTCTTATGTTGAACCATCCTTGTATGCCTCTTATAAAACCCACTTGATCGTGATGAATAATTCTTTTTTAATGTATTGTTGGATTCTATTAGCAAGTATTTTGTTGAGGATTTTTGCATCCATATTCATTAGGGAAATGGGTCTGTAATTTTCTTTTTTCATAATATCTTTATCTGGCTTTGGTATTAGGGTGATATTGGCTTCATAGAATGAGTTTGGTAGCATTCCTTCTTGTTCAGTTTTTTTGAAAGAGCTTGAGTAAGGTTGGTATTAAATCTTTGAATGCTTGGTAGAACCCACCTGTGGTCTTGGGGTTTTCATTTTGGGGAGTTGTTTGATGACTGTTTCAATCTCTTTACTTGTGATTGGTTTATTGAGGTCTTCTATTTCTTCTAGGGTCAGTGTAGGCTGTTCGTACATTCCTAGGAATTTTCCCCTGTGGTTGACATTGTCTAGTTTTGTTGGCATACAGTTGATCATAGCGTCCTCTTGTGATTTCTTTTATTTTGTGCTGTCAGTAGCAATGTGCCTCTTTTCACTTTTGAGTTTATTTATTTGCATCTTCTCTCTTTTTTTCTTTGTCAGTCTAGCTAAGGGTTTGTTGGTTTTGGTAGTCTTCTCAAACAACCAACTTTTGGTTTTGTTAATTCTCTCTATTGTTCTTTCAATCTCAACTTGATTTATTTCTGCTCTAATCTTTATTATTTCATTCCCTCTATTTGCTTTGAGAATAGTTTGCTGTTCTTTTTCTAGTTCTTCCAGATATGTATTTAGGATCATTGATTTTAGCTCTTTCTTCTATTTTAATGTAAATATTGAAGGCTTTAAATTTCCCTCTCAGCACTGCCTTCACTGCATCCCATCGGTTCTGATATCTTGTGTTCCTGTTTTCATTTGTTTCAAGACATTTATTGATTTCTCTCACAATTTCTTCTTTGATCCACTGATTATTTAAGAGTGTGTTGTTTAATCTCCATATATTTGTGAATTTTCCTTTTTTCTGCCCCTTGTTGATTTCCGACTTGATTCCATTATGATCAGAGAAAGTACTTTGCATAATTTCAATCTTTTGAATTTATTGAGATATCCTTTGTGATCCAACATATGGTCTATCCTAGAGAAAGATCCATGATCACTTGAGAAGAATGTATATCCTGCTGTTTTGGGGTGCAATGTTCTGTATAAGTCTCTTAGGTTTAGTCCATTTATCATATTATTCAATCTCTCTGTTTCTTTATTGATCCTCTGCCCAGATGTTCTATCCAATGCTGAGAGTGGTGTATTTAAGTCTCCAATGACTATTGTAAAGATATCTATTTCTCTCTTCAGTTTTGCCAGTGTTTGCCTCATGTAATTTGGGGTATCCTTGTTAGGTGTATATACATTTATGATTGTTATTTCTTCCTGGTGAGTTGCCTCTTTTATTAATATATAATGTCCTTCTTTGTCCCTAATAGCAGTTTTGCTTTTAAAGTCTATTTCATCCAATATAAGTATAGCTACTCCAGCTTTTTTTCTTTTCTTTTCTTTTTTTGGTTACTACATGTGTGGGATATCTTTTTTCAGCCTTTTACTTTCACTCTATTGGTATCCTTGGTCTAAGATAAGTCTCTTGTAGACAGCATATAGATGTCTCCTATTTCCTTATCCATTCCACCAGTTTGTGTCTTTTAATTGGGGAGTTTAATCCATTAATGTACACTGTTATTACTGTAAAAGCAGTTCTTATTTCACCCATTTTGACCTTTGGGTGTGATCTGTCATATTTTATTTTCACCACTATTTTTTACACTTTTAGTTACTTTTACTGATATAATCTTCATTTCTAGACTCTTCCAAGCCTCTCTCTCCTGTCTTTTCTTTTCAGGCTGTAGCACTCCCTTTAGTATTTCCTGCAAAGCTGGTCTCTTGGTTACAAACTTTCAGTTTCTGTTTATCTGTGAATATTCTAAACACGCCCTCATTTTTGAGACAGTCTTGTCAGATGTAAAATTCTTGGCTAGCAGTTTTTGTATTGCAGTATCTTAAATATATCATACCACTGCCTTCTTGCCTCCATGGTTTCTGATGAGAAATCAGCACTTAATCTTATTGGGTATCCCTTATATGTTACGCATTGCTATTTTCTTGCTGCTCTCAGAATTCTTTCTTTGTCTTTGGTATTTGACATTCTAATTAGTGTCTCATAGTTGGTCTATTCAGATGTATTCGTATTGGAGTGTGTTGTGATTCTTGGACATGAATATCTATGTGCTTCAATAGGGCTGGGAAATTTTCTACCATTATTTCTTCAGATATTCCTTCTGGCCCTTTTCTTTTCTCTTCTCCTTCAGGGACACTCATGACACATATGTTTGCATGTCTCTTGCCATCATTTAGTTCCCTGAGACCTTCTTCTACTTTTTCCATTCTTTTCTTCATCTGTTCTTTTGTGTGTTCGCTTTTGGAGGCCATGTCTTCAAGCTCACCAATCCTTCCTTCTGCCTCCTCAGATCTGCTGTTATATGCCTTCAGTGTATTTTTAACTTCATTTATTGTGACTTTCATTCCCAAAAGATCTGCTATTTTTCAATATATGTTTTCATTTTTTAAAAATTTTATTTATTTATTTATAAAGGAGATAAAATTGTTTTACACACACAAAAAGGAAATCCCAGAAAAGGTAGTAATTCCGTGGAGAAGCAAACATGCCTACCAAGCGTTTTTCTTTGGGGTTTTGATGGCAAGCAATACGAAGTCAGCGCCACAGCTTGGACACTACTTGTGTGGGGTGGGGGGGAAGCCGTACAATAACGTTTTGGTATTTTCTGGTCAGGCACACGTGAGCTCCGCCCAAGGTGACTTAATCACAGTCCGATACGCAGGAAAGGTTTAGCAACGATGCATACATGGCCGGTACCCGCTTAGAGGAGGAGAGTGATAAGAAACTTCTTGTACTTTTGCGGGGCTGAGCAGTTAGTTCCAGGCTTTCTGAAGACTGTGAATTCTAGAATCCCCGTCGTAGTCGGCGCGGGGAGACTCCAATGATTTCCAGCCCATAGCCTTTTCCACGCGGCCACGACTGCGCTACTGACGCCTGTTCATTAGCACTACACAGCAGTATTGAAGATAGTCATCTCTGAAAGGTTAATCTTTATTAGAGAAAGTGTATTTGCTGTCGACGTTTCTTACTCTCAGTTGTCGTTTAGATGATTTTCACGCTGTTGCACCAGAGCGTCAAATAATACTTTATCTTCAGAACTGGGAGGACCTCTTATTCTGATGGGCTTTTAGAAGACTGCTAAGGAGGATACAGTCCAGACCAGCTAAAGGGGATCCATGGGAGACACCCCACAATTGGGACAAGCGTTACCGTAAGAATGGCTATTTCCAATAGAAGAGCCCGCCCGATCCAGCGCCACAAAGAAGTAACACGTCTCTCAGTGAGAATGTGATTTATTGCAAGTGCACAAGCAAGGAACTGGGAGACTCTTCCCCAAACCACACTCATTGGTCATAAATCTGTCAAAGTGAGGCCGTGAGCCAGGGTTTTTATAGGCAAAGGAGAGGGGTAGGTGAGAAGAAAAATAAGTGATGCCAGGGGTCCTGTGAGGAGGGTACATGCAATTTCTCAGTCCTACATTGTCTCAAGCCTGACAAATGTGTCCTTGGTTTCAGCGGCACATTAACCAGAATTTAGCAAGGTCTTCACGACTCCCTTCTCAGCCAGCCCCTCAAGGATGTAATCTTTTTATCTCTGAGAAAAATTGCAGCTTCACTGGGTCATAGGGTGCTCCTGACACCATTCTATGTGGCTTTGCTTTGAGACGTTACCTTGTTCCTGTGAGCAAAACTGAGAATGCCTAGTTAATAACCTTCAGGGAACTAAGTGCAAAGAGTAAACTTCGAAAATTAGATGAATAGAAAATGAGCTCTATTAGTTTCCGAATATTCAGAGCTGCTTAAATGAAGAAAATTTTAGTAAGCACATTTTCCAGCTATCACAAGCTGTAATATTCTCTGCAGAATTATGTGTAATCACAAGGATTTGAAAAGTCTAAAGTGACCATCATTTTTTTTATTTTTAAAATAAATTTTGAAGCATCCATACAATGTTCTGTGTGGAACCAAGAACAGGCTAAATTTTGTCACTAATATTACACACAATGCACATCTGTGACAGAAAAAAAAAATAGGTGGGGAGAGACAGAAAGCTTTCCAGTAACAGCCAAATCACCAAACACCTGATGAGGACATGATCCTGAGGCACTGCAAGGAGACCGCAGTGAGGAATATTTGAACTTTTGCATCCCACAACCCCCAGTCACAGCACTTTTGACACCTTCCTCCATGTTCAAACTTCCTCCAGGTTCAAATTGAGGCTATTTTCTTCCCACTGAGCACAGTGGGCATGCACTGAAGTCTGGTCACTTCTGCTTGACCCAGGTCTCATCTAAAGGCAATCTTTACACCAGAGCTTCCCATTTGGCTGAGCATATTTCCTCAGAGCTACACCACAATCTGAGGCTCTTCCTACAAAATACTCTTTTCTTTGTTCTCTCCTTTCACAAATGTCACACCTGTATTATAGTTTGAAAGCTTTCCTTGCATGCATCTTCTCCCTCTCCTCTTTGATTGTTACAGGTGTTACTGACAGTAAATCTCTTGCACTTCTAAAACCATCATGGTATCTGCTTTCCAGAAAGCCCAAACTGCCATAAGTGGCAGCAGAAGAGTGCTGTGAAAGTAGGTGGCAATGCATGATTTTGTGACTAGATCACTCACTGCCAAGTTGACAAGGAGGATCCCATCTCAGAGAGTCTCTGGCACAAGGTGGCATAGAATTGCCAAGAACTTTCTGTTATATGAGTTCTTGAGATAGAAGTTTATGGTAAAGAGCACTTGGTAAAAGGTCTCTATGTGATGACTCATGGATTTGTCTGTGGGTATAATAATAGAACAACAATGATTGGCTGCTTATCATTACATCAAATTGATGCCCTACAGAGAGAGAATGAGAAACTGAAGGATATAAAAATATTTTAAAAACTAAGTGTGAGATCCAATGGATCTTTTTGGTAGGTGATAAAGAGGCTCTTCTTTATTGCAATAGGAAAGCTGACAAGACTTAACAGCATCAGAACCTTAAAGTAATGGTCATGGAGCATAAAAGACAATTTAATCATCAGTTGAGGCAGGCCTGTTATATATCTACCCAAGTGCTAGATGAGTAAGAGTGAGATCCTGAAACAAGGCATGGGAAATCTGGATGAATGTCCCTAAAGATTGTGGCTCTGAATCCTCAGAAACTGTAGAGTGGCCCACCCCACTACATAAGAGTTAGCACATCTTCCATGTAGGAAGACATCGCAGAGGTGTCTTCTCTGCAAGGCAACAGGTGACCACTCAAGAGCCATTCCTACTTTTTCTCCTGGAAGTCAGGCCAATATATCACATTAAATCACAGCATAATCAAGCTGGGAATATATAGGGCCTGGTAAGGGAGGAAAGGGATAACACCCCCAAAAGAGAGGCAATTAACTAACATGTATCAGCAGGGGCCAAGGGAAACCCTTGGGATTGGAGCTTGAGGGTGCTTGATCAGGAGGGCAAAAATATAAGCCTTAACAAGCAAGATATCACTGACATAGGGACACTTTTCAGAACCAGAATTCAACATCCTGAGAACAACTTCAGGGAATGGGACAAACACTCTGGTAGAATTGCTCTTAGAATCCTAAAGAATTGATTTCCCATGCTGAGAGAAGTTGAAATACCTGAGTTGCTGTGGAAGATGGTATATGATTGAGGAAGGGATTTAAAGGCACAAGGCAGTTGTCATGGTACCGTGTGTCAGAGAAAGCCAAGTAGGGAGCTAGGACTTTCATCACCCTGGTTTATAAGGAAGCCCTTCCTCAACCTGTCGGTGGAGACCACTTGGGGAGCCTGAACTATCCCCCCCGACTGAGGAGTAAATATGTGGCCATAGCCCTCCCCATGGAGTTGGCATCAGAAGAGGCCTAGTAAGAAACAAGACTTTCATCACAGGCTACCAACACCTGTCCATTCCCCCATCCCCAACCCCACCTCTGTCAGTGGAGGTCACCAGGGGAGCAGCAACAAGACACTTCTACTCCTCCCAACCAGGGAAGTATTCGTGGAGGCCTAGTGGGGAACCAGGACTCCAACTCCTACTCAGCAATAATGAGAAGCCCCACTGTCAGTATCAACACAGACCGAGTGGGGAACATGGAATTCTTCCTCCTTTTGGAAGCAACCAGGAGGTGTCCATTCTTCCCTTGCTGGAGCACTGTCAGAAGAAACCAGATAAAACACAGGCTTAAATAAGATCCAAAGACTCAAGGTATAATACCCAAAGTGTCTAGGTATCTTTGGAAAATCACTCATCATACTAAGGACCAGGAAGATCTCAAACTGAGTGGACAAAGGCAATCAATAGATGCTGTAGAGCTAGAATAGTGGTATCTTAAAGATGTCTATGTTCTAATCCCCAGAATTGGTGAATATTTTACCTTACTTGCCAAAAGGGACTTTGCAGATGTGGAAAGATTATCCTGGATTATCAGGTTAGGTCCAATCTAATCACAGAGGCCATTACCTACACTCCAGTTCATCAGACTGAAGAGTGGGAGAGGGGGACAGAAGAGCAGGTCAGAAGAATAGAATGCGAGAAGGATCAATCCACCATTGCTGGCTTTGAAGACGCAGGAACGAGGCCATAAATGAAGAGGCCATGAAAGAAGAAATGTGGTAGCCTCTACATACTGGGAACAGCCCTTTTCATGCTGGGTCAGCCAGAAAAGAGAACCTCAGCCAAACAACTACAAAGAACTGAATTCTGGAGCAACCCTATTGAGCAAGGAATGGATTCTCCAGTAGAGTCACCTAAGTTTAAAGTGAGCATCTATTAATTGACACAACTTTGTAGGAGAGTGACTGAAGAATAATCTAGTAAATGACAGTGATGCACACTAATAGGAATCTTCTCAGTTTGACTACTAAAATTTTAATGACAATGCTAATAACAATTAACTTTCAGTAAAATATCACAATTATCTTTATATCTTTGCAAGGTATTCTTTAATTGCAAAAGGATGCTGTGTGGTTTTAGCCATGACTGCAGACAAATACTCTTTTAGTAGTCATTCATTCAGCATTTGCCTACATTATTAGTTTAATGGACTTTATTTTTTTTTTCATAGAATAAACTTTATTTTTGAAGAGATTTTAGATTACAGAAAAGTTACATCAAAAATATAAGGAATTCCCATATTCTCCTCCTCCCCTCCCACATCTTCCCCTATTAATAACATCATACGATAGTGTGGTACATTTGTTAAAATTGATGAATAAACATTGAAGCATTACTACTAACCAAGGTTTATAGTTTACCTTGTAGTTTACACTTAATTCCAATGCCCTAAAAATGCCCTATGTTCTACCTATTCTTCCCTCCCCCTCCGCTCAGAACCTCGAGTAACCACTATCTTTATATCAGTGTTACATATTCTTCTGTTAGTACAATATTAATGTTTACTTTGTCCATATTTACACTCCCCCTTATGTTTGTTCATCCCTCAACTTTGAGGATTCTGGGATGGTGATGCCTGCTCTGCTTCAGATCGAGAGGGGGCTTAGATCTTATGGTATAGATGGAAGGAACTGTTCTGCTTGCAGTTGTAGATACTCTCTGGGTTTTTTGGGTGGGATAGGGTTTGTCCATCATCATCATTTTGTTCATTGTCCTGGGTGAGTCTGATGAACTGGAGAACAGGTAATGGCCAAAACTCTGCTGAGATTCAGGGCTCACCAGGCATATGAACAGACCAAAGATTTAAGTCTCTGAGACACATATTTAACAGGTATAGTGCTAATTATAGGCTCAAACAAGAAGGGTAGAAGAATCATGTGTAGAGAAATTGTAAATGAGTATAACTCTGTTACATTGGGGAAATAGGTTGTCATGTATTTCAAGGTAAAGCTCGCCGATGGGGTACTGATTTCAAGGGGTTGTGTGCCTTGCCTGTAGTGTCTGGATAGCTCCAGAGCCCTCAAATGCACCCCTATTTGAGGCTTTGTTTACAGTGACTGTGAGATCTGCCGGAGATATGCAAAGGTGTAACCTTTTGAACGACCTCCTGACTCATTTTGAAATCTCTTAGCCATAAAAATTCTCTTCTATTTAATGTTTCCCTGTTTTGGTCAAGGCCTTTTTCCAAATGCATCACTGGTTGGTGCTTGGTATTAATACCTCAGTTCCAGGGAGGTTCATCCCCGGGAGCCTTTTATTTTCTTTTATTAGGCACTGCCTATGTACTCGAGAGATTATTGCCCCTTTATTTGAGAATATAGCAGGACTTCCCAGAATGGAAGTTTAATATTTTGTTGTGGGTCTCCACTCACTGAGATAACGATAACACCCTATGACAAGGTAACACATTCATATTCCATAGAAATATGCCCCAGGGGCACCCTTCCCCACACATCCCCCCACCACTGACACTCTGCAACCGTAACCCTCCCGTGCCGTATTTGCCAAATGAACATTCCCACAATAGTTCCTCAACCACAGACTTCCACCACCCTAGAATTCACCTGTTCTTTCCTCCAGCCCTCCCTCCAATTCCATGGATAGCCCAACCACCCCCAACCCCACTCACCCTCACACTCCAGCACCATCGACCCCATTCACATCCCTGCACCACCATCACCCCCATCCACTGTCAAACCACCCCCATCCACCTTATATTAGATTCTGCCCAGGTTAATCATTGGTTCACCACTCTCTTCCAGACTTTATCTCTGTGCGTCTGCTCAATATCCTTAGTTCATATCACTGAGATTATGAAATATTTGTCCCTTAGTGGTGACTGGTTTACTTTACTCAACAAAAGGTCTTTGAGATTCATCCCTGTGTCACATGTGTCAATGCTTCACTCCTTCTTACAGCTGAGAAATATTCCCTCATATGTATATACCACAATTTGTTTATCCCTTCATCTATTGATGAATACTTGGGTTGGTTCCAACTTTTGGCAATAGCGAATAATGCTGCTATGAACATTGGTGTGCATATATCTGTTCGTGTCCCTGCTTTCAATTCTTCTAGTAGTGGGATTGCTGAATCATATGACAATTCTATAGTTAGCTTCCTGAGGAACAGCCAAACCATCCTCCACAGTGGTTGCACCATTCTACATTTCCACCAACAGCGGATGAGTGTTCCCATTCCTCTACATCCTCTCCAACACTTGTAGTTTTCTGGTTGTTTTTTTTTGTTTGTTTGTTTGTTTTGTTTTTTAATAGCAGCCAGTCTAATAGGTGCTCCTTTGATGCACAAAAGTTTTTAATTTTGTATGTCAACAAGGTGGGCAATGTATATGAAATGGACAATTTCTAGAAAGACACAAGCAACCTATACTGACAAAAGAAGAAATAGAAGAACTCAATAGACCAAACACATGTAGTGAGATTGATTTAGTCTTCAAAACACTCCCAACCAAGAAAATCCCAGGACCAAATGGCTGCATGGGTGACTTCTATCAAATCATTCCAGAAAGAAGGAGCACCAATCCTTCTTAAACTCTTCCAAAAATAGAAGTGGAAGGAACATTACCCAACTCATTCTATGATGCCAACATCACCTCAATACCAAAATCATATAAAGATGCCACAAGAAAAGAAAACTACAGGCTAATGTCTCTAATGAACTTAAATGCAAAAATCCCCAACAAAATACTTATTAATTGTATCCAACAACACATTAAATGAATTACCACGATCAAGATGATTTTATCCCAGGTATGTAATAGTGGTTCAACATAAGAAAATTAATCAATGTAATACACCACATTAACAGACTGAGAGAAAAAATCACATGACCTTCTCTACTGATGCAGAAAAAGCATTTGATAAGGTACAGCATCTTGTCTTGATAAACACACTTCAAAAGATAAGAATAGAAGGAAACTTCCTCAACATGATAGAGGGTATATATGAAAAACCCATAGCTAACATCATACTCAATGGTGAAAGGCTAAAGGCCTTCCCTCTAAGGCAGGGGTTCTTAACCTTTTTTGTTCCACAGACCCCTTTGCTAGTCAGGTGAAACCACGGACCCCTTCTCAGAATGGAACAGCAGATACGACACTCAACAAGCTACGGGTCTAACAACTACCGTAATTTCAAAGTATGGCTGAGCTTAAGTGATTTTTCGAGATATGCAACAACTGTAATGTGATATGAAATGAATACTACTGTAATTTATTGCAAACATTCATAAGTGAAAGAAATGCTAGATTTCACTTAGAGGTCAGAGAAAATAAAGATAATAAGTTGCTTTTTTTTCAATTCAAGCTCATGGACCCCCTGAAATCTTTCCATGGAGGCGTCCGTGGACCCCTGGTTAAGAACCTCTGCTCTAAGACGTGGAACAAGACAAGGACATCCACTGTCATGGCTCTTATTTAACATTGTGTTAGAAGTACTTGCATGAATACTTAGGCAAGATAAAGAAATAAAAGGAATCCAATTGGAAAGGAAGAAGTAAAACTTTCACTATTTGCAGATGACATGATTCTATATGTAGAGAGCCCTGAAAAATCTACAGCAAAGCTTCTAGAGCTGATAAATGAGTTCAATAAGGTGGCGGGATATAAGATCAACATGCAAAAATCAGTAGCATATCTATACACCAATAATGAGCAACCTGAGGAGCAAATCAAGGAAAAAACCCATTTACAATAGCAACTAAAAGAATCAAATATCTAGGAATAAACTTAACTAAAGATTTAAAGGGCTTGTGCACAGAAAATTACACAACATTGTTAAAGGAAATCAAAGAAGACCTAAATAAATGGAAGAATATTCCATGGTCATGGATTGGAAGACTAAATATCATTAAGATGCTTATCCTATCCAAATTGATATACAGATTCAATGCAATCCCAATAAAAGTTACAACAGCATTTTTTACTGAACTGGAAAAGCCAATTATGAAATTCATTTGGAAGGGTAAGGGGCTCCAAATAGCAAAAAAAAAAAAAAAAAAAAAAAAAAAAAAATCTTGAAAAAGAAAAAAGAAATTGGAGGCCTCATGCTAACTGACTTTAAAGCATACTACAAAGCTACAGTTGTCAAAACTGCACTGTATTGGCACAAGGATAGACATACTGACCAAGGGAACAGAATTGAGAGTTCTGATATAGATCCTCACATATATGGTCAACTGATATTTGACAAGGCGACCAAGCCCACTCAACTGGGAGAGAATGGCCTCTTCAACAAATGGTGGATGGAGAACTGGATATCCATATCCAAAAGAATGAGAGGATCACCACCTCATGCCCTATATAAAACTCAAGATGGATCAAAGACCTAAATATAAGAGCTAAGATCATAAAGCTTCTAGAAAATAATGTACAGAAGCATCTATGAGGTCTTGTAGTAGGAAATGGTATCATAAACTTTACACACAAAGTGTGAGCAATGAAAGAAAAAAAAATAGATAAATGGGACCTCCTCAAAATGGACTTTACTTTTAATCTTTCATCATCATAATGTCTCTAAGATAAATTGACTCTGATCACATCACACTTTATATATCATTATTGTTTATTATTTTAGTTCCATCTTGTTTCTACATCTCAAAAGTGAGTCATTACTAATAATACTGTTTGTGCATTCAATATTTAGATGTCCTTATGTCTTTCTGAATTTCCATGTTCTTTTTAGCTTTTTGTAACTGTATTATTCAGGGTCCTCTAGGGAAACAGAATTGACAAGAGATATCTGTAAGTAAATAGTATGAGATTTTATAAAGTTGTCTCATGCAACCGTGGGGATGCACAAATCCAAATACCATAGGGCAGGCTGTGGCAAGCTGGGAACTCCGATGAAGGTTTTTGATGAATTCCCCAGGAATATATGTTGATGAACGTTTGGTTGCTTCCATCTTTTGGCACTGGTGGATAATGCTGCTATGAACTTCGGTGTGCACATATCTGCTTTTGTCCCTGCTTTCAGTTCTTCTGGGTATATACCTGGTAGTGGAATTGCCAGATCAAATGGCAATTCTATAGTTAGCAACCACCACTCTACCTTCCACAGCAGCTGCACCATTCTACATTCCCACCAGCAGTGAATGAGTGCTCATCTTTCTCCAATACTTGTGGTTTCTGCTTTTCTTTTTCATAATAGTCATTCTGTAAGGCGTGAAATTATATCTCATTGTGGTTTTGACTTGTATTTCCCTAATAGCTAGTGATGTTGAGCATCTTTTCATATGCTTATTGGCCACTTTGTATCCTATTTGGAAAAATGTCTGTTCAAGTCTTTTTGCCCATTTTTAAATTGGGTTATTGGTCTTTTTGTTGTTGCATTGTAAAAGTTCTTTATATATTATGGATATTAAGTTCTTATCAGATATATAGTTTGCAACTTTTCTCCCATTCTGTCAGTTGTCTTTTCATTTTCTTTTCTTTTCTTTCTTTCTTTTTTTTTTTTTTTTGTTTGTTTTTTTGGTTTTTTGAGGTACCAGAACTTGAACCTTGGACCGCGTATGTGGGAAGCCAGGGCTCAACCACTGAGCCACACTGGCTTCCTCTTTTCATTTTCTTGACAGTGTCCTTTATTGCATAAAAGTTTTAAGTTTTGGTGAAGTCGAGTTTATTGTTTTCTTTGTTGGTGGTGTTTATATCTAAGAATCCATTGCCAAGTCCTAGGTCATGAAGATTTGCCCCTGTGGAATCTTCCAAGAGTCTCATAGTTTAGCACTTATGCTTAGGCCTTTGATTCATTTTGTTAATTTTTGTATATGGTGTGAGGTAGGGGTTCAATTTTATTATTTTGCCTGAGGATTTCCGGTTTTCCCAACACCATTTGTTGAAGAGACTGGGCTTTCCCCATAGCCTGTTTTTACTTTTAATACTTCTTTTTTTTTCTTGACCATAAAATAATTTACATTAAAGAGCAACGGAATTCTTTACAGCCTCACTACCAAGATGCAAGTGCATCCAGTATTGCAGGAACTCAGGAGATATCAAGGACAAAATTAAATTCGGTAATTCCCGCTTGGGAAAACAAGCGGAAGAGGGAATAACCGAAAAACTGAGAAGGTCCCACCGAGACTTGAACTCGGATCGCTGGATTCAGAGTCCAGAGTGCTAACCATTACACCATGGAACCACTCCCAAGTGCTTTGGCCCAACTATTACAATTGGTAAAGTAACTCTTCTGAACGCATATAGTCTACTTTGAGGAAAAAAATTCTTCTTTACGACTATTCATCCAATCCTCTCGAACAAAACTCTGGGAGATGTTATTTCATTTTTTGTCAAGTACACGAACCCATAAAGTCTCCTCCCGCCCCTCAGTTATCTCAGAAACTTCATGGTCCTGGGCCTTTATTCAATAGGAAAACAGTGAGCACTTCTCATATATGCCAGCAACATACTGAATTTTTATATTCAAGAAGTGATTTAATACTTAAAAACGACGATTATACACTTTGGATTGAATGTATGGTATGTGAATATATCTCAAAAAAACTGCTTTAAAAAAAACAACAACGATGAAGTGGTATTTTTAGTCCCCAATAGATGAGAGAATTGAGGCTTAGGGATCTCATATTTTTAAAAATGTGCACCTCTGCTTAATTTCAACCATGTAATATTTTTCTCCACATAGATTATTTAGTTGTCAGGCCCATTGCTTCTAGGAAAACAAGATTTACTATGTCGGATTCTCGCACATTCACGAAGGAAAACTTCCAGGAGACTCTGTTTGCAAGAAAATGAAGAAAAAAGAAAAAAAGAAAAAAAAAAGGCGTGATGAAGAAAAAGCCTTAGTCTTTTCACGTGGAGCGAT
>JAKSZT010054400.1:348454-400954 GCA_026826555.1 Tolypeutes matacus
AAGGAAGGAAGGAAGGAAGGAAGGAAGGAAGGAAGGAAGGAAGGAAGAAAAGAAGGAAGGAAAGGAGGGAGGGAGGGAGGGAGGGGGAGAGGCGGAGCGAGGGGGAAGGGAGGGGGAGGGGGAGGGAAGAAACAATAAATCTTGGTCTAACCTCACAATTTATACCAAAATCAACTAAAAATTGATCATAGATATAAATGCACACATAAATATATAAAACTTTTACAAGAAAACATGACCTTGGGTTTGGTCATGAGTTTTTAGACATGACATCAAAAGCATGATCCATAAAAGAAAAAAAAGGATAAATTGGACTTCATAAAAATGTAAAATGTTAGAATGCAACATAAATAAATAAATAAGATTGCTCTGCAAAAGAGAGTTAAGAGAATGAAAAGAGAAGCTTCACATTCGAAAAAATATTTTCAAGTCATATATGTGACAAAGGATTTGTATCCAGGATATATAAAGAACCCTCAAAACTCAAACATAAGAAAACAAGCAACCCAATTTAAAAAATAGACAAAGACATGAACAGATGCTTCCCAAAAGAGGGTATAAGGATGGCAAATAAGTACATAAGAAAATCAATATCACTGGCCATTAGAGAAAGACAAATGAAAGCCACCATGCGATTATCAGTACATGCCTATTAAAAGAGCTAAAATTAAAAATACTGACAATACCAAGGACAGGATAATGAACAACTAGAAAGCTCATTCATTGCTATCGAGAATGCAAAGTGGTACAGCCAATCTGGAAGATAGTTTGACAGTTTCTTACGAATTTGAGCATACACTTGCCATATAACCCAACAATCCCACTCCTAGGTATCTACCCATAAGAAATGAAAACTTACGTCCATACAAAAGTCTTCATACAGATGTTTATGGCAGGTTATTATAAAAATAATTGCCCAAACCTGGCAACAACCAAATTGTCCTTTAAGCGATGAATGAATAAACTGGAGTACCTCCAACCAATGGAATTCTAATCAAAAGAGAAAAAGAAATGAACTTCTAAACACGCAACAAGCTGATTGAATGTCAGAGGTATGCTGGTTGACAAGAAGCCAATTACAGGAGGGTAAATAGTATGATTCCATTTTCTGTGACTTTATCAAAAAGGTAAATCTTTAGGGTCAGAAGACACATCAGCGGTTGTCAGTGGTTATGCATGGGGGTAAGAGCTGACTGTATTATATTT
Organism: Tolypeutes matacus; assembly: GCA_026826555.1. Classification (NCBI taxonomy): domain Eukaryota; kingdom Metazoa; phylum Chordata; class Mammalia; order Cingulata; family Chlamyphoridae; genus Tolypeutes; species Tolypeutes matacus. Next base: position 349,661 of record JAKSZT010054400.1, read on the forward strand.
AAAATTATAAAATAAAAAAACAAAAAAGTAAAATAAAATGTAGTTTTCGTTTTGTGGCAAAGATTCAATATCTCCTATTTCTTTGCGATACTCTTTTGCCAAACTTTCTCTGCTTGAAAACGCAGGGTTGAGGGGAGAGATCCTTGACCCTGGCTCACCGCAGGAGAGCAGTGGGGACCTAGCTGAGAGGATTTTTGAGGATCTATTACAGCAGACTGTTTTTGAGAGGGATAGCTGAGAGAATTATCCAAGGATCTACTACAGCAAACTTATCTTGGGAGAACAATAATGCTCATTTCGCTTTCTTTTGGCAGTAAGTCAGAGCACCTAGCTCGGAGGTAGTTGCAAGAGAAAGGAGAAAGTTGAGGATGGTCTCGCTTTAGGGAAATCACTGGGACAAAAGTATAGGCCGTAGTCGGCAGGATTCGAACCTGCGCGGGGAGACCCCAATGGATTTCTAGTCCATCGCCTTAACCACTCGGCCACGACTACCTACCCCTCCTCCTGCTTCTGCGCCTGCAACCATTAGAGCTGATTTTCAAACTATAGACGTGACCTGTTCCAGCTGGTATGTTCTGGCAGATATAAAGATTTATAAACAAAATAGAAAGACAAACAAAGAAACTCCTGTGCAGACAAAAGTGTGTTCAGAGAGTTGGGCAAAAACCCCCCAGGGAAATGCGGGTTTGGAAAGGAGGCCAGACTCTGTCTGTCCCGCAGACCCTAACATTTAGGCGCCCTGGGATACGCACATTTCTGGCCATGCACCGCGAAGTAGCGCCCGCCTGCCTCGGGACGAGTTGGACTCGGGGTTGGCTGCGGGAGTCTTCGCAGCTGGAACCAAATTTCCTCTGCACTGAGGTGGAGTCAAACCTTAACTAAAGTCTTAAGGCCTGGCTGAGGCCCACCCTTCTGCCAGGACTCCCAGAGGGGGGCTCCGCGATGGACGGATGTCGTGCTGAATGGATTTCAGGGAGAGAAATGCGCGTGCCGACTTGTCAGGGACGGGGGGAGGGACAATGACGGCGAAAGCCTCCTGTAATTCCTGCACTGGGTGTCACCCTGGGCTCACAACTAAGGCAGTAGTAATCTCGTGTTCCGGAAAGACCTTTGCAAAGTCCCCGGGATATGGTAGCTGCTTTCCAAAAATTGGATTACCTGGCTTAATTTTTGACCAGTGCAAGGACTCATTTTCATTAAATGTATCCCATGGAGCACTTTTCTTTTCTCCATTTTTATATTTGGAACTCACCGGCTCCTTCAGCAGAATCTCCTGGTGCTCTAGAGAAATAAACTGGACACATGGTAAAACGCGTACGTCAGAATTTTCCTTAGGCAGCCCCAGTGACAGTAAACTTATGAGCAAGGTGTGCTGTCTACAAGCTTTAGAAACGAGGAGGCAAGTGACCTCAAACACTCTTGCAATAAGCAGAACAGCTGAACCCGGTTTTGTAAGGAGTAATAATGAACAAGGATGGGATCAAACGTAATGTCCAGGGCAGGATGCATTATCAGACCTGCACCGTAACACTTGTCCATCTCACCTCACGGTGCCCAGGTGGGCAGGTCCCCATTCTTTAACCAGGAAAATGTAAAAGGTATGACGTGAAAGTGGATGAACTTACTGCATCTTAAGGAATTTGAGATAATTGCTTGGATTTCATGTTGTATTTAACCAGAAATAAGAAAGTGTTCTTTAAATTAAATTCTGTCTAATTCCAATACCACCGAGAAAGCCTTATATTTTTTTTTCCTGAAAGATCAAGTACTGCCCTTTTATCTGTATACAGAGATGAGATACATATACAGTGAGTGAAAAACAAGACCGGTGCTAATGGAAAGTAAGAATGTGTCGTTCAAATTCAGAGCAATTCTACTGTGTTTTTCCATTGGAAATCTCAGGGCAAACTCCCAAACATTTTCTTTAAAAATTGTCCAACATATTTTAAATCTTTATTTTCTACCTAGCCCTGTATAGGAATATTTTTGGAGCAGACATTGGATCAAACATTTGCAGCCCAAAATGTTTTTTTAAAGTTGCAATGTTTTATTATGAATTAAAAAATCTCATGAGTTCTTCATCAAAGTATACATGCAAAATAAGTTTTAAGTCCAATCAAATACCAGCAGGTGAGATGGATAGAGGAGCTTCCAAAAGTTTTAGAGACCTCTAACTAGTTTCAGGTTTTCCAGTACCAAGCTCAAGGTGAATGTCATTGTGGAGGCCATTGATCAAGACTGTTGATCAGCCAAGGACGACTTGAGGGAAATGTTCAACTATGAAGCAACACAAAAGGCCTTCAGTCTGCCTGAAGAGGTTTTGTCTTTCCTGTGCCACCAGTAAAATAAGTGCTTCTCCTTCATGATTAATCAAATTTGCTTAATGAACACTAATACAAGCTGTTAATTATAGGGTGGTATATGGACAGAACACACCTAATGTAAACCATGGACTATAGTTAACAGTACCGTCTTAACAGCTTTTCATCAGTTGTAACAAAGGTAACACACTAATGCAAAATGTCAATAACAGGAGGGTATATGGGAACACCGTATTTTTCACATGATTTTCTGTAAACCCACAATTTCTCTAATTAAAATAATAATAATAAAACATATTTCACAGTCCTGTGTATTGGGTGTTTTAATGAGGTAAGTCATGTAAATTGCTTCACACAGTGCCTAAAACGTAGAATCTCTCAATAAATGTTGGCTGCTATGTGTTTAGTTTGCTAAAGGCTGCCAATATGAAACACCTGGAGCCTCCCACAGGGCAGGGAAAATGGCAGCCCCCTTCCTCTGTGCACCTCTTCAAGTTCATATAGGACTCCAGCGAGAGGCTGTGACCCACCCAGAGTCACACCTCACTGAAGAAATCCAACCAAAGGTCCCCAACTAAAGAGTCCCACAGTCTGATTAAAAGCCCTTAATGGACATGATCTAATAAAAACATTCTAATCAAAAGGTTCCTTAACTGAAAGGTTTAGAGACACTGAATGGATTCGCTTTAAGAACAGGATTTTCTGGGATCCACAAATGACTCAAACCAGGACATACTGTTAAAAAAAAAAATAGTACAATTATTTAAAAAGTGCTACCATGGATTGTAACAAATGTTTCACACCAATGCAAGGTGTTAGGGGTGGGCTGGTATATGGGATTTCTGTATTTTATGTGTGATTGTTCTGGAAACCTATAACTTCTCTAATAAAAGTTTTCTCTGAAAAAGAGGAACACCAGTCAGGCTATCCAGTATTGATGTGGGTTTCTGTAGGACAAAGTGTGTTCTTCCTTCTCTCTGTTGTGCTTATGATACTGCAGTCATGTGTTTTAGCTGAAAGACAATCTTTTCTGACCTCAGATGCTGCTAAACATCCTACAATGCACAGGGCAGTCCCTCACAACAATGAATTATCCTGCCCAAAAGCCCACAGTGCCGAGGTTGAGAAATCCTGTTTTCAAAAAGTATTGAATATGCAATATGCAATGCAATTAATTATAACTGTCTAAGTGTTTTTCCCCCAAAATGTCAAAAGAAAAAATATCCCTAAATGATAATAAGGCTTTTTTTAAAAAAATGCTATTGGCATAGACCAGGAACACAGAAAAATTTCTCTCCATTCCTCATTATGCATAGCAAATAAAGTTTCAAAAGGAAAAAACTTGCATAATAATTACTAATTTACACTGGGAACTGGGATAAATAAGCCATAATCCTACCTCCCAAAGCAGCACCAGCAGCACTTTGGTGTATTCCCTTCCCTTTCCCTTTATGATTTGGATGCAAAAATGTAATCAGTTGGAATATAAATTGTGCCAATAACCTCCAACCAAAGACCACAATAAATACATCCATAGTTCAGCAAGCTGGTTTGTTATCCTTGCAGTGAGGGAGAGCACACACTGTGGGGAGGCCTGGGGCATTTCAGGAAGAGGCTAGAAAGGACGTGGGGGGTTCAGTCTTGCCTTAGTGATTTGGGAAGGTTTAAGGAAGCAGGCCTTTGCTCTGGACTGGATGCAGTTTGGGAACAGGGATAATTCCATGATCGAGCAGGTTAATAAATCTCATCTAGAAGGACATAAGACTAGAGCAAGGCTGAGACTGCATTTAGTAAAGAAGCTGCAGCAGTCACTCATATTTGCCAACACGGGGGATTTTGTTTTTTGTGTGTGGTTTTACAATGTTCATCCCTTTGTCTGTGTTCAGACATGATTGCACAGACGTCTTATTATGTCTTGATCCATCATGGTCACAGGTGGCCTTGTCTGATGCCAATATCTGTGGAATTGTTTATGTGCAACAAGAGAATGTCAAGGCTGCTTTTCTCCTTCTCATTTTCATATTTTACTAATGTGACTAAATGTTATGTGATAAATATTTTTAGGAGCTCCCCAAATGTCATTTTAGTCAGTTTGCCAATGGAGCAAATATTGCTTGAGTATTCTCCTTTGTTGGACATCTATGTAATTTTTATATTTCTATTATAAAAAAATACCATATCTCTTTTTGTGTATAAATGTCTTTCTTTAGCTAGGACAATGTACAACTCTGGAAAATGAATTACTGATTCAAATGTTATTAACCTTAATATGAGCTGAAATGGCTGTATTTGTTCAGTGCTGTGGCTGCAGGAATAAATGGTATCTTGCAAAAGTAGGAGAAAAGAGTATTATTCCTGTTGCCCCAGAAGAAAACATAGGTGAGTGGTACCAACTACAGGAGAGAATTTGGGGACAAGGGCATGAGGAGACTTCCCCTTGTATCTGAACATTGGACAGAATCTAGCTGTTTGTGTCCTCGCAGCTCCCTTCCGTCCCCAGAGTTGGGAGCCAGAGTACATCTGCTTTCCCGGTCACAGCAGTTGAGGGGAAGCTGGCTCAGCGTCCTCCTCTCGTAACCACATCATCTCTGCGCTCAGAATCGGCTCTGCTACTACAATAAAACAGCGCACCTGTGTCTAGTATTTGCATTTTAAACTCTGTCCTTTCCTCCCTTGCTCGAATAAGGCGGTGGCTGACTTGGGGAGAGATTCTCTACGGAACTCTCGCTTCTCTCGCCCAGGAGCAGAGAAGTGAACTTTTTCCGAGCGCCTTGGAGACCTTCCCGGAACCTGCTCTTCACTTAGGAAGGAGCTGGCTGTTCCCACCCCTCTCACCTGCCTTTCCCGCTCAAGTCCGATTTCAGAGTCCTCTGAGCCAGGCAAGGGCAGCCCAGCTACGCGCCATGGAACAATCTGTGGTTACTTCCCAGCGGTGACGGCGAACGCCGGTGCCCCGGCTCTCAAGCGCGCTTCCTTGGGTCTCCCTCTCCCACCCGCACTGACAGTCTGAGCTGCCGAGAACCGACGCTTCTGGCGGTTCCAGAGCCTTAGACGTGAGCCCGCGCGTCCTCAGAGCGAGGCAGGAGGAAAAACTCGAGGGTGGAGGAAACTCGGCTCTCTCGCAGGACGCCTTTTTGAGTGTCACCGTTCTCGGCTCACTCGCTAGGGATGAGTTTTCTCATCTACAAGCGAGGAGCCCCGCATAAGCCAGGAAATCCTTTGTTGCCAAAGTGCCCGCGGACGCTCCACACACCAGACTTCTGTCACCGCACTGGGGGGAACTCAGAACTGTACACCAAAAAGAAAAATAGGCAATAATAATAATTTTTAAAAGACACTGTAAGTGGTTCAAGGATATGAAATTCTTTGGGGTTTCCCCCCTCAGGTTCGACCCTGTTGACTACGATTTTACCACCTAAGGTGCCAGAGGAGGTTCTCCCGGCTGGTTTCTCTCCCTTTGCTCGCCAGAGTTTACTCAAGTTCCTGCTCACCAGTGGTTCCCCTTCTTCGCGCAACCTCCATCCCTTTATACCCCTCTCCACCGATTAAAATATTCCTCTTTCTCTCATCGTGGAGATGTGGAGTATGAAAAACTCAATTCAGTCTCGTGTCGGCGTCAGTGTGTGTTTAGATGGATCTTCCTTCAAAACAGGCATGATCTGCAGACGCGACCCCCTGACTTAGGCCACAACCACCTGCAATCAGGGACAGGTGCAAACTTTGAGCATTAAGTCCGATTCAATCCACCTGTTCTGTGACGGAGCGAGTGGGAGCGTTAATTATGCTCTACTGGGCAATGTCTATTCAAGCGACGAGGAATTGGAAAAAAAAAAAAAGACACGGAGAGAAAATGTGCCAGAATTTGCACTAAGTCTCTCTACAAGGTAGGTAGGGATCATTGATACTATTTTACAGATGATGAAACCCAAGAATAACTTCCTCCAAGCCCACATAGTGAAACTGTACTTGAACTGAGGACTACCCAAAATTGCTTGTGAACTCAGATTTTCTCAATGATCACAAAGTCCTTCCTGAAAATCATTAAGTGGTTAGCAGATTCAAGTCGGTGTGTTTAGCATGCAGAAATGATTAATATCAGGTACTGGTTTGTTTTGTTTCAAGTGGACAGCCACTCCAGCTTCCAAGGGTTTTCCTGCATTAGCTTGTAGCGTCTTCACAACATTCTCATTTTACTGACCAGAAAACTGAGGCCCATGGAGGTTGAAGCACATGGCAAGGGTCTCAGCGGCAGGGGAACCAGACTGGATCTAGAATACTGCCAGGACCTGGCTCCAGAGCCCTCACACTCAACAGCAGTCCTGGTGTTCCTGCAGACTGCGTTAAAATGCTGTGACCTGGTTTTCAGTTTGCTGTTCTGGAATTACACCCCATGGAAAAGTGGAATTGTTGGCTACTTCTTGATAGGGCTGTATGCTGGACGATCTATGCAGCCCGAGATGGCAAAGATGGAGCTATCCCATATTTAGGGGACATTACCTGTTTTGAGTGAGTGGAGTCAATATAATTGCATTTGTTAGTATGAAATTATTTTATGAATCCCCAAAAGAGAACTATTATGTTTGTCAACCAATCTGTTCCTCTGTGTGTGATACCCTTTGATTGCATTAAATTCAGTTGAGGGGCCTTTGATTGGATTGCTTAATAAGATTGCTTTAGGGCCTTGGATTGGACGACATCAGTGAGATGTGAGTCAGGATTAAGCTCCGCTCCCTTGTTGGATCTGATATAAATGGATACACACAGAAAGACTTACTCAGACACAGGAGAGGAAGCCACCATGTTTGATCCTGCCATATGATGGAGAAGACTACAGGGTTGCTAAGCAGGAAGCCCAAGGGGCTGGAGCCATGGAGCAGCTCAAGAGGAGACCGGGAGTCAGGAGGGGCAGGCAGAAACCTCAGAAAAGATCTTTGGCCATTTTGCTTCACCACGAGGCAACATGCTGGGATTAACAGCAGCTGACTTTGGTGAGAAAGCACCGCTGATGGTGCCTCGGTTTGGGCTTTTCATGGCCTTGGAGCTGTAAGCTTTTACCCCCAAATAAATCTCCTTTATAAAAGCCATCCCGTTTTTGGTAACTTGCATCGGTACCCCTTTGGCAAAGTAAAACAGTTTATAAAGAGCTCCCCACACATGATACCTTTCAGCCTCTAGACCCCAGAGCTACAGACTGGGGAAGACATTTTCAGTCAACGAGATGAAGGGCAGACACCTCTCCTCTGCTGCAAGCTCAGGAGCAGGTTATTTTGTCAGAAATGTAAAAACCAGTATGGTCCAAAAATGGCGAAAAATGGGAGTCACACCACACATATTGCAAAGAAGTAGGATTAAAAAATAGTAGAAAACAAATCCAGGTCTATTTAAAATGAGGTAACTGAAATTTCATGTTGGTAAGAATTATGTGAAATGCTTCCACCTCCAGCTTAGAGACCCCAGAGCAAAATGTATCTGATCTGTGCCCTTCCTTCCTCCTCTGTAGCACTTTCAGGGGATGAGAACATTTCTGTGGATTTCAACAATGACTCCACGGGGGGGGGGGGGGAATGTTCAGAGGCAAATCAGTTTCAAGCTCTGAATGAAGAAAAGGTGGGATCAAAGTTCCAGGTGAGAAAGAAGAGATGAAAAGCACGGGGCAGAGGAGAAGAAAGTACAGGAGGGACCTCGCCCTCACCACCGCTCTTATTCTGAGCATCCTCGGTCACAAACCCCCCCAGTACACACACTATTTCTTAGTTACTGCCCTGGGCAAACTCTCCTCTCCCTCTTGTCAATCAAGGGCATCTTGATTAGAAGCCCATGAGATGTTAGTTTATGAGAGAATATTAGGGCAGCCTTCAGAGAGACAATCCCTCAATCTAGGTGACTCCTCAAAATGATTGATTTCTGGAAAGTAGGTGGGTGTATATAGAACCAAAATCAGCATCCCAGACTGGACATGGAATATCAGGAAATTAGTTCTGCATTTGTGTTATTCCTGATTATAAACAAGGTAGTAGGAACAAGAACATTGACCCATACATTTAGTAAAAGAGCTTGGAATGAGTTAAATTCTTTGATGTTATTGACATTCTAGAAAGTTTTTTTATTTTTATTTTTCTTATATAATAAACTTTATTTTTAGAGAAGTTTTAGATTATGGAAATGTTACATGGAAACTGTAAGGGAAACTGTAAGGGATTCCCACGTAACTCCTCCACCCCCTTCCACATTTTCCCCATCATAAGAACTTTATGATGTAGTGTGGTACATTTATTACAATTGATGAACAAATATTGAAGCACTGCTACTAACCAAGCTCTATAGTTTTCACTATAGTTTGCACTTTGCACTGTACAATTTTATAGGTTTTGGCAAAATGTATAATGGCCTGTATCCATCATTGCAATATCATGTAGGACAATTCCAATGCCCTAAAAATGCCCTATGTTCAACCTATTATTCTCTCCTCCACCCCTCAGAATCTCTGGTAACCACTAACTTTTATCAATGTTACAAGTTCTCCCATTACTTCAATAAGAATAAGTCTACTTTGGTCGGTGGTTGCATTTCCCACTTATATTTTTTCATTCCTTAATCTTGAAGATTTGGGGATGATGATGCCCGCTTTGCTTCAGATTGAGAAGGGGCTTAGCTCTTATGGGGCAAAAAAAGGAACTGTTTTGCTTGCAGTTGTAGATATTACTTGTTTTGGGGGATGAGGGTTGTCCATCATCGTTATTTTGTTAGTTGCCCAGGGCAAGTCCAATGAACTGGGGAGTAGGTGTTGGCTGCAACTCTGCTGAGAGTCAAGTGTCAACCAGCATGTGAACAGACTGAAGATTTAAGTCTCTGGGACATATATTTAATGATATAGTTCTAATTATAGGATCAAATAAAAGGGGTAGAAAATCATGTGTAGGGAAATTATAAATGAGTCTAACTCTGTTATATAGGGGAGACCAAAATATTACAGACAAATAAAACCAAAAATCTCAACTATTCCTAATGTTTGCTGGCACAGAAAATAGGGAGTTTGTAATAGATGATTATAAATGTTTGGAGTCTCTCTAATTAAAAAAAAAAAGTCTCTGAAAACTATTAAGTAGGGAGAGTTACTATATTACAGAAGGAAGAGTGAGCAGTGGATGCAAACCACTCACCTTCACAAAAGCATAAAATAAAATAAAAATAATTTGTAACGCAACAGAGGCTACCGAGGTGAAGGGAATAATGTATTAAAAACACCTCCCACGGACACATGCCGGAAGTCTTTCACATTCCATTTTGTGAAGCCAAGGGCACCATGTGTGGGGTTGGTGAGGTGAGAGTAAGTGAGATGCAGTCTTTGATCTTTACTCAAACTCTTCCTTATCTCATGGAGACAAGATTATAGTCACTGGAAGTCTCAGAAACTCCCCCAGGCCAGGAATTGCATGTCCTTTCTGTTGTCTGGTTTGGTTTTGTGTTCCTTGACCTCTAAGGCATGCTGGAGGACAATAAAAGTTCACCAATTATGCTACTTGAAGAACCAAATAGATACTCAGTCTTAATAAAATAACCAAAGTTTAATCTTCCTGACCTCTGTGGCATTGGCCTTCTAGCTTACATCCGTAAGAGATTCAAAGGTTGTGGATTCAAGTCCCACCACAGTCACGGGTATTCGTCATTCAGTGAAGAAATGCCTGCAGTACAAGGAATAATTTCTACTTTCATCTGTCCTGCCCATAATTTCTCCGTTCCTAGGAATGAGACATCTCCTTCACGGTCCGAGAATCCCCTAACTACTCCCACTGAGGCTCAGTTCTGGTGGGCGCTGATGACGTTTGAAGAGCTGCTTCACGCACATCCACGCTTGGCTAGTCGCTCGGCAGCCATAGAAAAGGCAAGGAAAAGACAATGCACACACGCACACACAAAGTTCCATATCAGAATGATACAACTGTTTCTTTCTTATGAAACGCAACTTCCTGGGGTGGATCAATTTTCGGTTTTCCCAGCCTCTGCCTGAAGATTACCGACGGGTTCAAAACAGTCCTCGCAGTTACTGGATCAACTTGAAAAAGCCTCAGTTTTCGAGCTGATAAAGCTCAAGACCCCAGTCCACCCATTCCAGTCCCACCCTCAACTCCAAAAATGCTCATTGGTAGCAGGACGGTTTCAGCTATAAGGACTTAATTTCTATTTAATTTGCTTTTAAGTGAAATTTGTATCCAAAACAAAGATCTTTTAAGTACCCCCCCCCCGGGCCATAACTGTTGGAATAGAGACAGAGGAGAAAAATAAGCCTCCTTCCCATCCTAGGATATTTCTTCCTTAATTCCCTCCGCTGGCCCCAAGTTTCTAGTATTCTTTGTGTCTTCACAGATATATATATATGATCCACCCATCTTTGTTCACAGTGGTGTCATTTATCATATGTCGTCGTCTCAAGCTTTACATAAATTGTATAATGTTACACAGAATGGTTGTATCACTGAATTGTAAACTGCATCTCCAGCAGCCCCTGCCCCTGGCATGCTTCCTTCTGGTATAAAGGAGGATTGGTCAACCCCTGCCTTTGCTTGCCGAGCCTTAATGTAGAAATCCCCCCAAAAGCCTTTCAATAAACCATGCCACGTAACATGGTGGACTTTTCCCTCCTCACCTTGTGCAACACTTTTGCCAATAATGTCTCCTTTCACCATGATCAACAAATGTCGTGATTATCCATATTAAGAACTATTTATTGTCCCCTACACTCTACATTTTATTATATAAATCACACGTCTAGCTAGGAGAGGCAATGAAATGGGGTGTAATGGTCGCATAGCCTCTGCCCTGATTTATTTCTGTCTATATTTCATAGAAAATTACAATGTCCTACTCAAGCCATAATGGCACTTTCTTCCACACGTTAAATATACATATATGTGTAGATGATTTCTGTGCTCTTTATTCCATCACATGTTTTATTTGTCTACTCCTACACCAACAGCACATGCTCTTAATTAGCTGAATCTTGATATCTAGTGTGATCAATGTCGCTATCTTTTTCATCTTCAAAATTCTCTTGACCCTTTGCAATCACAGGGCTCACATTTTCTGTTTCTTTTCTCTTGGGTATCACAATCCTGCGCTGCCTGTTTTCTAAAATCTGTTTCATAATGGTTGTTTCATATACTTGTTCTGATTTTCTAATTTTTAAAGAGAATTCTGCTAGCAGTTAATCCTTCACAGATAGAAATAGAATTCTCATTTTTTAAAAATATGCACCTCAAAGACCATCAATTCTTATAATATTATGGTTAGATTTTTAGATTACCTCATCTGAAATGGTCTGTGTAAGGACCCTCTGTTGATGAATTGATTGATTTCCTTTTGTTTTCGTATCCTATTCTGTATATTACTTTTCTTCACAAGCAACCATTCTAATGTAATAAATGTTTTGATTTTATTGAGACATTTTCTTGCAGAATATCTAATGATATATAAAGTATATTTTATATACATATCATTCCACTTCTGGCTTTTTCCCTAATCATCATTATTTTATTTATGTCCTTTAAATGGTGGACAATACGCCATGGTTTGCATCCCCCATATTTTGCCTTCATTCATTCAACAAGGTGCTCTCTATGATGCCGCCACAAGAATCTCTGCCCAAACATCATCATGTACATCCCTTAAGGGACATGTGTGACCTTTTCCCAAGAAACAGAATAGTAAGAGAATATGTTATGCCTGTGTATTAATTAGATTGGTTGGAAACAGATTGCTATCCAGAATGAATGCAGCATTTCCGGGGGAAAAATTGTCAAGCATTTGAAAATATACACAAATCTGTCTGCCTGTGGCATTATTAAGCTTAGTAGTCTAATAGTTGTAAAGTAACACCACATTGTTTGAGTTTGCTTCTCTCATATAACAAATAATTCTGAGTACTTCATGATATGGTTGTCAATTTTTTTCCATAAATGCAATGTTAATATCCTCTGCCAGCTTTCTAATTGTTCTACTGGGTTTTTTTAATTGAAAGTTTATAGGCAATTCTTGTGTATTATAAGTGTGAATCCTTTATCAGTTTCAAATAATTTTCTTGGGATTTAGTCATATTTTGTTTGTATTTGCAGACCTGATAAGAAGAGCAAAGTCTATTTTGGTACAGTTGCACTACTAGTATCCAGATTAAACATCTTCAACATTAAGTACAGGTTAAAAAATATTTTTAAAGACCTAAATAAATGGAAGGTTATTCCATGTTCATGGATTGAAAGACTAAATATTGTCGATGTAAGTTCTACCCAAAGCAACTTACAGATTCAATGTGATCCCAGTCAAAATTCCAACAGCCTTCTTTGCAGAGAGGGAAAAGTTAATCATCAAATTTATATGGAAGGGTAAAAGACCCTGAATAGGCAAAATGCTCTTGAAAAAGAATGAAGGTGGAAGACTCATACATCCTGATTTTAAAACTTATTACAGAGCTATAATAATCAAACTGGTATTGGCACAGGACAGACATATAGACCAATGGAACCGACTTGGGGGTTCAGAAACAAACCCTTTTATCTATGGCCAATTTATTTTTGATAAATGTGCCAAGTCCACTTGGTGGGAAAAGAATAGTCTCTTCTACAGATGGTGCTCAGAAAACTGGATATCCATATGTAAAAAAAAAATGAAGGCAGATTCACACAGTATATAAAAATTAACTAAAAATGAATCAAAGACCTAAATATAAGAACCAAAAGTGTAAAACTACTAGAAGAAAATATAAAGAAGCATCCTCAGGACCTTATGTTAGGCAATGGTCTCTTAGGTTTTATACTCAACACAAGAGAGACAAAAGAAAAAATATATAAATGAGACTTCTTCAAAATTAACAACTTTTGTGCATCAAAGGCCTTTATCATGAAAGTAAAGACAATCTACAGAGTGGGAGAAAATATTTGGAAACCACATGTTGGAGGATATGGCTTTCTTATCAGCTTGTGCAGATGTGGGATAAGAGGAGAAGAGGGAGTGGTGAAGCTAAAAAGCTGTCTGCAGTAAAACATAAAAAGTAACTCAAGCTATTTATTACAATAATATTGGCACATACAGCATTTTGTTGTTTTTTTAAATTTGGTTATTGTACCATGCATGTGTAACTAAGCCATGTTTAGATTAGGTAAAAAGAAGGCAGTGTATTTATTGGAACCAGAACAGTTGACAGTTTGAGAGCAAAGTCATTTAGGAAACCGGCAAGCTGTTCACAGATGAACTCCTTATCTTCTTGGTGTCTGTCCTCATTCTGGGCTGAGGAGAGAAAGCACACTTCAGCGGGCAAGGACTGATCATCTCCTTACACTTGGAATCATATAAATTCCAGAAGGGTAGTGTGTTAGAGAAAGTGAGCTAGAAATATAAGAAAGTCATCCAAATACTACGTGAGACTAAAGTAAAATCCAGGAAGCTGTAGTCATTATTATTATTATTTTCACTATTATTATGTATAGTATTGTGTATATTGTATTATGTGTTATGTATAGTAGACTATAGACATGAACTATTACATAGACATTAGAGAATAAAAAAAACAATTTAAGAGGACCACTGGGTAGGAATGAATAGAGGGTGAGGGAATTCTAGTCTTTCCAGAAAGAAGGTGAAGTTTTTCTCAGACACCTCAGAGGGGAGGGAGACACTGTATGAAGTCTCTTTCACCCACACACTGGCACCTTCCAATACTGGCATCTGGCTTAACAAATAGAAATTCCTGATACCAGAAGATTTAAACTCATTCTTTCAGAGCTCAATTAACTGATTAATTCCTTAGCAGTGAGCATCGTGGCTTTTCATCTATTTTATGCCATTTCAATTCTGGTGAAGCAATTTCCACAATGTGCACTTTGGCAAGACCATTGCCTCCCTGAGCAGAAAAACACCAGAGAATGTAAAATCGGGGAAAGGGAGAAAAACCTGAATTGAATATTTCCAGACTACGTAAAACGAATAAACACCAAATATTAACTTCGGTTGCCCTCCCTTTCTCTAGCTTTCGCCCTTGAAATGCTCATAGGCCTGTCCTCACGTCCACTGACTCTTTGGCCAGAACTTGCTAATAGACAATATTCAAAGAAAGAAATTCAGGACAGTGTATAGATGAAACTGAGGCTTTAGGTGAGATAGGTGGAAAGAGAAGGAAAGTAGATTAAGAAAGAAAAATGAAAATGAGTGAAGCTGAAAGAATATTTATGAAAAACATTTTTTTTTCCTGTAATGTGCATCCAGCAGAGTGGCGCAGCGGAAGCGTGCTGGGCCCATAACCCAGAGGTCGATGGATCGAAACCATCCTCTGCTAGGTTGCTTTTTCTCTTTGTTTCTTTTCTTAAGGGGACACTTTGCGACTTGCAGTTACAAAAGATATTCGCTGTAGGAGACACTTGCGTAGTTAAACAAGGAGTTCGCTGTTTTTGCCCGGTACCCAAAGGCTCCGCTGTCAGCCTTGTTGATCCGACGGCGTAGCAGGAGACCCCAGGACTCTTGTCCTCTGTCTGTGCTGTCTACCTCACCGCTTCCGTCCTCCTCTGCAGAGGCGCTCAGGAAAGTCTCGTGGACCACTGAAGCCCTAACGTGGCCGTGGCTGCCGATGCTTCCCCTCCGGCCGGGTGGTTCCTGCCTGTGAGTGAGATGGAGCTCGAGGTCCTCTGGAGAGACGCGGAGAGGGCCTGGGCGGCTGGGGGATCTCGGGTGCTCAGGGCGGTGGGTCACCAAGGGCTTCCTCTAGGGCCTAAGCGGTGAGTGCGGGACAACAGAAGAGGGAGAAGGAAGGGCGGTGGCTGGGTGGAGGAAAGCAGGAGGAAGAAGGCGGGCGCTGGGGTGGGTGCTGAAGAGTGAGAAGCGTGAGAGGCGGGTCTGAGGCATGTGCTCTTCTCCAACCCACAACACCCGTGGGGGGCGCACCCCACACCGTTCCCCACCCTCCACCCCCCACCCCGGCCCTAAAAATGCTGGGACATCCCAATGAAAGTTCCGGAAAAAATCCCAACGGGGCATCGGTCTTAAACCTCTGCTTTGTGCTGTGAGTCAAAACCATCTTCTTTCCCCACCTTTCGATTCTCTCGAGTTTTCTCTTTGCTTATTCCAGCCAGTCCCCAGATGGACACGTCTCCTTTCAAATTCGTGAAAGATCCTGTGCGTCCCCCTCTTCGCTCACCTCCTGTAAGGACACGCATCTCCCAGGACTCCTCTGCCCTCTACGCCCCTTTCCGCAATCATTGACTCCGGGGAAAATGTCTCACATTGGATCCAGCTTTTTTCTGAGCCCGAGTTCCATCTTCATTTCCCCGGCAACTGTGCGCATTACTCTGCCTTTAAACGAATAAACCGGGGAATGACACGATCTGCTGAGGGCTAACGGGCTCCAGTGGTCCCACTTCTGGGGAGACCCTCAAGTCATGGGCTTCTCTGTCTCTGTGGAGGCCTCATTCCTTTACGGACCGAATCAGGACCCCAGCGAAGGCTGGAAGGTCCAGTCAGAGACGAGCCTGTCCCCCTTTAACACACGTGTCTGCTGAGGGGCCGCTCCACGCTGTATGTCAGACACACCAGATGAGGATTCCTGCTGCCCTGCACGCTGGGGGACCCCGGGGCACAGCCGAAGGGGGAAACCCACACCTCCTCAGACACGTTTCCCTGACGGGAACCCCTTCACTCCTCTTCTCCTGGAGACACAGGACAGAGGGGAAATGAGGGGAATGGGCGTGAAGCAAATGCAATCTTGCATTTTGCCCACCAGGTGAAAACAGTGACTTTTTGCCTAGTAATCATTTAAAGGCTTACAAAAATCTACAGTACACTGGGAAAATGCACGGAAGCCGACTTTTAGGATTCTTGTGTGTTTATATCTAAATCCCAGGGGAAGGAGAACAGTTTTGTAATGGAAGCACCAAACGGACCGCTAATACAAAGTCAAAAGTTTCGGATTTTAAGGTCTGGTGTAAGACGTGAGGAAAATAGGAGACCAAAGACACAAAGGACACGACTGGGAAACCTCTTGGAAAGTTGAGGAGCGCTTCCGCGGGTCCTGACAGGGTGTGGTTAACGCCAGGGGAGGGGGTAGGCTATATTCGGACAAGGAGTTTAGGCACAACGAAGACCCCGCGTTTCAGATGTGGCTTAAATATAAATCACCACTCACGCCTGAACAGGGACTTGAACCCTGGACCCTCAGATTAAAAGTCTGATGCTCTACCGACTGAGCTACCCAGGCCTCCAGCAACAAGCCCCATCGATCCACAAATAACTTTGGATCATATGTAATCTACCAGCATTCAATGGTTTCAGCGATTATTAATCTCCCAAACTGTTGCCCAATCACCTGAGTCTCAGGATTCCTGAGCCATTTATCATCAAGCAAATAATTTAATTTTAACACCGTACATTCATCAAACAGCTGATTTAAGCTCGCAACTGCAGGGAGAATAAGTATTCTAGAGTCAATTCATTGCGGAAAGTGGTAATTGACGTGGCCATAAGGTCCCTCGTGACTGCATTTACTCCTCACATATGGTCAGAGTCCCCTCACCAGCCTGTGGGGGATGGGGGAGAGAGTGGCCATTTTAGGAAGGACTGGAGTAATTGAGGAGAATCCCCGAGGAAATCAAAACGGGGAATAAAAATGAAGAACTTTGACACAAGGCAGGGGGATCAAGTCCTGTTGGCCCCTTGGGGATCCCCTCCCTCCCCCTGCACTTTCAGAGGTAGGGAAGCTGGGTTCTTTGTTGCCAGAAAATGATATCCAGGTTCTCTTCTCATTTTCTCTTTCACATTTTATCTTGAGCTCCAACCAATTCATTTAAAAATAGAAACCACCCCCCAGTTGAGGACAGACTGTTCATGGCTCACGCAGTGTGCATTGTTTCCTGAGACAGTTTTTGAGTTTCTGCAGAGACAGTGGGGACAAAATCCCAAAGCAAAAGTGACAGAAGAAGAGAGGAAGAGCTCTGTTCCAAGAGGAGCTGTACAAGTCCTGGGCTGCCTAACCCAGAACTACCTATTTTGAGTCAACACTACTTCTATCGTTTAAGACACTATTGACTGCAGTGGCGGCGGTCCCAGGTTGCGGTTGTGGAGAGTCGTGTGTCCCCGCCCGTCCCCCCCTCCCCGTTGTGGCCATCCCTGCCAGCAGTCATTCACACGCCACCTCCAAATCCCGACGGAGGGGCAGGCAGGTCACACAGAGGCCTCTCCGACCAGGCGGAAGAAGTATAAACCATCTTTGTTCTAGAAGCCATTTGAGTCGAGTATGTCATGGCCTACAGGGAGTTTCTGCAGTACCTTTGAGAACTTATGCAGATCAACCAATTGATGCTGATGTAACAGTGATAGGTTCTGGTCCTGGAGGATATGTTGCTGCTATTAAAGCTGCCCAGTTAGGCTTCAAGACAGTCTGCATTGAGAAAAATGAAACCCTTGGTGGAACGTGCTTAAATGTCGGCTGTATTCCTTCTAAGGCTTTATTGAATAATTCTCATTATTACCATATGGTTCATGGAAAAGATTTTGCATCTAGGGGAATTGACGTGCCTGAAGTTCGCTTGAATTTAGAGAAGATGATGGAGCAAAAGAGTACTGCAGTAAAAGCTCTAACAGGTGGAATTGCCCACTTATTCAAGCAGAATAAGGTTGATCATGTAAATGGATATGGAAAGATAACTGGCAAAAATCAGGTCACCGCTACGAAACCTGATGGCAGCACTCAAGTTATAAATACAAAGAACATTCTTATAGCTACAGGTTCAGAAGTTACTCCCTTTCCTGGAATCACGATTGATGAAGATACCATAGTGTCATCTACAGGTGCTTTATCTTTTAAAAAAGTTCCAGAAAAGATGATTGTGATTGGTGCAGGAGTAATAGGTGTAGAATTGGGTTCAATTTGGCACAGACTTGGTGCAGATGTCACAGCGGTTGAGTTTTTGGGTCATGTAGGTGGAGTTGGAATTGATATGGAGATATCTAAAAATTTTCAATGTGTCCTTCAAAAACAAGGATTTAAATTTAAACTGAATACAAAGGTTACTGGTGCTACCAAGAAGTCAGATGGAAATATTGATGTTTCAATTGAATCTGCTTCTGGTGGTAAAGCTGAAGTTCTCACTTGTGATGTACTCTTGGTTTGCATTGGCCGACGACCCTTTACTCAGAATTTGGGACTAGAGGAGCTTGGTATTGAACTAGATCCCAGAGGCAGAATTCCAGTCAATAGCAGATTCCAAACTAAAATTCCAAATATCTATGCTATTGGCGATGTGGTTGCTGGTCCAATGCTGGCTCACAAAGCAGAGGATGAAGGCATTATCTGTGTTGAAGGAATGGCTGGTGGCACTGTGCACATTGACTACAATTGTGTGCCATCAGTGATTTACACACATCCTGAAGTTGCTTGGGTTGGCAAATCAGAAGAGCAGTTGAAAGAAGAGGGTATTGAGTACAAAGTTGGGAAATTCCATTAGCTGCTAACAGCAGAGCTAAGACAAATGCTGACACAGATGGCATGGTGAAGATTCTTGGGCAAAAATCAACAGATAGAGTATTGGGAGCACATATTCTAGGACCAGGTGCTGGAGAAATAGTAAATGAAGCTGCTCTTGCCTTGGAATATGGAGCATCCTGTGAAGATATAGCTAGAGTCTGTCATGCACATCCGACTTTATCAGAAGCTTTTAGAGAAGCAAACCTGGCTGCATCATTTGGCAAGGCGATCAACTTTTAAATTAGATTATATATCTTTTTTTCTGAAATTTCCTGGGAGCTTTTATAAAGGTCATATTTCTGAACATGAAACGCTCACGGTCCCAAGAATTTTGGACTGAATTAAGAAACTTTTGGAAGGTATTTATAATAGGTATGGACAGAATGGAATAATCCCACATCTGTATTTTAAATAAATTTAATATTTTGTTTCAGTGAATTAATATTTCAGAAAACTACTTATAGCAGCACCTTGGACAGTTTTCATCAGCCAATGTCTTCATGCTGTTTATGAAAGGTTCAACTTCACTAAATTTATATTAAATATCTTTTACCCCTGATACAGTAAAGTTGAATTTACTTACATGGATTTTTAACCTTGGTTTTTCATATTGGAAACAGAAGTCGTCATTAAAATAAGATTCAAATATGTATAAACTGAACAGATGTGAATAAAAAAGGGTCTCGTTTGTTTTATTTAACCCCCAAATTCTCATAGTTTAGAGGCAGAATTTATGTATTTAAGAGATTTCTAAGGCTCCATTGGCATCTGCAATTTGAAGGATAGTTACCTAAATTAATGGGATTTATCTATGAAACTCATATTGAATGAGACTCATGTATTACAGTAGAATGGAGATATAGAAATAAACATGTCTTAAACATTCACTTAGTGTTTTGTTTCTGTGTTGTTTCAAGATGGTCCTAGTTCCTTTATGACTACCTCTAGTGTGTACTTATTCTTTATTGCTTTTATTAGCCTAAATGTAATTCAGGATGTTTAAACTAAGATCGCTACTTTATATTTTTCACATTTTTGGACAATATTAAGGTATTTAAAAGTTCGTTACCTTTCCATCTGTTTTAGTGACACCTACTAAATGTTTAAAGTATTAAATGCTAACTAGGCTTTTTATGCACATTATAACTAGATTTAATATTCATTTATGATTCATCAAATGATCCTCAATTTGAGATACTAAGCATAAAATTCTAAAGAGGAAAATAAGCTAAACACTTAATCTTAAAGTACTAGCAATATGTAAACTAGATATTCACTTGGTTACAATTAAAGGTTATAGTCTTAAGTTTGGAAAATGTAATTTATCAGCAGAGAGTTGTATGGAATGAGATACCATCAGTTGATCATAACTAAAAAACATGTTTAGTAGCTTTTAGGTTTTCAATTGCCTTATAAGTTTCGCTTTCTGTAAATGTTCAGTGATCTTGGATTTTGCTGTCATTAAATGATACATTTTAAGGAAAAAAAAAAAGACACTATTGATTGCTTTTTTCTATATATGAAGACAAATACAATCTTGACCAAATATGAAGAAGTAATGCATAAATGTGATATGTTACCCATGGCACCAACTATTATAAAACACTGTATGTCCAGGGGAGCAGTTGTAGCTCACTGGTTGAGCTCCTGCTTCCCATAAAAGATCCCAGGCTCAATCCCTGGTACTTCCAAAAAACCCCAAAAAACAAAATAGAACAACAACCACCAAAACCCCAGCATATGTGTAAATGCCATTTTATTATATAGATTACACACAGAATTTTAGGAATTAAAAACAATATTTTATACATATATATATATACCTGTGGGAAAGACACATAGATATTACTAAATGTTGGTCAGGGGTTGCTTTTACTTGACCTGTGTGGCAGTGTGAGATTATTTATGTATCCCCAAAAGAAATTATGTTTGCAAACTGGTCTGTTCCTCTGGGTGTGATCCCCTTTGATTGTATTAGATTTACCTGAGATGTCTTTGATTAAATTACCTGTTAAGAACAGGGCTTTGATTTGACCACGTCAGGGTCAAGTCCTCACCCCCTTTGTGGGCTGATATAAAGTGACACTCATTCAAGAAAACAGGGAAGAGGAGAGAACTTAGTCATTTCAGTCCTGCCATGTGACAGAAAGGAGAAGGCTCAAACAGCTAAAGCGCAAGGAACAGAGACGAGCCCTATGCCAGCCCATAGCTGAGATCAAAAGAAGCTGGGCCTATGGAGCCTTAAGAGGAAGAAGGAAGGAGAGACCAGGCAGAGATCACCCACCATCTTGTGGCAACAGACTTTAGTGAGAAAGCAGCCTTGAGTTGGAATCTTTAGGGCCTTGAAACTGTAAGCTTTTACCCCAAATAAATACCCTTTATAAAAGCCAACAAATTTCTGGTACATTGCATTGCACCCCTTTGGCTGACTAATGCAACCTGAAAAAGAAACCATCACATCTGCAGAGTTTCAGTGTTCTGCCCACAGCGCCCCCCCCCCCAATATCCAAGTAATGTATGAAAGAGACATCCTCAATCTCTCTCTGAGCTTCATGTCATTTACATGCCTTTTCCTGACTCTCAAGGTCATTGATGAGATAAAAATCATAGGTGGAAGAAGGGATGGGGTCAGGTGCTTAGGGATGGAGTAATGGGCAAGATGGGGTGATGATCATGGTTTGGGAAAGTGAAGGCAGGTTAAGCAATGGAATGGCAGGTTGCACAAATTTCTATTCCAGCTGCACAGGTCTCCTTGCTTTTACTCAAAAGCCCCAGGCCTCATCACACTTCAACTTTGCCCTTGCTGTTCCCTCGGCCTGGAAATATCCACCCCAGAATTTCATATGACTCTGTCCTTTCATTCTTTCAAGTCTTTGCCCAAATGTCACCTTCTCAGTGAGACCTTCAGTGACAACCTATTTAATATTGCAAAAAATCTCCTTCGCATCCCATATCACTTCCCCATTTAAGTTTTCTTTATGCCACTCTTCACCATCTAGTTGTCTATGTCCTCCAGGAGCTGGCCTGGCACTCATAGGTAAGTCTTGATGTTCTCCTGTTGAACATCAACAGTTTTACAGATTATAATCAGACAAGGCCTCTCAAGACATAAAGCAAGACCACTCCATAACCATGTCTGAACAGAAAAATCATGAACACTGTCCAAGTCACAAGTCACCAAGCATCTTCTCTCTCAGTTAAATTGGATGACTGCTGCTTCTCTACCAACTAGAGCTTCAGATTTACCAACCAATCTGGTCTCCCTCTAGATAAGACATTATTATTAAGATATGGAATCATAGAATTACTCCTGCTGCCTACATATTTCTTTATGCCACTCTTCACCATCTAGCTGTCTATGAGCTCTACTGGATCACACACCCATCTACATCCTGTAGCTCTGCTGCCCTGTGTGTATGCCATGCCATCATACTGCTGCAGCTCTGGCTGGGCCCAGCCTTTTCCCCAAGAGCATCCAGCACAGCAGGAAAGCACCCTCAAATCCATCCCTTCCCCTCCAATGCACTGTCAGGATCCTGAATAGGGATGGAATGTGTGTGCCTTTCCCAATAAACCTTGCCAAGTCAAACAAAAACAAAAACAAAAGACACTTCGTTATAAGCACATCACTGGGGTATATACCCTGTGCTTCCATTCCTTCCTTATTATCCAGAAAAACCTGCCAAGAGTGAGCGTTTCTAATTAGGTCAACCATATTCCAACTGGGAAGCTCTCTTTTATTTCTCTCTCTCTCTTTCTCTCTATCAACTTATGTCTCCTCTTTCTACCATGGGGCCATTTGTTTCAGAATTTTCTATTTTGCAAAATCAATCACTAACAATCTGGCCTCCCTAATAAACCTTTTCCTATTTGGGAGTTTTTTTTTTTTTTTTTTTTTAAAACACACAGGTCACTTGATTGGCTGTATTTGAGATATCTCATCTACAGTTGAGTATCAGCAAGTGGTTTTATAGATTATGGACATCCCTGCTTAAAGTAAAAATCATGGAAAACTTTTTTTAAAAAATGAAGCTCCTGGAAATAGCAAGCTTGTTGATAATCCTGCTCAAAACCATTCCAGGTATCTCAAACTTCCTACCATCATTTAGATCTTATTATAGTTCTTTCACAGCCTGTCTCTACTTGTGATGACCTTGAAAAAATTGTGCTTTTCTTGGTGCATTTCAAAAACCGCTTATCTGGTAAGAATTCCATTTTGTATTTCTCACTTCTTAATTTTAGGTTGGAACAAAGAGGTGTGTGGATGCAGGTGACATATGATTAGGAACAAAACTGCTCGTGTCAGAAGTGGGATTCGAACCCACGCCTCCATGCGGAGACCAGAAAGCCCGGCAACCGGAAGCATCTGCTTGAGTCTGGCGCCTTAGACCACTCGGCCATCCTGACACAGTTGCGTAAAGGCCTCCTAAAATCAGCCTGTAACCATCTACAAATGCGATGCGGACGGAAACGGCTGTGAAAGATAAAGCACGAGTTCTGATAGATTTTTTGCAAAAATAGTGTTAGCTCTTTTCCCCACCCACTGGCTTGTATCCCCTTCCTTTTCTTTCTTCCATTCACTTCTTCCTGCTGGCTTAGGGAGAGGGGCTGGGACGTGATGCAGGAAACGTGTAAAATGGGTGGGAGAGGACAGACGGAGAGCGCAGCCCAGGGGGAGAAGCGCCGGGAGCAGGGCGTTCCCACCTGAAAGCAGGCTTAGAAAGGAGCGTCCCAGCGCTTCTCACCGTCCCCACGACCGATGCTCCTTCTTAGACGGAACTGTGACAAAGGGCGAGAGCGAGCCCCGCTGCAAGCGGCGCAAACGCGGTCACAGAGCCCTTTTCTGAAGTCCGGGAAGTTCTCGCGCCCCAGGGCCGGACGCGGGCGGTGGCGCGGGGGCAGCCTGGTCAGTGCGAGGCGCGGAGCGAGGGCAGGAAGGGGGGCGTCTCAAAAACCCGGGTTCTGGCCCTGGGGCTGCCAGAGCGATGCCCACGGTAGCCTCCAGCCGCGATCAAAACCCATCTTTTCTTCTCATTCATTTTCGTGTAAAATCCGTCAGAACTCGTGTTTTATCCTTCAGAAAGGATTTGTAGATGATCACCAAACTGATGAACATACTGGTCTAATATAGCTAATACTTCAGGTTTTAGGGGTAATTGCCTGACGGTGACTATGCGCCCTCGAGAGAGCCCTCATAACAAAATTTCCTAGGCCTCTGTGCGCTGGGATGCAGGCACGGGCCCTAGGCTTTGCCAGCCAGATGTACCGAGGCAAAGATTTCTTCTTTCAAAGGAAAGGAATATTGGGAATAAGCCTCATTTAGAACTGCTTCCTGGTAAGGGTGAGAGAGTTTAGCAGGGAGATATTTAAGCCTTTAGAGACAGTGGCGATCTTGGGATGGCATTCCAGGTTGGGGGAACAATTATGCTGGCAGTTAACACTAGGAAATGCATGAGGAATTAGAAAGATTGTGTGGTATACTATAAAAAAGTGAGTGATCATTACTGTGATAAAACATTTGGATATAGAAAACGACAAGCTCAGAGTTACAAATTCTCAGCTAAATGTGTGGTTACCAAAAAAAAAAAAAAAAAAAAAAAGGGATTTCCTCTGCCCTAAAACAATTCCTAATATCAGCCCCAGAGCTGACATAATTCAAATTATGTACGACTCTGTGAGTTTCATATTATCAAAAGGGTGGAGGAATGAACTGTGGGATAGTTTGCTGTGTATAGAGTAATACACAACAGCAAACATGAATGAATGAATGAATGAATGAATGAATGAATGACAGTTACATGCAACAAAAGCAATGTTTAATTTTAGCAATATAAGACTATGTTAAGTAGGACCCATAAGATTATATATAGCCTGATACTCTATCTGCACAATTAAACTATACAAATTTTAGAATATATATGTAGATGAAATAAAAACTAAGGAAACACTTTGGAACTACTTCTTAAGAACCCTAGTTACTTCTTTGTCTTGTGTTAAGTTGTGGCAAATCCAGAGATGTACCAGAAGATGGTCTAACTTGCAATAGGAGACAGTTTCATGAAGATAAAATGATCACAGAGACACCCTGGGATATACTTGTAAAGCTGTATGATTTCTGTGCGACGTTCTCAGCATAGACAGCAATTCTGCGGGGCCGTGGGTCGGTGTCATAGAAATGACCAAAGAACCCCACGAAAGCCTTAGAGGATGTTTCTGGATCGTGGCTTGTTCTGCTGCGAGTGCCTCCCGTTTTCAGGTGAGGATCCAGAACTGTTCAGATACCTGAGCGTATCCACGCAATTCTTTGTTTAAAGTTCGCATAGAAGATTTTCACAAATCTTCATTTCTCAGTGAAAAATGAAAACCTATAATTTCAGGTCATTGTACCTAATAGTCATTAAAAAGCCTTATTCTCTCTGGACAAAAAGGTATCACGTCTCTCAATCCTCATCTTACACGAAGTGAGAGATCTCACTACATTCTGTAAAGTAATAAATCAAAGGAAAAGTTCAACTCAACTCAAAGGTGTTATGGATGTCACAGAATATCTGTTGGGCCAGAGGACAAGGGAGGAGGGGAGTGGAAGGATGGCTTCCTGCTCTGGACATCCAGCCCCACACAGAGCCCGTGTCCACACACCCCTTGTGGATCACGCTCCGGGTTCGTGTAAATTCCCTGCCAACCAAGCCTAAAAGGGAAACAGTAAAGCAAAAAAACACAGAACTGTGAAGTCAGGTTCCACCGAGATTTGAACTCGGATCGCTGGATTCAGAGTCCAGAGTGCTAACCATTACACCATGGAACCCCACAGCTAAGGGTTCGCTTAACCCTCTTTCCTGATGGGGTACCGCACCGTTTGTCAAATCACGTAGCCTCTGAAAGCCTGAGTTGGTAGCAGTTTCCACTACCTGCCGGCATCCACACGTCCCTTTTCTCTTGCACGCAAGGCTCTTATTGGGTTTAAAGTCCAGTGGGTTTCCAGGGCTAGGCCGGGGAGGCCACGCTTCCCGCGCCTCTGGGCGCCCCCCGCCTTGCGCAGCCCGCCGCGCGCTCGCCTGCTCCCCGCCGCGCCGCCTGCCCGGACGCGGGCCCGGAGGCTCCCACGCGGCGTGCGAGCTGCGCTGGCCGGGGCGATGCTCGCGGAGCGGCGGGGCGCGCTGCCTCCCTTCGCGGACGCCACAGACCCTTTCAGAGGTTCAGTTTCGTGATCTGGAAATTGTGGCTGATGACTTCAGCCGATGCCAGCGCCCTCCGCGGCGTTGCTGGAGAGAAATGCCTTCCGCTCCCCGGGACGGCGGCCCCTCGCGGCGGCCAAGGGCCAAGCACAGACAAAGCCCGCGGTTTTCAAAAGACGGTTTTGTAACTTCGTTTTTTACCGAGAAAGCTTTGATTTGGGCTCTTTTACGCGCAGCAGCTATGAGCCGCTCCCACAGCTTATCCAAGACTGTTCAGTGCCGCCCCAGGGGAGGGGAGAAAAGGCAGGAGACAGGCGCCATCCCAGATTGTCAAACCCAAGGGTCGGGGAGGGAGTAAACAAACAATTGCAGATGTCCCAAGTCCCCAGGAGTGTCACAGCCTGCCTTTTGGCATAAAGCCATCTGACGCCGTGGAAGGAAATCTTTCCGGCTCGAACGAGGCGGCACGGTCATTGCCCAGTTAAAACGCGCCCCAGCTCTGCGACGCGAGCCCCGCGGCCGCTGGCCTGGCAGAGAAGGTTTCCATGCATCTCATCCGTTCTAGGTTCCTCCCGGACCCTCAGGGCCCCTGTTCCACGCGGTAACGAGGAAGTGGGATACGTAAAAGCGATTTCTAGAAGCCTCGGGAGCAAACACAAAGACCATGAGCATGTTCAAAATAACCGTAGCTCACTGCAGGCTTCTGGAAAACCGGTTCCATGCAGCAAACAGAATGAGCATTTCTAAGGGCCGGGGCTTGTACGAGGTCCTGGGTTCTGAATAAATATGTAAAAATATGTGCCTGCAAGAGAACAATTTGAGTAACAATGGGTAAATTGGTACAGGACTATAACCAACAGTGTGAAATAAATATCCATGATTCCATGCTGATATAGATAAATAAATAAGTGAGAAGTGACATTTGAGAAATAGAATGCCTATGCGTGAAGGCGATGACTACAAATCAGTTCCTAACAGCCTGGTACCAGCAGCTTCCTTAGCGTGGACCCAGCCTCAGTCTCCCAGGGAATCTCCTGTAAAAGAATTCCAGATAACATAATGCGCACTTCTCAACTGTGGGCTGCACACCGTGAAGGGGGAAGAGTGAAGAGTGGAGAAATGTGACGAGCGCTTCTTCCTCAGCCGGGGATCCATGCCAGCATCAGCAGTGATAAGGCCTTGAGGTAACGGGGTGAAAATGGCCCTTCAACCTCCGTGGCCTTCCGCCCCCAAATCGGTAACCTCAGGCTAACCGCGAGAAAAACATCAGACATAAATCCGCAATCGAGGGACATTCTACAGAATACCTGAACGATACTCCTCAAAACTGTTAAGATCATCAAAACCGAGGGAAGTCTGAGAAACTGTCACAGTCAAGCAGAGACTAAAGAGGCATGATAATCAAACGTAATTTGATATTCTGAATGAGATCCTGGGACAGAAGAAGGACATTAGGTAAAAACTAAGGAAATGTGAGTGAAATTTCGGACTTTAGTTAATAACTGTGTATCAGTATAGCTTCTTTGATTGTAACAAATGTACCATACTAATGTCAGATTTTAATAGCAGGAGAAACTGGGTGTGTGATATGTGGGAACTCTCTTTACTGCCTTTGCAATTAGGTAGAAAATATTCCTCACAGGAACAAAAATGTGACCAAATGAAAGTATTTCTTCAAAGTGAACTCGGAGCTCTGGCTTGCAAAGTGCAGCACGCCAGTTCACTCTTCTTCTCGCTAATGAGCCTCATTCCCAGACCCAGCGACAGCTGGTGACCCTCTGTACAGCCTGGGTGTCTTACCTTGCAACGGCTGCAGGAACAAAGCACGGCCCACTGAAGGGCTTAAAACAAGGGACATGTGTCCTCTCACAGAAGGGAAGACTCCTTCCTTGTCGCTCCTGCATTCTGGGGTTTGCTGGCAATCCTTAAACGTCAGTCTCTGCCTCCGTTGTCATGATGTTCTCCCCTGTGTCCCTCTGCCTGGTTCTCCTCTCCCCTTCTGATAAGGACACCAGTCACGTTGGATTAAGGATCCCCAAGAGGGTCTGACCTCACCTTAACGAACAACATCTTCAAAGTCCCTATTTGTAAATAAGGTCCCCCTCACAGGGCCGAGGGCTAGGACTCGAACATGTCTTTTTGGAGGATGCAACTCAACCCATAACACTGAAGCTGTTCAGTCCTTACACTGAAGCTGTAGATGGACTTGGAATTAGGAAGGAGAGATCTTTATGCCATGCCGAGTGCTGTGCTCGCAGCTATGGACCCAGAATTGGAGAGTTTGGTTTATAGAGATGGGGTACTGGCTTTTAAATGTGTATAAAAATAACCTCCACACAGGGAAAGTTAGGGAAACTCCTCGTGTCTAGAGGCTAATTGCATGTATAAACTCGGAAGGTCAAATAAGAACAAAAACTGGATGTTTGAATGTGGGCTGGGACTAAATAGGCCGTTTTGAAGGGTGCCTTGGCCCACCCTTTTTCATATACAAGATGCACGGTTGGGGCACAGTCTGTGGACTGCTTGTCTGGGCAGCAATACCATAGTGAAAGTATAAGAGGAGCTGGGGAGGAAAGTGATGGTGGACTGAGACCAGGTTTATGCATTAGAGGTGTGTTTGCTTTAGGGTCACAAGTGCCTGCTCTGAACCGTGAACATCAGGGAGTGCCATGGGTGACGTCAGGGAGCACAGCATAGTATGACTGTGAAAGCTGTCTTGTTACTGGGAGACTGAAAATCGTTCCATATCAGGGAAGCTGCTGCTACCAGGCTGGGAGAATTGGTTTGGAGTCTTCAAGTTCACTTAGAAGTGTTTTATTTATTTCCCCAAACACAAAATGCTGATGGAAAACTCTTCCCCCTCTGTATTAGTCAGCCAAAGGGGTGCTGAGGCAAAGCACCAGAACTCTGTTGGGCTTTATAAAGGGGATTTATTTGAGTAGAGGCTGACAGGGACAAGGCCCTACGGAGTCCAACTCAAGGTACCATAAGAGGTAGTTTCTCACCCAGAGTCTTGGCCACGTGTTGGAGCAAGATGGCCAGGGAAGTCCGTGAGGGTTCAGCCTTCCTCTCCCTTTTAAGGCCCAGTCTTCCCAGCTCCTTCCTTTCTCAACTGTAGATTAGCACAAGGCTTCTCTCTCTCCCCCGGGCTCCTTTCTGTCTGGCCTCAGCTGCTCTGCTCTCCCCACAAAGCCAGCTGGGAACTGTCAGGCGAATGAACGGCCATCTCTCTTCCTGGGGCCTCTGCCTGTCTAACAGAGCCTTCTCTTTTCTCACACATCTGCTTCTCTGTGTGTTTACTTCCTGGGGCTCCAACATCAAAAACTCCAACTCTCTCCTCTGACAGGTAGTTTTCTCTGTTAGTCCCCACCCCCTTGGATGTCCCCAACATCCTACTGATGTGGCTCAATCAAAGCCCTAATCATAATTTAATCAAGTAAAAGTGAAACCTCTGAAGTTGATATAATCTAATATGCCTAGAGGATCAGAGGAGTTTACAAACATAATCCAACATCTATTTTTGGAATTCATAAACAGTATCAAACTGCTACACCTTCCCATTCCCAAGATTAAGAAGTCATTAAGCAGAGATTCTTACCACTTTTTAGTTTGGCTCTGAATTTCAGATTATATGGAATAAAATATATGAAAGCCCTTTCTCAGAAAGATGTCCTTACATACATACACACATATAGCATATTTCAGACTATCTCAGGTGGTTCGTGAAACCACTTGAAGTCTGTGGACCCCAGGCTAAGAATCTTCTCCATTTGAGATTCTCCACCATGTCATCTAGCCTAATTTTAACTAATAAGAAACAAATTCCTCAAGAGGAAATTTAACATAATGCTGCTAAACTAACATCAGCTTTTAATTGTGACTGAACTTTCTAAATCTTGGTCTTGGAAATTAGGAGGTCAAAGGCTTGTCTATGCCTGAAGCCAGGATTCTAGTCAAACCGGTTCTCAGAGAGCTCTTGACAATGCAGTTTGAGAAGACTTGACTCAGACATAAAGGGGTCAAACAGAATGGAGAGGAACAGTCTTATTTCCATCCAAGAGTAATTGCACCTCTATTTGCAGCTTCTCCTTGGTCCCTCTCCTGCACTCTCCACTGAGAGAAATCCCTTAAAAACTAGCTTCTTTGCCTATTGTTGAGGAAGGAAACATGTAAATGTAAGGCAGGTGCCAGTCATTCTCTCTCATGACTCTCAGTGAGTTTCTTAAATCCTATGTTATTTAAACCTAGATTCCCTGGGCTTTTTCTTGTCTATTTATGGAGGCATTTTTTTTTTTTTATCTGCAAGTTATAACTGTCTCAAAACTATTCTAGCAAAAGGTCTTGCTGCTCCCTGAAGATTAAGAGATAATGTACAAAAGATCAAAGAGGCGCTTTGGAGGGAGTTAGCTGGTCACCTGGTCAAGGTACACTAGAGCTACCACCACCGTGTGCTCTGAACTGATGGGCTGGGATCCTGCCTTCAGTGGGAGTCAGTTAAAGATCCCATTTGTCCCAAAGATTCTACCATATAAGTAAAAGGTTTGGTGCCAGTGGATTTCTTCTTTACTCCTCTTTAATCTTAAGATACATGAAGAAAAAATGGAATTTTTTTTTAATCCAAACTACTTAAATTCACATTCTGCCCAAATCGTAAGGTCCTTTTTAACCTTCTCATTAGCATAAGGATTCACTACTGTATATTAAGTGCCCACTATTTTCAAAGAGATAAAAGAAAAGGTAAATAATATCGACTGTTAATTTTTTTTATTAGTATCCTATAAACCTAGGGAGATTACAGCTAAGCTAAATAAAATGGAAACCATTATAGTCTATTCAAGCAATGATTTTTTTCTCCTTTCTTCCTCTAAAGGAGGCTGAAACCTCTTTTTTTTTTTTTTTTAATAACAATTTAAAATTGTGAATAAACTTAATAGCATACTGACTGCTAGGTTCTGGGATAGATTATAATTGCTTATTTTGTTTTAATCATAATTTAGAAAGTCTTTCCATAGCTTTTAAGAACTTTTTCTTTACTTACTGAAATTGGGTAATTGGGTTAATTACCCTCATTTTAAGTCTGTTCAAAGGTTTAAATTGGGAAATTACAAGACAAACAATGACTCTTAATTCCATGGCCTACGTATTACTATTTTTGTCCCCTAGCTCTTCCTCCATAGCTCTGACAAAGAGAAGGTGGCCCTGGGGGCTGGGTAGGGCAAGGAGCTTAAGAATTACTTTTTCCCTTTCTAACTTAAGTGGAGCGCAGAGGCCTTGGCGGCTTGTTCTGATTGGAAGCTGCCTGGGCTGTGCTGCAGCCGCTGCTATCTGGTGCTTTCTCTTTCTCTTTTCTAAGTGCTGCTCTGCTATTGGCTGTAGTATAGCCAGTGTATCTGCCAGAGTTTTTAGGGTGTCCTCATAATCTCTTGGTGGTCCACGCTCATCCAGGAGGGCAGCCACCCCTTCCTACATGGGTGTTATAGGCCAAGCTGGGGCTTCCCCCATCAGCTCTCCTGTTCCTGAGCTCATGCCCACTACCACCAGTGGTCCTTCAGTCTCCTGTCTGGCTCACCAATTGTCTCAACCCTGCTCCTGAACGGCAGGGTCGGGACCGCCGCAAGACCAAAGGACGCACCTGGTGCTGAACAGGACAGGAGTCTAGTTCAGGTAATGAAACTAGCTCTCCACAAAGAAATCCCCTTTGTCTCTTAATCTTAACCAATTGGTTAAGGCGGTGGACTGGAAGCTGCAGGCTCGAAATCTGTCTACAGTTGTTGCTGGGCTCCAGCTGTCATCTCCATTTGACATCCTCCGTTGCTTCATTCCTTTCTCCCCGTGTCCCCGATTTCCGAGACGTTTGTGTCTGAAACATTGGCATCCGTCCAAGGGGTAAGATTCAATCTAGCGTGGAAATAAACGAAGAACACACAAATGAGTATAAAGGCAATATTTTCAGAGCTTACTATAGCAAGGGAGTCAGCCACCGTCACTTGAGTTTGGCAGAGTCTCAAAGGCAGGCAGAGGAATGGGAAAGCTTTATATTGGAAAAAAAGGTAAGACTTGCCCTTTCCCCCTGATTGGAAGCTGGAAGGGACTAACTCTAAGTGGGGCATCCTATGTGGTTGGTTAGTGGAGCATATTTGGCTTTTCCCTCTTGGTCCTTATCTGGAAGCAGGGACAAATTGAGGGAAGCTGTCAGTTATGGATCAAGTCCTGGCTGTTTTGGGTAGTTGTTACAGGGGTTGTGTTTTAGCTTCCTGGACTGGTGGTTGTAGATAGTGGCCGGTTTCCGGGGCTGATTGCTCTAAGTAGTGGGTCAGAGTTTCCTGGTGTGGTTACTGCTGACAGTGGGTCAGTTTCCCGATCTTTGCCCATTTGTATATTCAGTCTCTCACCAGTATGATATGGACATCAATCAACATTGAGCATGATATGAGAAAGGCAATTCTCTTTTCCCCAGTTTCAAGTCATACCCAACTTGAATTCACTTTAAACACTGAAGTCAGACTTTACCTTCTCCTGCTGAGGTGGAAGTGCTTTCATGCCTACTATCTGTTTTAGGGATCTTGGGATTTAAAAAGCAGTATTTAATCCAACAACTACTATTTTTGAATCCTTACTATGTGCTAGACACAGAGCTGGCATTCTATGCAGTCTCAATTAATCATCAAAATAACCCTATCACAAGGTATTATTAGCCCCGTTTTAAAGGTGAAGAAACAGGATTGACTTCCCTGTTCCTGCACAGGAAAATGGACTCCAGACCAAGGACATTCTTAAATATGGTTATGAAGTCACTTTTTCACAAGAACTTTTTAAAAGCTAGTTGTTAGCAGACACAGGCCTACTGTGTTTTTACATAGAAATGATTGTATTATCAGTCTCAATTTAACATGTACTTATTACATACATATTCTTCCAAGTGTCTTGTGTGTATTAACTTGTATGATTCTCACAACATAATATTATTACCTTCATTTTACAAATCTGAAAACTGAGGCCCATAGGAGTTAAATAATTTGACCAAGATCACCCAGTTCATAAGTGGCAGGGCTGAGCCTGAGTCCTGCTTGGGTTTGTGTCTATAGCCAGGGAGTTGAATAGCAGTGGGCTTAAGGAGAGGTCAAGGGTGATTTAATTGTTACTCTCCACACTTGGAAATTAATGTCACTGCCTGACGTCTTGTTCAGAGTTTGATCTCCGTGGATAAGTCTAAGGTGCTGGTCTGGTGTGTCCACTGAGTAGTAACTGTGTTGTTAGCCTGGATTTAGGGGATATCATTCAACATGAAATGAGGCTTTTCCTGTCTGAATGATAATAACAGTGGTTTTTATTGTAGCGTCATATAAATCATTAGTTTTTAAAGAGCCCCATAGCCATTATTTCTTATCAGGCAGAAAATTTCAGAGCCTGAGAGTGGGAAAGCTTTGTTAAACCTTTGGCTGCCAAACCCAATCTATTTCTGGTTTGAGAGTAAAAGCAAAATCCATATTGAAGCACCCATAGAAAGACCCTCAGGGAAGTCTGTTGATTCTGATAAATTGACTTTATTAAACTTGCTGGGCAAGGGAGGGCCCCATTTTGAAAAAGTCTCAAAGGGGGAAGTTAGGGAAGGGAACTTATAGTTTTGGGGGCGAGGGTTAGCCATAGAATGAATTTAGAGCAAGATAGTTTTAGAGTAGAAATTAGTAAGCAAGGTCTGTGGAGGGAGTGATCAGAATTTGTAAACTAAGCTAACTACCTGAATAGTCAGTTACTCATACTGTGGTATTAGTTTGAAATATGTAAATGAAGGGGTGTAAAAGAAGTTAGAGCTTAGGCAGTTTGTCTTGTAGGTCATGGTTTGGTACAGTTTGTCTGTTTTCTATGTCAAAGGGTGACATTTGTAAGTTACTACTGTTTTGTTACTTATCTGTCTTGATCCAAAGCTGGCTAGAAATGAGAGTCAAACAACACAGATTGTAAAAAGGAGGGATTGAAGAATAAAAGATGAAAATTAGGTCAGTTTGAGAAAAGTTCACAAATTGAGTAGCACAGTTTCTTGCCAGTATTCACTATGTTAAATGCCTCCACTCTGCAACTTAGAGACTCCAGAGTGAAGTTGTCTGGTCCCAGCCCACTCTCCAGCACATTCAGGGACCAAGAACGTTTTTCTGGACTTCACAGTCGATTCGGGAAACAAAGTGTAAATTCAGAGGCTCAATACTTTGGTTTCCATCTGGAAGAAATTTGGGAAGAAAAGGTCTAGGTAGGTGCAGAGAACGGTGAAAAAGAAGAAAGAAAGAGAGAAAGAGATAAAGAGAGAAAGAGAAAGAAGGAAGAAAGGAAGGAAGGAAGGGAGGGAGGGAGGGAAGGAAGGAAGGAAGAAAAAGAATAAAAGAAAGAAAGGCTAGAAGATGGAAGGGATGAAGCAGAAGAGAAGCCAGCAGAGAGCCAAATCCAGAAGTGGCTCCAACCCTCCGGCTGCTGTTATTCTGAGCATCCTCAGAAGCTCCCCTGTGCCTTCTCTGTGGTCTTCCACCATCTCTTCTCTGCTCTTCACACCCGCCCCATATTGAGGCCTTTCTTAAAGTCTGCTCCTCCACAAAGGCATTGGGTATTACAAAGAGTACTGCCGTAAATATTCTTGTATACGTCTTTCAGTGAACATAAGTAGGGCTTTTTGCTGGGTGTATACACTTCCAGGTGGAACTACAGAGTCATATGTTTATGTTCAGCTTTAGTATATAATCCTAAGTCAATTTCACAAGTAATTGAATCAATTTACCTTCCCAGGTATGAGAGTTCCAGTTGCTCCACATTCATGAAAATACTTGGTATTATCTATTTTTTTTTTTTTAATTAACCCTTCTAGTTGGTAAGTAATGGAATCTAATTGTTTTAATTTTCATTTTTTCTGGTTACTAATAAATGAGAACACTTTTTCATGTACCTGTTGATTATTTTGATGTCCTCTTTTGCGAAACACCTGTTGGTGTTGAAATCTTTTACCTGTTTTTCTATTGGATTGCCTGTCCTTTCCTCACACATTTTCCTTATTCATAACTATCTGCATCTATACATCTATATCTAAATCTATATTCTGTACACAAGTATTTTATTAGACATATGTAATGCAAGTACCTTTTCCAAGTCAATGGTTTGCCTTTTACTAGCTTAATGATGGCTCTTAATGAACAAGTGGTGAGGTATAATACATACACCTTATCTTTTATTTTGTGGTGACTGCTTTTTATGCTTTGTTCAAATTCATGAAGATATTCTCCTAATTTATGTTTCAGAGGCACTACTGCTTTATCTTTCATGCTTAAATATACAATTCGTCTGATTGAGTTTTGCATATGTTGTCAGGCGGGGATGATGCT
Organism: Tolypeutes matacus; assembly: GCA_026826555.1. Taxonomy (NCBI): domain Eukaryota; kingdom Metazoa; phylum Chordata; class Mammalia; order Cingulata; family Chlamyphoridae; genus Tolypeutes; species Tolypeutes matacus. Next base: position 385,017 of record JAKSZT010054400.1, read on the forward strand.
TCATTTGTTTCCATATGGATATCCAATTAAGCCACTAAAACATATGGAAAAGAACAGCCTCTCCTTAGCGCACTGCTATTTGTTTTAAATCAAGTGACTGGGTATGAATGGGTCTGTTCAGGATGTTTTCTTCTCTTCCATTGGCCTATTTGTCCATATGTGAGCCAGTAACACACTGTCTTAATTGTTATGTCTCCATAATAGATGTGCTTTGCTTTTCAAAGGGCTCAGTCTTTAAATCATTACACTGACATACATTTCCAAGTACATTGCTGGGAGCTTCAGACTTTGTTGAAAGCAGCAGTGTTGACACTCTCTACAAGCTCCTGAAAGTTGGTGATCTCCTCTTCCAGCCAGTCTGTGGCCACTTTTTCATCTTGCTCACACATTTGATCTGCAGCTTGAGAATGCAATAGTCCAGTGGTACCAGTTTGGAGTTAGTCAGGTCAGTTGGTGCAGCTGGATGCAGCAAGCTCCCAGCTGGGCCATGTCAGTATCATCATGCCAGGGTTTGAAAGATAGGAGGATGGAGGAACTGGACACACGCACCAGCTTTTGTACCTTCTCCTTGGCATATTGCCAAATGCAATTTTTGCCTGCAAATGGGAGACACCGTATTCTTATTAATTCTCGGTGAGTGTCCTAAATCCTGCCTACGGGCTCCTGAACCTCTTTCTGGTCAGAGCAGCTGGGACCGCGGGTGAAGGCCTGACAGAGCTGTGGCCGGCTGCCCCCAGCTCGGGCCTCCGCGCCTGGGGCCCGGCAGTGGCCTTGGCATCGCCGCAGGCTGGGGTCACCGCAGCGCAGGAGGACGCGCCCCGCTCACCCGGGTCTCCCGCAGCGATCCCGCTGAAAGAACACGGGGCGTCACGTTGGAGAGCCGCGGTCGCTGCGGGAATAGGAGCCCTGTGTCCTCTCCGGCGTGCCAGACGGGGACGCCCACCACTGTACTTAGACAACCTCACGAAGTTATGCCACCGGTGTCTGTGGCTGGTTATTTTGGGGAGGGGGCCACGTCCTCCCTAGCTGACTCTACAAGGCGATTCTGCATCTGAAGCCCTGCCCTTGTCCCTTCCGTTCCTCCACCCCGGCCTTGGAGCCGAAACCCTGCTTTTCTTGACGGAGGTGGCGCCGGGGTGGTTTTTTTTTTTGTGTGTGTGTGTTTTGTTTTTTGTTTTTGGTGGTGTTTCTCGAACTGACTTGCAAGCACCAAATCCGGCCTCGAGTCCAGGAATCCAAAGCAACCGAGCCATTGATTTCACGGAATCCGTCTGTTAATTGACCCATGACTGCGACCCCGAAACAGGGCGCATTTCGGTGGGGGAGGAAGACACTGCAAAGGGCTGTCCCGACAGTACACGGTGTAAGCGGGTTTGCTGTGCAGGGAGACGCGAGGCGGCCTGAGAACCGTGCGGGGGCTGCGGGGAAGTGACCAGGGCTCTGCCTGTTAAGGAAACTTTAATTTTAATAAAGGTGATCGCTCACGAATCAGTTTTCTCTTTTGCCGCAATTTCTGAGTGTCGTTTAGCCTGGCCGGAAGAAAAGACCGTAGTCGGCAGGACTCGAACCTGCGCGGGGAGACCCCAATGGATTTCTAGTCCATCGCCTTAACCACTCGGCCACGACTACCGTCTTTGTGTAGCTCCTCTTTTTTTTTTTTTTTTTTGGGGGGGGGGGGGGGGGGGGGGGGCGCGGCGGGGGGGGGGGGGTGGAGGGGTCATGTACACAAAGGCACAAATCAGGGTTAAAATAGCACCAGTCGGGGCCTCCTGGTGAGGGCAGGCCCGCCCGCACGGCGTGGTTGGCTGACCCAACGAGCACAAGCAGCAAGGGGGGGATAAATGAATAAATAAATAAATAAATCTTTAAAATAAAAAAAAAAAATAGCACCAGTCGGTTGTGTGCACTGAACAGAAACCCTCAAGTAAAATAAGGGTTTGGTTAAAAAAAAAAAAAAAAAAAAAAGCCAACCTCTCGTGCCGCTTCGGCAATCAAGAGCATGAGCATCTGCGTTTGGAACAGACTTCTGGTCAATTCAGCAATTTATTGTACAATTATATCTGTCTACAAGGCTGTTAAAAACATAACATCCATCAGAATTGCCTGGTGAATGTGTTAAATAAAACAGATTGCCGAGTGGCAGCTGAAGTTTCTGATGCAGTGTGTCTGGGGGAGATGCTAGACGCTGCTGGTCTGGGGACCGCGCTCTAAGAACTGTTGTTCTGGAGAAGCCCCGCCTCCTAGATGCGAGTTAGGAAAACAGTTGATATCTTTACCTTGCACTCCTCTGCAAAAAAGTCCCAATGTGTCCATGACAACGACTGTCCGTACAAAACAACCAACTGGAAGATGTCTCTTTTCTGTGCTCCAACACTCTGAAGCGAAGCTGAAATCACACCCTTAACCCTAACTGCAAAGAAGTTAGGGAAATGCAGTTTACACTTGCTAGTCTTTGTAGGACAGGAAGGCTCGCTTAAAGCAGATGAAAATAGATGGTTACTGCCCATCTTCTATATTCTTTGTAGACATTAAAGCTGATTAAAAATAATGTGTCACAATTGGCATTATGGCCAGCTCCCATGGAGAGACAACACGTTTGCTATTGCAAACCTGGAGCTTAGATCTATTAACTGCAGCTCAAAGAGGAACTTGTGCATTGATTAGTATTACTTACTGTACCTATATGCCTGGTGAATATGGTAATATCTTTTCTATTCTAGATCATATGAAGAAGGATATGGAGCATGTTAAAAATCTTTGTAAATTTAATTCATTTTCTAAGTAATTAATGAACATGCCTATAAGACAGAAGAATGCTTCTCTCAACTATTGTCTTTATTTGCTTGCCATATGCTTATTTTGTGAGTTTATGTCTAGGGCAGTGCCTCTCCTCAGACCTCTCCTAGCTGTCCTAGACATAACCACTGCTGTGGGAACTGGGGTTGGCAATTTATACCAAACACAGCAGTTCTACCACAATCTCCCCTAGAGTTAACCAACTGCATGAAATAGCTCAAGGAAGAATGCTGTTTGCCATCAACTTTGGGAGGATGCCGCCTCTGAAGATACCTGGCCTTTCTCACTCTTGTGGTCCAATATGTCATGGCTGGACCCCTTTTTGTGCCTGCTTGCCACCACCTTCTTTATCCTTTTAAGTAGGACCATGTATCTTAAATTTTAAGTTTATTTCTTCCAGAATCAATGCCTTCCAGAACAAGGTATTAGTCATTTGGGGATTTCATCCAGTTCCAGCCATGGTGCTGGACACATCTTTCCTCAACCTCAATGAAATAGCCAGAAGGTTTTACGCTCTGTCAGGCAGGGTCTACCTCCCCTAACTAGCAGGAAGCAGCTACAGAAGAGTGACCATCACCCATCAGCTTCCCCTTAAGAATAAGAGTGTAAACTCTCTGAAGGGGAAGTTGAGACAGGTTAGTATAGGGAAAGAGGGAAGGCAGCTGGGGCCTGGCAGAGAACATGGTGAGCAGAGAACATGGCCACGAGACCCCGTTTGGAAACCTCCTGAGGGGAAGGCTGCTACCAAAGAACAAAGCTGGAAAGACCCCGTGAGACCTGGGCCACGAGGTCCCATTTGGAACTCTTTCTGGGGTCAAAGAGAAGCCCCGGATAACCCCACACAGGCCTCTTATGGGGTCCCTGAGAGCTAACAGGAGGGAATGGTAGGGCAACCAATCAGAACAGCAGCATTATGAAGGGGGAGAGGAAAAGTCTTAAAAAGGCCTAACCTGGGGCCCCAGGCCTACCTCATCCTGCAGCAGGTCCACAATCTATGTCTCGGATTATGTACTACTGTTTTCTTGTTTCTTAATAAACTCTTTACTCCCTTGCCTTTAAAAAAAAAAAAAAAAAAAGTCATTATCACACTGAGGGGAAGCTGATTAACTTTCCACTATTAATGACCAGCTTATCAGCCATTGGTCAAGAGACTACCCAGTTGTCACCATCCCATCCCAAGCTGATTTATTGCCTGGAGTCTTTTGCCTATTGATTTTAAGGAGTTCTTTACATATTCTAGACAAGTCCTTTGTTAGATGATGTATTACAAATATTTTCTACTCTGTAGCTTGCTTTTTCACTGAAGTTCTTAAACTTAAAGAAGTCTAATTTATCAATCTTTTCTTTTATGGTAATGCTTTTTGTGTCTTGTTAAACAGAAAATTGTTCCCAACCCAAAGTTCATGAAGCTGTTCTCCAGTTTCCCTCTATAACTTTCATTGTTTTCCTTGCATGTTCAGGTTTTTAATCCCTCTTGAATTATTTATTTATCCCCCCTTGTTGTTTTGCTGTCACTGTATGCTCTCTATGCCTGCTCATCTTCTCTTTAAGAGGCACTGGGAAACAAATTCAGGACCTCCCATATGGTAGGCAGAAACCCAATCGCTTGAGCCACATCCTTTTCCCTTGAATTAGTTTTGAGAATAGTTTAAGAAAGGGGTCAATGTCCACAATATTTGCCTCTGTATATCCAGTTGACTCAGCACAACCAAAACCCTATTAATTTATCCTTAGAATTGCAGTGACAGTTTTTTTGTGGTTTTCTATCGGCATATCTATTTTGTTCCATTGATCTATTTGTTATCTTTGTGCCAGTATAGCTTTAGAATCAGTCTTGTTATGTGGTAGTTAAAGTACCCCAGATTTGTTCTTCCTCTGCAAGATTTCCTTGCACATACATTTTGGAAACAGTGTGCCAATTCTACCAAAATTCCTGTTTGAGTTTTTTATTTGGATTTAGTTGAATCTGAGTCTTATAATCAATGAATATGGTATACCCATTCATTTATTTAAATATTTTTTTTGAGTTCTCTGTATAATTATTTGGAGCTAGTAGTGAAACACTCTTGGCTACATTTATCATTGCATTTATTACTAGGTTATTACTGATTTTCTTCTTACTGTAAATGGCATATAAATTTTTAGAATTTGTTGTCTAATTATTTGTTGCCAGTATATATGAATACAACATATGTTTGGATATTTGTTTTTAAATACAGCAAACTTGTTAATTTCACTTACTAATTCTAATAATTTGTAGTTTGGGGAACTTTTTAAAGTATATAATTGTGTCTTTTACAAATTATGATGGCCTCATTTCTTCATTTCTAATCTTAATATCTTTTAGTTCTTTGTCTTATTGAATGGGCTAGGACCCCCCAATACAATGTTAAATAGAAATGGTGACAGTTGTCATGTTTGCCTTGGTCTCAATGTTTGGGGAAAGTGTTAAGTATTTACCATTAATTAGGATGTTAGATGTAGGATTTTGTATATATACATTATGGGGTCAAGAAAGCTCCCTTTTGATCCTAGGCTGTTGAAAATTTTTAATAAGAATAGTGTTGAATTTTGTCACATGCGTTCCCTATATCTGAAATATGATAATTTCTTTTTTTCTTACACTTTGTGGTAAATCTAAATGGACTGATTTTTTATATTAAACAAATTTCATATTGCTGAAGCAAACATTACCTATTAACTACTCTCTTTACATATCAATGAATCTGATTGCAATTACTTTGTCTAGTGGCTTTGCATCTAGAATGTTTAACCTGAAGGTTGACATGTAATTTCCTTTCTAGAAACATCTTTGTCATGTTTTAGTATGACGATTATGCTGGCCTCATAAAATGATCTGGGAGGTGTTTTAGTTTGCCAAAGGGCTGCACAGTTGCAAAGTACCAGAAATGGACTGGCTTTTATAAAGGGGATTGATTTGGGGTAAAAGCTTACAGTTCCTGTGAAAAATCCAGCTTAGGCATCATCAGAGATGCTTTCTCACCAAAGTCAGCAGCCACATGTTGAAGCAAGATGGCCGTGGTTTGAGCTCAGCTGAAGGCAATCAGGAATAGGGTTTGTCTCTTTCTGGGCCTCTTATATCAATCTAATCAAAAGGCCCTCAACTAAAATAAGAAATGAAAGATAAGAAAAAAGAAAAGAAAAGAAAAAAGAAAAGAAAAGAATAGAAAAGAAAAAAGGCCCTCAACTGAATTTAATGCAATTAAAGAGTATCACACCCGCAGGAAAGATTAAAAACATAATCTTTCTCTTTTTGGGATTCATAAAATAATTTCAAACTGCCAGAGGAGATATTTCTACTTTTTTTATTTTCTGAAAAAGTATGTGTATGGTATGAGTTCTTTAATGTTTTAAGATTTCAACAGTGAAGAAATCTTTGCACAGTGTTTATTTTGTCAGAAAGTAATGATGCTTTTAATTTCTTTAATAGACTAAGGACTATTTGAACTTTTAATATCTTCTTGTGTCTGCTTTGGTAAGTTGTGTTTATGAAGGAACCTGTCATTTATCCTGAATTGTCACATTTATTGCCAAAAACCCATTCATTATATACTTGACTCTCATCATGATATGAGTAAGATCTTTAACACTGTCTTCTTTCTATCCTTGATATTTTTCTCCTTTTTCCTTTTAAAAAAAATGAGTTTTGATTAGGGTGACAATTTTATTAACTAAAAAGCAATTTTTTGCTTTGTTGATTTTCTCCATTTTATTCTCTATTTTCCTTTTTTTCATTGATTACAACTTTTATTCCTATTGTTTCTAGTCTTACTAAATTTTTGTCTGTTCCATTAATTACTTTGATAGAAGTGTTAAAATATTCACTATGGTTTTGAATTTTTCTGTTTCTCCATTCAGCTCTGTCAATACTTTGCTTCCTATACTTTGCTGTTTGGATGTGCATATAAACCTAAGATTGTAACATCTTTCTGCTAAATTGACCCTTGAGGCTATTAAATAGCCTCATTATTCCTAGTAATATTTCTTTCTTGAATATCTACAATGTATGAAATTAACATAACTAAGGTTGTTCTGCTCTATCTTTTCTGGTTACTCGTTCTGATATATATTTTATATCCTTTTATTTTAGTCCTTTTTAATATTCATATATTTAAATTGTATACCTATGAAGAGCATATAGTTTAGGTAACTTTTCTCTTTATGATAATCTTGTCATATGTGTCTTTTAAATGAAATATTTGATCTATTTACATTCTAGTAAGAATTTACTTAGTTGAGTTTAAGTCTATAATATTACTATTTCTTTTTATTTTTCCAATATATTCTTTATTCCCTAATTACTGCTTTCTTTCTTCCTTTTAGATTAGAAATGTTTTATATTTTTCTATTTTTTTCTCCTGAGTTAATTTTTAGGTATAAACAAAAAGGTTTTGTCATAAATATCTTACACATCTTTTGCTAGATTTGTCCCTAGGCATTTGACATTTTTGATGCTCTTGAAATTGAAATTTCAAATTTCAAAATTTTTTATTGTTAGTAAATATAAATATATTTGATATTTTGTATTTTGACCATGAAACCAGTTTCCATGATAATTCGTTTATTAATTCCAAGTTTCAGATTCTTTATTCTTCTTTAGTCTCAAGAATGCCTGTTAGTATGTCTTGTAATGCACATCTGCTAATAAGGTATTCTCTCATTTTTGTTTGACTTAAAGCCATGTCTATTTTACCATAATTTTTCTCACTTTCTAAATTCAGGTATAATTTATATACAGTAACGGGCACAAATATTAATTGTACAGTTTGATGAACTTTTACATGGGCATGTACTTGTGTAAAAAACACTGTGATCAATATATAGAATATTTCCAAAAATACAGAAGCTCTCTCATCTCATCCCAGTCAGTGCATGTCACCATCGAAGGACATTTGCTCTTTTGATTTCTATCACCATAAATTATTTGTGATGTTTTGTACTTCCTATATGTGGAAACATAAAATATGTACTTTTCTGTGTCAAGTTTCTTTTGCTCAATTATTTATTCATGTTATTATGTATATTATTTATTCATGTATTATGAGTACTATTTATCATGGCTATACATTATTTCATAGTATATATACATCAAAATTTATGCTTCCAATCTATTGCAGATGAATATTTAAGTGGTTTCAAATTTTGGCTATTACAGACAAAATTCTACGAACATTCTTGTACATGTATTATCTATGCTGATGATATACCTAGTAGGGAATATTATGCTTACCTTTTGTGAAGCATTTTTTCAAATCAGTTATACCAATTTGTAATCCTACAACAATGTGGAAATGTTCTTGCCAACAACTGGTATTGTTAGACTTTTTAAGTTTAGCCATTCTAATGGGTGTGTAGTGCTATCTAGTTTTGGTTTTAATTTGCACTCTTCTGATGACTAATGAGGTTTAGTGCCTTTTCATATGCCTATTGACCATTTTGGAATTTCTGTTGGAAAGCGCCTGCCATTTCCAACACATTTTCAAATTAGGTTGTCTATCTTATCCTTATTGATTTGTGGGAGTTCTGTATAGATACAGATATGCATCCTTTGAAGGTTCTATATGTTACAAATACCTTCTCCCATTCCATGGCTTGTGTTTTCACTCATTTAATGGTGTCTTTTGCAGCCAATATGTCCTTAATTTAAAAACAAGTCCAATTGAGACCTCTTCCTGCTGTTCACTCCACCCTCCCTAGGACTTTGACTCGCCTCGCTTGCTCCTGAGCTGACAAGGGTTGTCCCGGAACCTAACTCGCCCCGCCCTCCGCCGGGATGGGACCGCTAGAGGGCGCTAAAGTGTCCAGTGAATATTGAATTGCTGAAGAATTTGGGAAAAAACGAGCTGAAGTTCCTATTCCATGGATCACTTGGGTGCACCTTCCCAGTTTGTGAATGTGGATACACTACCAAGTTGGGGTGACTTGTGATGAATTAAATTATTCTGATACTGTAGTTGAAAATTTTCTGGAAGACACAATTAGATCACCTTTTCTTTACAATAAGGTTATCAATAGAAAGTAGTTCTTTGGTAATCCTTTGATTAAATCATGCCATGATATGAAAGCAGTTTCTCATAAGTTCTTTTTGCCTTTTTTTTTTTTTTTTTTTTGGTATTAAGATATAATTGACACCCAATAAACTTAAAATAAATTTAAAGTGTAATTCCCAAGTTCATGAAGATATTCTCCTATATTTTCTTTCAGAGAATTTAGTGTTTTCTTTCACATTAAAGTATATCTCAAAATAATTTTGGTCATAATGTGAAATAGGAGTCAAGGTTCATTTACTCTATATGTATATAAAAATTTTCCAGCATCATTTACTGAAAGGACCATCTTTCTTGACTACAGCTGACCTAGGCCCTGTTTTGTAAATTGTTAATGGTAGCATAAGTGTTCAAGCTTAGTTTATCTTCTTCAGTATTGCCTTGACTTTTCAAGTTCTTTCACATTTCCAAAAACCATTTCAGAATCAGTCAATTTCCACAAAAATGATTACTGGAATCTTGATTGGGATTTCACTGAATCTGTGATCAATGATTCTAACACTGATCACTAACGCTACTGAGTCATCCAAAATATAAACATGGTATATAGCTTCATTTATTTAGGTTTTTAAAAATCTTTACAATAATGTTTTGTAGTTTTTAGGATAGATTTCTTGCATACTTTTGTTAGATATACTCCCAGCTAGTTAATGTCTGTGATGCAATTGAAAATGAAATTTTAAATTTCACTTCTCACTTGCTTGTTACTAGGCTATGGTAACAAATTTGGTATATTGTATGTTGACCAGGAAGCTAGCATCCATGCTAAAATAACTTATTAATTCAAATCATTTTTAGATTCTTCTTAGTTTTGTACATTCATAATCAAATTATTTTCAATTAATGGCTTTATTTAACTCCCAGTATTAGTAACATTTTTTTTTCTTGTTTTATTGCACCAGCTATTACTTCCAGCACAAAATTGAATAGAAGAGGTGATGGTGGACATCCTTGTCATATTTCCAAACTCAGGGGGAAAGCAGTTACTATTTTACAACTGAGTATAATGTTCTCATGTTTGTTTTGTAGTTTACCTTTATTAGAAAAAGATGTTCCCTTCTGTTCTTCATTTTCAGATTTTCATCATAAATTTGTGTTGAATTTTGTCAAATGCTCTCTGTATAAACTCATTTGTTTTTGTTTTTATTCTATTAATGTAGTAAATTATTTTTTTAAAATATTAAACCAATTGGTTTAGTTTGCCAAAAGGCTACCCAAGCAAATTACCAGAAATGGGTTGGCTTTCATAATGGGAAATTTATTTGGGGAAAAGCTTACAGTTCTGAGGCTGTGAAATGTACAAATCAAGGCACCCTCAGAGATGCATTCTCACCAAAGTCAGCTACTGTTGATCTCAGTGTGTTGCCACATGATAAAGCAATATGGTGGCGATCTCTGCCAAGGTCCCTGTCTTCCCCTCCAGAATCTACCATCTAGAGCTCAGCTGTGGGCAACCAGGTATAGAGCTTGTCTCTTTCCAGGCCTCCTCTTTCGGTCTCTGCTACTTTGCTTTCTTCCTGAGTTCAGCTGCAAGCTATCAGGCATATGGCTCATCTCTCCCTGGGCCTCTGCTCTTCGAGCCTCTCAGGGGCTTCTCCCCTTGAAGCTCATCTGTAGATAAAACTGGATTCTTTTCTCTCACATGGCAAATAAAATATGTCAACTCCCCTTTCCTGTCTGTCTCCATTTATATCAGACCCAGCTAGAGTGTGGTGACTCAATCTGAGTCATACCTCACCGACGTAGTCCAATTGAAAGGGTCTCACACCCATAGGAATGGATTATTTCACAAATATAATCTTTATCTTTTGGGGATTCATAAAATAATTTCAAACTGCCACAGCAATCTTGCATTCCTAGAATAAATGCCACTTAGACGTGGTGTTTTAACTTTTTAAAATATGCTTGATTTAATCTGCTAATATTTTGATTAAGAGTTTGAGTTTATATTTATGAGATTTTGGCCTATAATATTCCATTCTCATAATCTCTTTTCAGGGTTTGGTATCAGAGTTATGTTGGCTTCATAAAATGAGTTGAATAATGTTCTCTCTTTTTCTATTATCTGAAAGGGTTTGTATAAGATTGATATTATTTATCTTTTATTTGTATGGAGGAATTCACAAATGAATCTATCTTGGTTGATATGAGTAATGTTTGTTTGTTTTTTTAATGTATTTTGGTATATCATTCAAACAGAAACATACATTAACAATAAGTGTATAGTGAAAGTTGTGAACTTACAAAGCAAACATGCATAACATCACACAGGGGTCCCATACATCAACCCTCCACCAACACCTTGCATTGTTGTGAGACACTTGTTACAAATTATGAAAGAATATCATCAAAATCTTACTACTAACTATATTCCATATCTTACATTTGGTGTATTTTCCCCCAACCCACCTTATTATTATTTTTTAAATATATTTTTATTACAGAAGCTGTAAACTTACAAAACAATCATGCACATGTGCAGAATTCTCATTCACCCCTCTATCAACACACCACACTGTGGTAGGACATTTGTTACAGATTATGAGATAATATCTTCAGACTATTACCACTTACCATGGTCCACAGAGTACATTTGGCACACTTTTTCCATACTCCGCCATTATCAACACAGTACATCTTTGGCATAGATGCATGAATATTACAGTAGTCCACAGATCACTCCAGTTTTATTTTTCCCATGCATCTCCACATCCTATCACCTTGCAATAGTGACGTACAACTGCTCTAGCTCACAAAGGACACTCTTGCATCTGTACCATCAACCACAATTCTCATCCACCTCTGGGTTTACTGTGTTATTCAGTCCCTAGATTATTCTCTAGCTTTCTTATAATTAACATTTACATTCCTAGACTATCCTTTCCAATTACATTCCCATTTATAATACTCACTATAATGTATTACCATCAACTCTATGCTTTTACAGTAAAATTAATTAAAAATGCTACATACATTAAACATCAGTAGTCCGTCTCAATCCTCCTCTTATCTCCTATAAGAATCCACCACCTACCACCAGGTCTTGAAGATGTTTTCCTACATTTTCTTCTAGAAGCTTTATGGTTCTTGCTTTTATATTTAGGTTTTTTATCCATTTCGAGTTAATTTTTGTATAAGGTGTGAAATAAGGTCCTCTTTCTTTCTTTTGGCTATGGATAGCCAGTTCTCTCAGCACCATTTGTTGAATGGACCGTTCTGCCTGAGCTGGATGGTTTTGGCAGGATTGTCAAAAATCACTTGACTGTAGATGTGAGGGTCTATTTCTGAACCATCAGTTCAGTTCCATTGGTCTTTGCTCTATGTGTCTGTCTTTATGCCCATACCATGCTGTTTTTTAACTACTACTGTAGCTAAGTAATATGACTTAAAGTCTGGAAGTGAGAGTCCTCCAATTTTGCTTTTCCTTTTTAAGATGTTTCTGGCTATTTGGGATGCCTTACCCTTCCAAGTAAATTTGATAATCATGTTTTTCATTTATTTAAAAAATGCTGGTGGAATTTTATCAGGATTGCAATGAATCTGTATATCAACTTGGGCAGAACTGACATCTTAATGCTATTTAGTCTTCCAATCCATGAGCATGGAATGTTCTTCCAATTATTTTGGTCTTTTTAAATTTCTTTTAACAATGCATTGTAGTTTTCTGAATACAAGTGCTTTATATTATTGGTTAAGTTTATTACTAAATATTTGATTCTTTCAGTCACTATTCACTAAAAGGACTTTCTCTTCAGATTTTTTTTTTTTTAAATAAAGGGTATTTATTTGGGGTAGAAGCTTACAGTTAACAGGCCATAAAGCATAAGTTAGTTCTCTCACCAAAGTCTATGGCCATGTATTGGAGCAAGATGGCTTCCAACATCTGCCAGGGTTCAGGCCCCATGGGTTCCTCTCTTTCGGGGCTTTCTCTCTCCAGGCTTAGCTGCTCTGTTAGCGCCACAAGGCCAGCTGTAGACTATAAGGCAAACAGCTTGTTTCTCTTCCTGGTGCCTTCTCTCTTTCCTCACTACCAAACTCCTCTGTGTGCTTACTTCCTGGGGCTCCAGCTGAAGGCTCTACTAGTGTCTCTTAAAGTCTATTTCATCTGATATAAATATAGCTATTCCAGCTTTTGTTGTTGTTGTTGTTGTTACTGTATGCGTGGAATATCTTTTTCCAGCCTTTCACTTTCAATCTATTGGTACTCTTGGGTCTAAGGTGAGTCTCTTGCAGACAGCATATAGATGGCTCATATTTTCTTACTCATTCTGCCAGTCTGTGTCTTTTAAGTTGGGAGCTTAATCCATTAATATTCAATGTTATTACTGTAAAGGCAGTTCTTATTTCACCCATTTTGACCTTTGGGTTTTATCTGTCATATTTTATTTTTCACCATTCTTTTGAGAACTTTAGTTACTTTTACTATTATAATCTTCATTTCTAGACTCTCTTCCAAGCCTCTCTCTCCTGTCTTTTCTTTTCAGACTGCAGCACACCCTGTAGTATCTCCTGTAAGGCCAGTCTCTTGGTTACAAAGTCTCTCAGTTTCTGTTTATCTGTGAATATTCTAAACTCACCCTCATTTTTGAAAGACAATCTTGCCACAAATAAGATTCTTGGCTGGAAGTTTTTCTCTTGCATTATCTTAAATACATCATACCACTGTCTTCTTGCCTCCATGGTTTCTGATGAGAAATCGGTACTTAATCTTATTGGGTATCCCTTATATGTTATACATTGCTTTTCTCTTGCTGCTTTCAGAATTCTCTTTGCCTTTGGCATTTGACATTCTGATTAATATCTGTCTCAGAGTTGGTCTATTCAGATTTATTCAGATGGGAATACGTTGTGGTTCTTGGACATGGGTATCTAAGTCCTGCAATAGGGCTGCAAGATTTTCTACCATTATTTCTTCAAATATTCCTTCTGCCCCCTTTCCCTTCTCTTCTCCTTCTGGGACACCCAAGATATGTATGTTTGCACATTTTTTACTGTCGTTTAGTTCCCTGAGACCTTGTTCAATTTTTCCCATTCTTTTCTTCATCTGTTCTTTTGTATGTTCACCTTCTTCAAACTCACCAATCCTTTCTTCTGCTTCCTCAAATCTGCTATTATATGATTCCAGTGTATTTTTTATTTCATTTATTGTGCCTTTCATTCCTATAATATCTGATATTTTTCTATGTGTGTTTTCAAATTCTTCTTTGTGCTCATCAAATGTCTTCTTAATATCCTTAATCTCTTTAGCTGTCTCACTGAATTTATTAAGGAGATTTGTTTGAACATCTATGATTAGTCGCCTCAACTCCTTTATGTCATCTGGAGGCTTATCTTGTTCATTTAACTGGGCCATATCTTCCTGTTTCTTGATATGGATTGGAATTTTTTGTTAGTGTCTTGGGCATCTGGCTTACTAGAGGTATTTATTCTAGATGCAGTTTTCTCTCTTTAGTTTAGGGCTTTCTTGCCTTTTCTTCCTTGCTGGTTGTGTAGTAGGAGTCAAGGATGCAGTTGGTGCTGTAAGCTGTGGAGGCTCAAGCTGCCTGCATTGCCCCAGGGTCCCATGAAGCTTCTCCCAACTTTTCCCTTTGCCAAGGATAGGGACAGAGCCACAGCCATGTGTAATAATCCAAGTTGTGCAGGCCTAGACTGTAGTTGCTTGGAAAGACTGATGAAGCTTCATGCCCCTTCCTCCCCTGCCTGGGGCAGGGATGGAACTGCAGGTGTGGGCAGCAATCTATGCCGTGTGAGTCCAAAATGACCACAGTTACCGCAGTAGACTTCTGACTATTCAGTCTGTGCCAGCAGAATGTAGGTGCAGTTACCCAGAGAGGCTGGTGCAGGTCCCGCTAGCTTCATCCCTGTCAGAGGTGGGGCTGAAGCCTAGGCTGGAGCTGCAATCCAATCTAGATGGAAAGAAGCCCGTCCCTACCAGCACTGATTTTCAGTCAGCCCCATTTCCCCTCATGCCGTGGGCGAAGTTAAAATGGCACCTACTGGCCTCTTTCTGACTTGGACAGGTTCAAATTTTAGCTCTTTTTAAGATTATACTTTAGCCTGCAGAATTTACTAACCAAGGCTGAAGTTAGTTCCCAACCATGTCTTCCTCCCCAGTTTTTGGGAAGTGGAGCTTCCAATCCCAAGCATGGAATAGCTCCTGAGGTGGCTTGTGCCTCCAGTGGAGGATGGGCACCGGTCTCTGCAGGGTGGAATGCTCTACTTGCGAGTCTCCTCTGCAGATGAGCAGTTTCCTCTTTTCATTCTTTCAAGGATGTTTCAGGATTCTCTTCTGGTGTCCTGGAGCCTCCAAACAAGTGCTTTAGATAACTTTGAGTGATTAGTAACTGCCCTGTAGCACGAGCTGACTCACCCAACTCCTTACTCTGCTGCCATCTTGCTGGTTGTTCATGAGTAACTTTCTAATTATAGATTTAAATGTCTTAAATAGACAGAAAAATTCAGATTTCTTGATGCTTTTTGTATCAGTTGTAGCATATTATGTTTTTCAAGGAATGCATCTATTTCATCTAATGTTTCACATATATTGACATAAAGATGTTTATGATATATTCTCCTTGTTTTAAAAGTGTCCTTATATTTCCTGGTATTTTTTGTTCTATTTACTTTCTTCTTTTCTTGCCCAGTCTTGTTCTGGGTTTAGCTATTTTATCAGTCTTTTCAAAGAACTGGTCTTTTACTTAATTGATTTTTCCCTAATGTCTGTCTGCTTTCTATTTTTATTTATTTTTCCTCTAATTTTTAATAGTGCCTTCTAGTTTTTGCATTTAATTTTCTATCTCTTTATAGCTTCTTTAGCAGATCACAATTTTCCACCTTTCTGTTGTTCTAATATATAAATTGAAAGCTAAAAATTTCCCTCTCAACGTAGCTATTGAATGCATAAAATTATACGTCTTTTCATTATCATTCAACTCAAAATATTTTAAAAATTTCTACTGTTTTCTTCTTTGACCCATGGATTATATAGAGGTGTGTTGCTTTATTTCCAAAAATTTGGAGTTTTCTGGTACTCTTTCTGGAATACACAAATATTGAGACTTTGTTATGGTTGGT
>JAKSZT010054400.1:405954-500446 GCA_026826555.1 Tolypeutes matacus
AACGCTGCCTAATTACAGGGATCAGGAGGAGGGCGAGGGAAAAAGAGAAATCAGGGAGCTGCCATCATAGCAAGTCTTTAAAGCAAGGGCTCTTAACCAGGGGTCCCCCTTGGGGGTCTGTGAGCTTGAATTGAAAAAAATCAACTTATTATCTTTATTTTCTCTGACCTCTAACTGAACTCTAGTATTTCTTTCACTTATGTACGCAATAAATAAATTACGGTAGTATTCATTCCACCTGACTGGCAAAGGGGTCCGTGGATCAAAAAAGGTTAAGAAGCCCTGCTCTAAAGCTTCACTAGGTTTGCTGGTGGTGAAACTGGGAAAAAAATTGCCTGTGCCCTTCCTCTCAGCTGAAAACACCACTGACTCCACCCAATGTTTGTCAGACAGAAGAAAAAGCAGGTGCAAAAAAATGTCTTATTCCAAACTGGTAATACATCTAAATGCAAAACCTAAGTCATATCCCAGAGCTCTGACTTCAAGGGAGGCAGGAAAATGTAGTTTTAGCTTGCCAGTCTCTCAAGCACAGGAAGGCTCACTAGAAGAAGGTTGAGATAGTTGGTAACTGACAATCTACCACACTCTCTACAATGACTTAAATTAAATTAGAGGGCCTTCCCAGAGATATTTAAAATGTACAATCACTCTCATACATTCCTAGCAGGAGTGTAAAAAGGTAAAATGTAGGGGTTCAATCATATGATCAAAATCTTTATTTATGCAACCTTTGACCCAGCACCAACACTTCTAAGAATTTATCTTAAATCTAAAATCATGGATGTGAACCAAGATCACGTCAAAAGGATGTTTGCAAAAGTGGTGTATATAATAGTTAGGATTAGGAAACTCTTAAATATCCAAAAATAAGGAATATGATTCATCAGTAGGACGTAACACTTTTGCCGCCACTAAAAAGTATGTTATCCATGACTAATGACATACTAATATATTCATTAGGTATTTTTGAGTAAAAAACTGGCTATTACCAAAATGCTAGCCATTGTGAAAGACACAGTAAGGCAGGGTTATAACTTAAATTATTACTCTATGTATTTTCTGTGAATTTCCATCCTTTTCTGTTCTTTGGCACCCTGAGTTAATTAAATAAGCGAATTCAAGTAAAGTATTTATGGTTTCAGTGGAGAAACAGGATATATATATAGAAGACGATGACCATCTAGAAACCTGGAAAGGGAGCCCACTAGAGCCATTGTGAGAGTATGTGGAGGCTGGAGAATATTTGGCGACATTATGATTTTTTTCCTTTGTTCTATTTTCCCCTTTCACTTGCCTTCGTTCAGTGGCAAACAGGCTAAGAGTTTCAGGACCAAAAGCCTAAACCCATATAAAAATTGATTTTTTTTTTCTCACAAATTAGCCTGTTCCTGGAGGTAATAAAGGATTTCTGGAGGAGGTAGGTTTATGAATTGGGGGAAGAGTATCTTAGAGAAGCAGGGTGGCAGGTGGAGCTGCAAAGGGTTAAAGAGAACGACTTTGGGCTAGTGAAAAAAATATTTGGCGCCTCCCAGCAAAAGTGAATTTGTATATCCATGCAACATTAAAAAAGATTTGGGACAACTTGCTTGCCTGTTATGATATGAAGCTAGAATGCACATTGGGAGTCAGAAGACGCAAGTTCTAGTCCTGACTCTTACATGTTGTTTCTGTGAAGCAGAACGCTTCATGCAAATAACGACTCCCAGGAGAGAATTTCAATGAAACCTTTATTACCAGCTGGGGCGCACTCTCTAGTGAGAGTCGCAACTAAGGTCCGGTGACTGCAGTTTTTATAGAACTCCTTCCCGCGTGGCTACATATTTCTATAGCAACCCAAAACAGGATTGTTTTAATCATCATACATATTTCTATAGCAACCGAAAACAGGCTTGTTTATATTCCTATAGCAGAGCAAGCAAGCAATGTTCCAAAAGCTGATGTTTGCTGTTAGCGGTCCAGCAGGGAGGGGGAGTGGTTGATTTGGGGGGGGGGGGGGGACGGACTGATTCTTTTCAGACCTGGATGGGCACCTGGCTTCCACCAGCAATTGTTAGAGGACTTTGCTACTGGGAATTTCCTGTACTGTTTTACCTCCTTCTCACTGTGCCATGTGCCTGATCACCCACAGCTGCAACTTCGCGAAACAGCATCTCTTGATGATGCCTTGATTTGGGCACTTCCACGGCCTCGGAACTCTAAGCTTTGAACCTAATGAATCACTGTTATGAAAGCCAACCCATTTCTGGTATATTGCGCCCAGCAGCTCTTAGGGAACTGAAACTTTACTGCTTCCTGAAACGCTTATTTCCATTTTTAAAAATTACGTGCATACATGTCTTTTTTTTGTTATTTTGCTTTCAAGAGTCATTTTTTAAATCATTTTTTGAGATATAGTCACATGACCATACATTCTATCTAGAGTGTAAAATCAAGGGCTTTTTACTCATTGTATTTCTTAAAATCAGTCCCAGTCAGACTGACGCCTACCTTCGCCTGAGACATTGAGGAACACTGACTGGAGGGCAGCCAGCCGGGCCCAGCGGGCGCAGCCCAAACGCGCAGGCCCGCTGAGGCCTCTGGGAAATGGAGTCCAGAAACGTCCTCGTGGAGGATTCTGGGAGTCGTAGTCCTGCGTGCCCAATGGGCGCGGTCCAGCGCGGTCTGCGAGCGGGGACACGGCTCGCTCAGTACGACCGGAAGTGGCTGTTAAAGGTGGCTGCAGGCGTGAAACGAGGCTGGCGCTCGCAAAGTCCAGCCGCCTTAGTTTCCTTCACTCAAGTCCGGTGACGGCCCCAGCATTTCCGGACTCGAGGTCGGAACGTGCAGGTAGGTATGGGGGGGGCGGGGAGCCCAGGTATCACCATGGCAACCGCCCAGTCCTCCGGTGCGTGACGTCACCTTACTGGCTTCGCGTTTAGCGGCCTCTGCGAGAGGGAGCTCGGGCGCCTCCCGCCTCCCTCAGCGCTGGCCAGGCCCACCCTGATCCCTTGGAGGGCTTTGTTCTTTTGTTCTGGCCTTGGGGGAGTGACGGGAGCCGGGCCCCGCCCAGCTCGCCCCCCTCCCAGCTTTTCCGCTCCGCAACAGGTGTGCCTTCCGTTATCCCAGCTCGCGGAGATGTGAGCCCGAAAGCGTGCATGTTGGGGCCGGGCCGGGTCTGTGGGCGCTTCTGGCCGGACTCAGGGTGGGCGCCAATGGTTTTGGGATCCGGGGGTGGACCTGCCTCATTGATCTTCACTCTGTTTTTGTTCAGTGGGAGCGCCACATGCCTGCTCTCTTGGGGACTTCTCTTGTGCGGCACCTCTTGGCCACTCTGCCAGAACCTGAGGTGTGATTGTGTGACAGATGCTCCTGACTCCACCCTGTCTTTTAGGGCAGCCAACTTCAGCGTGTGTAAGGGCTCAGACTCCCGGCAAGGGGAAGTTGACATCTGAACCCCAAATCGAGGTCCCAGCTGAAGGGGACGCTGCCTGGAGAGCCTTGGTGTGCAGGTTCCAGAGGAACAGGATGAGCTCCTGAGATGGAAGGTAGTGGGGACTGCGGGGAGAACGGGGTGATGGAGTCAAGACAACAAGGACTGGAGACTCAGATCCTTGAAGAGAGAGCTGGAAGATTTGGAAGGAGGAAGCAGTATGTTTAGGGACAGAGAAAAGAAAAAGAACTATATTATAGGTAGAGATTCTCCCTGGCTGTAGGATTGGGGAACGAAAAGGAGCAATGATTCATAATGTCTGTGACCGGTTTATAAATATTAGAATGATAATCTTGCAGTCAGAAAAAAATTTTTGGTAATCATCTCTTCAATGCAAGAATCAGTTTAAAAATATCCTTGGCAGATGACCATCTGTCAAGCCTATGCCTGAAGAAGTGTGACACCATTTTGGGTGCAGACTCTTCCCTTGTTGGTTTTTCCTTTTTTAGTTCCTTACATTAAGCAGACTAGTAACTTAATAACAGTCTACATTGAGCAGACTGTTCCTGTAACTTCTGTGTTGATTTCAGTTCTCTCTCTCTTATATTGCTGCCTTTCAGATATGTGAATTTGGATTTTACAACTCTTCACAAATTTTTTTTCCTAAGCAAAATAGTCTCAGATCTTTTGATGGATCTTCATATGATATGATATCTAGCTAGACCTCTTCTCTGGAATCTCTTTTTGTCAGCCCTCTTCTTAAAATGTAGTGCCTAGGACTAAACATAGTTCTTTAGACATGCTTTGAAAAATATCTAAAAGAGTATTTGTAAAAGTATGATGTGCTTCTCTCGATTTGGGTAATATTATGCTGTATTTAGCTTCAGATTGTATTTGCTTTTTTAAAAAGAACCTTAGATCTTTTTACATAAACTGCAGCACCTATCCTTCTGTAGTGGAATTGTTTTTATCCTTAATGTCAGGACTTCACATTTATGTTTGTTCAATTTTTTTGGCCAAGTGTTCCAGCCTGTCAATAATTTTGATTCCGAATTTAATTATTCAATCTTGTAACTGTGCTTTCCAACTTCATGACATGAGCAGATTTGATGAATATTCCTTCTGTTTCCTCCTATATGTCATTGAACAGGTCAAGGCAAAGGGAGAGCCCTGTGACATGTCACTAGAGACTTCCCTCTGCATTATCATTGCCTTTACATTCTTTAGGTGTGGTCATGCAGTCAGGTTTGGTTTAACCTAACTAATATCATAGACTCCTTTTGCTTGAATTTATAATGTTGTACAATGCCTTAATTATTCATATTATTCATAAAGGTTTGAGCTCTACTTTTTATTTGTCCTCAATTCTTTACACCTCATATATAAATGTTCTTTTTAATTCTACCTTCTTCAGAAGTAAATCAGCCAAAATGGATTCATTAAAAGTCTTTCCTTTTCCTTCCTCTTTGGGATTTTTCATAATTGTATAGTTAGGATTATCTTTCTTGAGCCTTTGCCCCTTGTAGTCATAATACTAACATTTATTGAGCACTTACCATGTGCCAGGCACATAGGTAGGTTTCTGTTACTTGGGATCAAAAGCATCTTACCTGAGACATTTCTCTTGATTCTGTTTTCCTAAAGTCTTGGGAAGTATGTATCATGGTTTATATCTGTCCATGTATATCATTTCCTTTCATTATTAAAAATTCCCAAGATAACATTTTCATTCTTTCCTCAAGATTCTGGTCAAAATTAAGTCAAAATCAGTAGTTCCCTTTATAGATTTCTCTGTTTTCTGGGGTATGAGACCATTAAGATAAATTAAAAATTTACTAATTAACCCTTTTTTACAAAATGAGACTTCATACCTATCCAGACAATTGAAAACACCTTAACCACTCTAGCTTTCCTCATTATCTATCATCCTTACTTGCCTAAGCAGTCCTGCCATGCTACTGTCAGCATGGTGCTCCTTTTATTTTTATTTTGTCTCTCCTTTTTGATTTATCTACAATTTCTATCAGATTTCACTCTCAGGATTATTGCCTTGTAGGCATTTGTCCATCTGTTTCTGTCAGATCATCTTGAGTAAATTTTTCCCAGTCCTTTCTTACCAAGGCTTGGTCATGAGACTCACACTAGGTCAGTGGGATCTCTTTGGAATTTGAATCTTGGGACTAAGATCAGATAGCACTGACCCACCCTGATGGTAGTATCAAAGAGGCTATGCTTGTATTAAAATGGTGCAACCTAGATTTCCCTGCGAGGCCTGAGTGTCCTATCCATTTCTGATTGTTAAGCTTTTCTTTTTATCTCCAAATCTCCTAATGTCCTTAGAATTAATTCCTTATTAGTTTTGGGGTTTTTTGTTTTGTTTTGTTTTTAGTTGTATAGTTTGAGGGTCTTATTCCAGTTATAACTTCCATCCTGACAAGCTTTAGTAACACCTAAGAGATTGAGTTTCACTCCTTTTGTTCAGGTATAAGTTCATTTGGCTTATTGCCCCTACTTCATTAATATATGGATATCTGTGGTCATAAATATCCTTCTTGACCCTTTCTTATTTTTTTCTTAGTTTTTACCGAGCATCTCTTACAGCATTGTTATTCTTTCTATTTTGTATTTCATGTTGCTAATTCAAATTTTATATGTAGAAGCATCCTCACTTTCTAGTATTTCTGCAGACATTAAACTTCAAAAAGAAGAAAGTTCTTACCTACTTCTTTGTGGAAGTAAGTACTCCTAGTTTGGTTTTCCCCACCATTATCTTCTCTGCAGGAGAGTTTTGAAAGGTATTTTAGGCATTTGTCTCCATACTTCTAAAGATGAAGAAATTGAAGCCTAGAGAAGATGAAAGGCTTGCATAATTATACATGATTAATTACCAATGGAATCACTCTTGACAATTGGGTTTCATCAATCAGTACTCTATGAATAGACCTCTCCAAGAGCAAAGTTTTTGTTTTGTTTTCTTTATTGCAGTATAAGTTACATACAGTAACGTACACAAATCTTTCGTGTACATTTTTATAAATTTTAATATATGTGTATGTCAGCATAACCACCACTCACACCAAGATATAAAATGTTTCTAATAATCCAGAAGGCTCCCTTGTTTCCCTCCAGTCAGTAACCCCTCTCTAGGTTATCACTATTCTAACTTCCATCACCATAGATCAGTTTGGTCTAGTTTTGAACTTCATATAAATGAAGTCATATAGTATGTATTCTTTTGTGTCTGGCTTATTTTGCTCAATATTATGTTTATGAAATGTATCCATGTTGTTAAGTATATCAGTAACTCAATCTTTTTTTATTGTGGAGTAATATTCCAGAGTTTGTTTATCCATTCTATTAAGAGACATTTGGGTTTTTCCAGTTTGCAGATATTATACATAAACCTACTCTGAACATTCTTGTATAAGTCTTTTGGTGGACATATAAGTACTCATTTCTATGAATATATGCAAAGGAGTGAAATTGGTGAGTCATAGGGTAGCCATATGTTTAGCTTTATTATATAGTGCCAAGCAGCTTTCCTACATGGTTAATAAATTTACACCCCCATAGCAATGTACAAAAGTTCCAATTGCTGTCTGTTAGTATTGACTATGTCTATTTAATTTTGGCCATGCTGGTATGTGAGTAGTGTATGTGATTATGATATTTAATTTGCATTAATAGCAAAGCTCAAAAGGCCTATGAAGACTTGGGGAAGAGAATCTGATGATTTAACAAAGAAGGCAGCAGAAATATTTTGCCTCACTTAATCAGGAATATAATGATTGAGTTGCATAGTCTGTATGATTCTGTATTTAGGGACAGAACTGTGAATCTTAAAGCAACACTTTACCTCCTGAGCCTAGTAGGGAGGGTATTAGAGCCCTAGTCACCAGTTACTATGTTTCTTTTCTTTTCTTTTTTTTTTAATTCTGAGATATAAAAGAAATGGCATAGTTCCCGTTATTTTCAGATAGAAAAGTAAGTGGAGTTTATGTGGATTGTTAGGAGCAGCTAAGTCAGACAGGATTCACTGTGGCTTTTTCTTCCTCCCTTAGATATATCATCTCCAGATTCTGCCCTTCTCCAAGGGGGATATACAGATAAGGAGGGATGGGCCCCTCTATTCCCATCAGCCAGATGTCAGGTAAGTTGTGTTCCTGAAATGTCTTAGAGTGAGATCTTATATTCTTTTACTTGAGGTATGTTTGTTCAAAACCAATGCTGGCATTTCATTCTGGTCTCCCATCTGCTCAGTTACCTCTTTCTCAGCTTTTCTTCTCCAGCCTTAACTAATACATTCTCCACTTACCTCTTGCTTAGTATCTTGCCTTGCTTCAGAAATGGGAGAGAAAAAGCAGTGTAAAACTTGAACCTTTACTTTAATAGACCAAAATGACTGCTAAAAACCAAAACAGGTAAATATATGAAAGATGAAATGAGTACCATGGAAATTAGAGAATGGAAAAATCCTTGAATGGTCTAGAGAGGATTAGAGGAGTTTCATGGAGGAGGTGGGATATGAGCTACCTCTCATAGGATGGGTGATATTTGGATATTTGAACAAGTGAGGTAGGGTCAGGGGCAGATTGTAGGTGTGCAGGGGATTATGAGCAGAGGCTCACAAGAATAGGCAAGTGTTAGGCAGGATTCAGAAAAATTTGGCGAAGATGGTATATTTCGACAAATGGTAAACAAATGGTTGAATGAGGTCAGAATATGAAAGGCCTTGAATATCTGTATGAGCAGTTGAAGGCTTTTGCCTCAAACTTTTTGCGTCACTATAGGCCATTTGTGAACCATTATGGTTTTTGAGGAGGAAAATGGCATGATAATATTTTAGGAAAAACCAATAACTGATTGGAAACTTAGATTTTCAATCAGTTGTTCCAGCAGCCATAATCAACTTCAAGCCCTTCTTTAATCAGGCTCCATCTTCTTGGGCTTTTTCCCCCTTCTTACTTTTTTTCTCACACGAATTCACCTTACCAAAGAAATAGTCCCAGTTCTTCCTACTTCCAACTTAAGTATTTTTGGTATCACCTTATTTTTTATTGAGGTATTATATGACAATAAACTACACACTTTTAAAGCCTATAGTTTAATAAGTTTGGCATATGTATACACTCATGAAACCAGCAACACAGCCAAAATAGTGAACACATTATCACTACCAAAAGTTTCCTTATAAATCCTTTTAATCCCTTTACCTTTCCCCTCCCTACCCCCTCAACCTCCAACCGCCATTCCCAGGTGTCTGCGGGTGTATATTTAACTTTCAAGAAACTGCCAAACTGTTTTCCAAAATAGTTGTACCTTACTACATTACCACCAGTAGTGTACGAGAGTTTCAGTGCTGCATATCCTCACCAAAAGATGGTGTCTAAGTTGTTTGGTCAAGCAAGCACTGGACTGATTGTTACTGTGAGGGTATTTCTTGGATTTAAATCATTAGATTTAAATGATTGCATCTATTACATCTACAACCAGCAAAGGAGATTGCCTTCAGCAATGAGAGAAGACTCATCCAATCAGTTGAAGACCTTAAAAGGAAAACTGATAATTTCAGCAGTCAGAAAGAAGAACTTCAGTCAGCCAACTTCTCCTGGGGAATTCATTGAAACCTTCATCAGAGTTCCCAATATGTGGCCTGCCCTACAGAATTCAGACTTGCCAATCCCCGCAGTCTTGCAAGCCAAGTTCTATAATAAATCTCTTAATATTTACCTACACACGTTTGTATTTGTCTTCTGTTGGTTCTGTTTCTCTGAAGAACTCTAATATATTTAGTTTCCAGATACTTGGTGATATTCCACAGATCTGTTACTGATACCTAATTTAATTCCATGTAGTAGAACATTTTATGTATGACTTAAATCCTTTTAAATTTGAGACTTGTTCTGTCGCACAGAATATGGTCTATTTAGGTAAATGATCAGTGAGCACATGAAAAGAATATGTATGTTGCTGCTGTTGGCTAGAGTGTTTTATAGATGCTATGTTAGTTTTCTAGTGCTGCTGCAATAACCACCAATTTACTGGCTTAGAACAACCCAGGTTTACTTTCTTACAGTTTTAGAGGTCAGAAGTCCAGAATGACCTTATACCCAAAGCACATGCAACAAAAGACAAAACAGATAAATGGGACCTCCTCAAAAGTAAACACTTTTGCACCTCACAGGACTTTGTCAGAAGGGTGAAAAGGCAGCCGATTCAATGGGAAAAAAATATTTGGAAATCACTTATCTGATAAGGGTTTAATATCCAGGATATATAAAGAGATGTTACAACTCAACAATAAAAAGACAAATGACCCAATTAAAAAATGGGCAAAAGACTTGAATAGATATCTATCTCTCCGAAGAAGAAATGCAAATGGCAAAAAAATCACATGAAGAAATGCTCAACATCACTCCTGATTAGGGAAATGCAAATCAAAATTACAATGAGATATCATTTCACACCTATCAGAATGGCCACTATTAAAAAGACAGAGAATTATAAGTGTTGGAGAGGATGTGGAGAGATAGGAACACTTCTTCACTGTTGGTGGGAATGCAGGATGGTACAACCACTATGGAGGACTGTTTGGCAGTTCCTAAAGAAGGTGAATATAGACTTGCCACGTGACCCAGCAATACCACTACTGGGTATATACCCAGAAGATCTGAGAGCAGTGACACGAACAGACATCTGCACACCGATGTTCATAGCAATATTATTCACCATTGCCAAAAGTTGGAAACAACCCAGGTGTCCATCAACAGATGCATGGAGAAATGAACTCTGGTCTATTCACACGATGGAATGTTATGCAGCTCTAAGAAGAAATGAAGTTGTAAAGCATATGACAACATGGATGAACCTGGAGAACATCTGTTGAGCGAAGCAAGCCAGACACAAAAGGACAAATACTGTATGAATGCGTTACTATGAACCAAATATATTGTGTAACATGTTGTTTGATTTAAAAAAAATTTTATATGTATCCATTACGTTTAATTGAGATATGTATATATTCATCTGTGTTTACTTTTTCATTTTTAATTGTTAATATTTTCAATTATTAAATCTACAAAATAAAGTAAAAAAAAAAAAAGTCCAGAATGGATTGTCAGGATTGGATTCCTTTGGAGGTTTTAAGGGAAAATCTGTCTGCTTTCCTTTTCTAGCTTCTAGAGCCTGCCTGTATTCCTTGGCTTGTGTCCCCTTCCTCTATTTTCAAAGTCAGGAACATACCATCATCAAATCTCTTTCCCTCTCTGACTCTGACCTCTACTTCCATCACTTCTTCTACTCTAACTCTGACCCTTCTGCCTCCCTTTTAAAAGTAAGTACCCTTGTGATTACATTGGGCCCACCCATGTAATCCAGGATAAACTCCCCCATCTCAAAGTTCTTAACTTAATCAAATCTGCAAAGTCCCTTTTGTCATCTTAGATAACATTCACAGATTTCAGGGATTTGAATATGGATATCTTTGGGGGGCCATTATTCTATCTGCCATAGATGTCAGTTAGGTCAAATTGGTTGTTAGTATTATTCTAGTCTTTTATCTATTTATTGATAGTCAGTCTGTCTTGTTTTATCAGTTATTATGAGAGGGGTATTAAAATCTTGGACTGTAATTGTGGATTTGTCTATTTCTCTTTGCAGTTCTGTTGGTTTTGGCTTCATTTATAGACATTTAGGGTTCTTATGTCCTGTTAATGAATTGACCACTTTTTCATTGAGAACTGACATTTTTTATGCTTTGTAATATTGTTTGCTCTGAAATTGACTTTGATATTTGATTGGTGTTAATGTGGTCTATCTTTTTCCATCCTTTTAATATCTTTGTGTCTTTTTATTTAAAGTGGGTTATTTATAGGCAGCGTGTAGTTGGATTTATTTATTTTTTAATTTTTTTGGTCTGTCCAATCTGACAATCTCTGCCTTTTAATTGAGATGTTTAGATTATTTACATTTAATGTGATTTTGGGTATGGTTAGATTTAAGTCTGTCATCTTGCTCTTTGTTTTCTATCTGTACTGTCTTTATTTCCTTTTTCCTCTATTCCTGCCTTCTTTTATTTAAGTATTTTTTTATGATTCTATTTTATCTTCTTTGTTGGCTTATTAGGCACAACTCTGTTTTATTATTTTAGTTGCTGCTTTAGGGCTTAGTATACATATTTAATTTATCACTGTCTACTTTCAAGTGATATTATATCATTTAATGGATAGATAGTATAAGAACTTGACAATAGTATACTTCCATTTCTATCCTCCCAGCTGTTGTGCTATTTTTGCCATTCATTTTACCTATACATATGCTATAAACTCCACAATACATTGTTATAATTTTTGTTTAAGCAGTCATTTATCTTTTAAAGAGATATAAGGAAAAAAATGATATATTTTACCCATATAGTTTTCCATTTTTGATGTTCTTCATTTCTTTGTATATTGGTGTTTCTCAGCTGGGGTGATTTGTCCCCGAGGGGACATTTCTGATTGTCATGACTTGGGTGGAGGATGCTACTGTCATCTAGTGGATTGAGGCCAGGGGGAGGCAGCCTACAATGCCCAGGACAGCCCCCCACAGTTATTTAAAATAATTATCCAGTCCAAAATACCAACAGTACTAAGGTTGAGAAATCTTGGTGTAGATCCAGATTTCCATCTGGTATTATTTTCCTTCTGCCTAAAGGACTTCCTTTAACATTTCTTATAATGCAAATCTGCTGGTGATGAATTTTTTCAGCTTTTGTACATCTAAAAAAGACTTTATTTTGCCTTCATTTTTTTTTTTTTTTTTTTTTTAAAGATTTTATTTATTTATTCATTTATCCCCCCCCCTGCTGCTTGTGCTCGCTGGGTCAGCCAACCACGCCGTGCGGGCGGGCCTGCCCCCACCAGGAGGCCCCGGGAACCGAACCCGGGGCCTCCCATATGGTAAACGGGAGCCCCACTGATTGAGCCACAGCCGCTTCCCTTGCCTTCATTTTTGAAAGATGTTTTCACTGGGTATCAAATTCTAGTTGGACAGTTTTCTTCTTTCAAGACTAATGATGTTGCTCCATTTGTCTTCTGTTATTTTAATTTTTGTTCCTTTGTATTTATGTGTCTTTTTCTCTGGCTGCTTTTAAGATTTTCTCTTCATCACTGGGTTTGAGCAATTTGATTATGATATGCCTTGGGATAGTTTTCTTTGTGTTTCCTGTGCTTGTGATTTGTTGAGTTTCTTGGATCTATAGGTCTGTAGACCCCAAACTAGGTACTTGGGTACGCTTCATAAATCTTCATGTTTACTTTAAACAGTGCTGTCAGTCTGGTACATCCTGTCCCAGTGCTCCAGGACACACAGAATATCATCATTAATCAATAACTATGTAAATATTCCAAGGTTTAGTTTTCAGAGCTTATTCAATGATCAGTACCATGGCTCTAGGTATTCCTGGAGCTAAGCAATGATAAAACAAAATTAATGCACACTCACTCAAAGT
This sequence comes from Tolypeutes matacus, assembly GCA_026826555.1. Taxonomy (NCBI): domain Eukaryota; kingdom Metazoa; phylum Chordata; class Mammalia; order Cingulata; family Chlamyphoridae; genus Tolypeutes; species Tolypeutes matacus. Next base: position 418,854 of record JAKSZT010054400.1, read on the forward strand.
TTCAAATACATAGTAAAGAAAAAGTAGGACGCTCCCCTGCATCACCTCCAAGTTTCACTATCCCGTCTCACTGTTAATATTTGGTTTTAACAAATATCAGGTTTTTAAAAATAAACATTTACATATATACTTTCCTATTCATAAAAATAAAAATTGGAGCATACCATGTATACTTTTTTCACTTAATATCTTGTACACATATTTTCTAAATCAGTACATATAGATATACCTCACTTTAAAAATGACTACATAAAGTCCTTTAGTGTAGAAGTACCATATATTCTTTGGCTTCTCTCCTATAAATGGGCATGTAAGTTTGCTTCCCCCCCGCCTTCATACAAACAGTATTGCAGGGACACTTGTACACATGCCTTTGCATCATGAGATGCTTCTTAAGAAGAAATTCCTAGAGCTGATAAGACTGGATTGAATGGTATCTGCATGTTAAGTCTTGATAGATCCTGTCAGATTGCCCCCAAATCTATTGCATTAGGATTCTGTTCCCCCCACAGTCCACATGAGCACTTCAGTAGTTTTAGCCAATCTGATATCTCATTGTTTTACAATTTTTTATTTTTAGCAAAGTTCTTTTCATGGTTTATTAATCATTTCTTGGGTTAATTGCCTGTTTGGGTTGTTGACCTTTTGTTGTTTCTGTTATAGATTGTCCATCTTTTTTCCTAATGATTTGTAGGTGCTCAGAATGTTGCTTTTTTAACCTTGTTTATGGTGTCTTCCAGATGTTTTACATTTTTATTGGTTAAATCTGTCATTCTTTCTCTGTCTTCTGATTTTTACCTGTCACAGTTCAATCTTATAAAACTATTTTCCCGTCTTTTATTCTACGGTTTTATTTGTGCTTTTCCTTTAAAATTTAATCTTTAATCCAGCAGGGATTTTTGAGTATGCTGTGAAGTAAGGATCTCACTTTTTTTTCTCAATTAGAAAATTATTTGTTATGACACCATTTATTTACTAATCTGGCTTATCCTAACTGATTTGAAAGTTGCTTAATCCTATTCAATTCTTATAAACATGAGTCTGTTTCTGGACTCTATTTTGTTTCATTGGCTTTTATTTTATACTAGGCCTCTCTGTTTTAATTAACTCTTATCTTTTGGTATATTTTGAAATGTGGTAGGATAATTCTGTCTCACACACACACAATTCTTTCAAATATATTTTTGTCTGTTCTTTTCCACATTGTAGATAGTTAAAATGTTATTGATGATTGTAGGCATACTATTATTACTTGATGTATCTTGGAACACAAAGTTGATGAAGATGAAAATTACGATGATGATTAACAATAACAATGACTGAGCACTTTTTTTTTTTTTTTTTTAAGATTTATTTATTTACTTTATTCATTTTAACCCCCCCCTTCCCCATTTGCTGTTTTGTGTCCATTCGCTGGGCAATTCTCTGTGTCTGTTTCCTGCCATCTCTTCTCATCCTCCTCCTCCAGTCTTCACCAGGATTCAATCCTGGAGACCTCCAATGTAGGAGAGAGGTATTCTGCTGCCTGCGCCACCTCAGCTCCTGGCTTCTGGAGCTTTCGGAGCATCTCGTCTTGTCTCTCCCCTGTTACGTCATCATCCTGCTGCATGGCTCCTGGGGCCGGACGGCTCAGCGGCACACAGAGCCTGGCAGCCCATGCACCTTCTATATATATTTTTTATTTTACCGGGAGTTCCCAGGGATCGAACCCAGGTTCCTCCATATGGCAGACGGATGCCCAACCATTTGAGCCACATCCGCCCCCTGAGCACTTTGTTATATGCCAGACCCTTAATTAAGCATTTCCTACTGAACATTTCTTAATTAATTCTTAAAATAACCGTATGAATTAGACTGTTTTTATATTCACTTTACAAAGGAAGAAGTGTTATCAAAATCATTTTTCAGGTAGTCTATAGTCTGTCTATATTGCTAACTTTACCCCTTTTTCAGGCAAATGCTTTATTGCTAATCAGAAATATGTTTGGTATTTCAGGAATCAGTGACCTTCAAGGATGTGATTGTGGACTTTACCCAGGAAGAATGGAAACAGCTGGATCCTGTGCAGAGAGATCTGTTCAGGGATGTGACACTGGAAAATTACACACACTTGGTTTCTATAGGTAAGGATGACGTCTCTATATAATATCTGGGGGAGGAGGGAAGGTTATTTCTTGTGTTTATGTTAGTTTTGACTTTAGGTTTCAAAACCAGAGATTGCTAAGTTTTGAAAGGCTTGAAAAGGTTTCGACTCTCATGGCAAATAGAAAGGCAAACAAACTAATAATTTTTCTGAACCTAGATCAGTTTCCCATCATGCCTGGGGATTTATAACACTGAAGTTTGATATGCTCTCCACTCCCTCAGGTTTGTCCCGCATATCCTCTTCCCTAAAGACAAAGCCATGAGATCGAATTCTGATATAGCACTTTTCCCTTACTGCAGACAGACTCCTTTTTTTTCCCCCCTCATGAGCAGGACTCCAAGTTTCCAAACCTGATGTGATTTCCCAGTTAGAACGAGGGACAGAGCCATGGATCCTAGAGCCAGACATTCCAGTAGGCACCTTTGGAGGTAAGTAATGGAAACCAGGCAGATGAGTGTCATTAACTCTAATCACCAGCCTGATAAGAAGATTTTATATCTGCATTGTAGATGTGCTTGCTTCTCTTTAATGTGTCTCCCATGGAAAAGTTGGAAGCCATCTGGTCTGGAATCTATTATGCTTTGTCATATCACCAACTTTATCAATATATATTCTATTTTTATACTCCCTTTCAGAGGAGGTGTCTTTGTTGCCCTCTTCTAAAGCCAGCCTGTCAACATAGTGTTTCAGTTGCCTCTTCTTCACCCCATTGATGAGGGAGAGATTTCCCACCTAGGGTTATGGGGATGGCCAAACACACAGCATCCAACACTGGACAGATGATATGGACAGCAGTTTATTAGTTATATAACTCTCAGCCCAGGGGAGAAGGATGCTGCACATCACACAGAACCCCACAGGTATTACACTTGGGAACAGAGTGAACAACTTAGGGGCTGAGGCAGGCTTTTTAGTGTCAGGAGTCCCACAGGAGGATGTGACTAGCTTATTTGAATAATTCTGCAGGCTGGCTGGGAACCGAGGCCTGCTCCTCACAGATAAGCAGGAGCTTATAATCAGGGGACCTTACCCACAGGAACAGAGGAGGGAAAGGAACTTTAATTAGACCATTTGGTGTCTTCCTGATTTTACCAAATGTCAAGGCAACACATAATATTAATACTAGGTCTTCTGCCACACCTTAGCTCTGGATTCCATCTCTTCCCATCTCCTTTGCTCTCATAATTATCACTTTACTTTCCAGCCTTTTCAGTTTCCTCTTTTGGATCTACAGGCTCCATCCCTAGTGCTGTCAAACAGGAATAGATAACCTATTGTATTAGTCAGCCAAAGGAGTGCTGATGCAAAATACCAGAAATCTGTTGGTCTTTATAAAGGGTATTTATTTGGGGTAGAAGGCCATAAAGCATAAGTTTCTTCCCTTACCAAAGTCTGTTGCCACGTGTTGGAGCAAGACAGCTGCCAACATTTGCCAGAGTTCAGGCTTCTTGGGTTCCTCTCTTCCCGGGACTGCGTTTCTCTCTGGGCTCAGCTCCTCTGTCTCCTCCACAAGGTCAGCTATAGACACTGAGGCTCTCTAGGCTTTGCCTCTCTCCACAAGGCCAGCTGTGAACTGTCAGGCAAACGACTCCTGTCTTTTCTCGGGGCCTTCTTTCCTTCCTCACGACCAAGCTCCTCTGTGTGCTTACTTCCCTGGGCTCCAGCATTAAAACTCTGCATCAGAACTCCAACTCAAAACTCCAACTCTGTCCTTTACCATGTCTTTTATATTTGATTCCCCACCCCCCAAGGAGTGGGGCTCAACTCCCTACTGAGTGGCCCAGTCAAAGCCCCAGTCATAACTTAATCATGCCCAGATGAACAGACCAGTTTACAAGCATAATCCAATATGTTTTTGGAATTCATAACTGTTTCAAACTGCGAAACTGCTACACCTATGTTTTCAGATATCTTCACTCAACACTATTAATCTTTCTGGCCACTATCTAATCTCTTTCCTTTTGTTCCCATCCAAACTTAGCAAAATTGAGTTCCATGCCTGCACTCTTTGTTTCTTTATCACCTATTCTTTCAGTTTTCTGGTCAGTGGGCAGAAGGTAAATACTTATCCTTTTGTTTATATTTTATTGCTGGAATTTGATAGTCCTGTTGTTGGATGACTAAGCCAATGGCGGTCATCTTGGTAAGCTGGCCCTCAGTCCTACCCTCTTCAGCATTAGGAACGGACTTACTCTTAGCTGGTAGGGTGGCTGCTTTTGTCTTTGTAAAAATGATTTACAGTTTTCTAGCCATTTCTATGGGTAATTGAGTTGTGGCAGTACCTACATTGAAGTGGCCACTGGCTCTGGATCTTCTCTCCATCATTTTCCTTATCCTCTTGCTCCACTCTCTGACTGTCTTGGTGACATGGCCCCTGCATAGTAATGATCTACAACCTTGATATATATTCGGTCTAAAATGGTCTACTTGGTTCTCCCGCCGCCTGGTAATCAGCATCCTGGATTACTTCTCCATGTACAGGGGTGTTAGAATAGTGTGATCAGTGCCCAAAGACTTTGCATGTAGTAAGGTGAGAATTGCTCTACAGTAGGGATGGTGCTATTCAATCTGACCTTTCGGAGTTTTCTCCAGTCTTCAGTCTTTGCCCCACTACTGTTATTTGGTAATTCTGCTGGTATGATTTGACAATATAGATAATATTGGTCATGGTCTGCTACATGTTATTGCTTTTAAATGGCACTCCAACTGGGGCTGAAAATCAGCCATTTTTACACCCTTTTTTCCTTTAACAACATCAGACTCCATGGAATATCTATCTCCTTCACTGCAAAATACTCCTAAGAGGTGTTCTTTTTGGCAATCTGTTGTTCAAATATATCTTCCTTGGTGTCATTCCTGTTGATGAAAACATATTCATTTCTTACGCTGAACCTTTTGGTCATCTTGCATCTGTATTGTATTGACCTTTTTGTCCCTGCTGGAGAAGTACTGCTGCTATGAGGCTGCCTAGCTTATGCATCCTGCACCATTATCCATGATGCCAGGTGTGGAATCGATGGTAGGTGGCTCTGGCTCTCTGCCTCACTGCTCATTCTTTTGGCAACATGGAAGAGACTCATGTCCCCTCAGGTCTGCTGTACCCTCCTGTTACCGGTGGAACCAAAGAAATGTCATTTTAAACACAGCACTTATTCTTTACTGAATCTGCCAGCATTGACTGCCCTGCTACTTTTAGTTGTCATCTCTTGTCTTGGGCAACATTCCGCTTCCTGATTATGTACTCTCCTGTCTTTCTGTTTCTTCGGCCCTTTTCTTTTGTTTGCTGCTATACTGGTTTCCTGTTGTCGTTGTTAATATATGTTATTCATTCCTAAATATCCTCACATATTTTCCTACTATCTCTGCTTTTTCTCACATCCTCTTTTTTTCCATCCTCTTTTGAGTTAATATTTCCTGTCCTACATTTGGTTATTCTCCCACTTTTGCTATCTTCCACTCCCCAAAATAATCTAGTCCAATATTCCATTCCTTTTCCTAATCCTCAAAATGCTTAGACTTGAACTTGCTATCTTCTTCCCCTAAACTATTTCCTGTACTATTTCTAGTGGTGATATGATTCTTTCTTCAGTGTTCTAGGCTAAAAACACATGAGGTCCTAGCCAAATTTTTCCTGATTGTCCTTTATTTTCCTGGAGTTTTGTTTTGTTTTTTTGTTGGCAGTGAATCCCAGTTCAGAATGCCTCCAGATTCAGACTATCTGCCTCTTTTAGCCATCTCTCTCGTTACCTTTTAAATTAATTATTGTCTTAAATGGAATTTCCTTCCTGGTTCTTAGAGATTATCTATGAAATTTAATCAAACATTGTCTTGCCACTTTCATATTTTATTTATCATTCTCCTTAGCTCTTTCCATCTTTCTCCTCAAATAATAGGACTATATTTGAAAACCTTCAGAATCCTGAGGATTTTATTTTTAGTTTCATTCCCTTATTTCCACAACAGCAGTTTTCTTTTTCTCTATTTAGAAAATATTGGCATTTTCTTTTTCTTTCAGACTGGGAGAGCAGGCCTGAAAATAGTTTGTCAGCCCCAGAGTTGGATGTTTCTGAAGAAGAGCCATCTCCAGGGGCAATAGTGGATAAGCTCAAAAGAGACGATCCATGGAGATCCAACTTCTTAGAAACCTGGGAATCTGAAGGCAGTCTAGAGACTCAGCAGGCAAACCAACAGACACTGCCAGGGGAAATAAAAATAATTGAAAAGACAATACCCACTTGCGAAAGAGGCCCTGTAAATAGTGAATTTGGGAAAAGTATCAGTATGAGTTCGGTCCTTGTAACACAACAAGAAATATCTCCAGAAGAGAGCTCTCCCAAATGCTATGACCATAAAACAAGTGTCAAACAGAATTTAAAGCCAATTAAAAAAGAGAAATCTTGTAAGTGCAATGAATGTGGAAAAGCTTTCAGTTATTGCTCAGCTCTTATTCGCCATCAGAGAACACATACTGGAGAAAAACCCTACAAATGCAATGAATGTGAAAAAGCCTTCAGCCGGAGTGAAAACCTTATAAACCATCAAAGAATTCACACTGGAGATAAGCCATATAAATGTGAGCAGTGTGGAAAAGGCTTCATTGAGGGTCCATCTCTTATTCAGCATCAAAGAATTCACACAGGTGAAAAACCCTATAAGTGTGATGAATGTGGGAAAGCCTTTAGCCAGAGGACCCATCTTGTTCAGCATCAGAGAATTCATACTGGTGAGAAACCATATACTTGTAATGAGTGTGGAAAAGCCTTCAGTCAGAGAGGTCACTTTATGGAACATCAGAAAATTCATACAGGAGAAAAACCTTTTAAATGTGATGAATGTGATAAAACCTTCACCAGGAGCACACACCTTACTCAACATCAAAAAATTCATACTGGAGAGAAAACCTATAAATGTAATGAATGTGGGAAGGCCTTCAATGGGCCTTCAACATTTATCCGTCATCATATGATTCATACTGGTGAAAAACCTTATGAATGCAATGAATGTGGGAAAGCCTTCAGTCAGCATTCAAACCTCACTCAACATCAGAAAACACACACTGGGGAGAAACCCTATGATTGTGCTGAATGTGGAAAATCCTTTAGTTACTGGTCATCCCTTGCTCAACATCTGAAAATTCATACTGGAGAAAAACCTTACAAATGCAATGAATGTGGGAAGGCCTTTAGTTACTGCTCATCTCTTACTCAACATAGGAGAATACACACCAGAGAAAAGCCCTTTGAATGCAATGAATGTGGAAAGGCTTTTAGTTATCTCTCAAACCTTAATCAACATCAGAAGACTCATACCCAAGAGAAAGCCTATGAATGTAAGGAATGTGGAAAAGCCTTTATTCGAAGTTCATCTCTTGCTAAACATGAAAGAATTCATACTGGAGAGAAACCATATCAGTGTCATGAATGTGGGAAAACCTTCAGTTATGGTTCATCCCTTATTCAGCATAGGAAAATACATACTGGAGAAAGACCTTACAAGTGTAATGAATGTGGGAGAGCCTTCAACCAGAACATACACCTTACTCAACATAAGAGAATTCATACAGGAGCAAAGCCTTATGAGTGTGCTGAGTGTGGTAAAGCCTTTCGACATTGTTCATCTCTTGCTCAGCATCAAAAAACTCACACAGAAGAAAAACCCTATCAGTGTAATAAATGTGATAAAGCTTTCAGCCAGAGCTCACATCTGACTCAGCATCAACGAATTCACACTGGAGAGAAGCCCTATAAGTGCAATGAATGTGACAAAGCCTTTAGCCGGAGCACTCATCTGACTGAACATCAGAATACTCATACTGGAGAGAAACCTTATAACTGTAATGAATGTAGGAAAACTTTTAGCCAGAGCACATACCTCATTCAGCATCAGAGAATTCATTCAGGAGAGAAGCCTTTTGGATGTAACGATTGTGGAAAAGCCTTCAGATACCGTTCTGCTCTCAACAAACATCAGAGACAGCACTCTGGCATATGACTATTCTAGGAACATCATAAATGTCGGGGGTGCATTTTATCTCTTTTATCCTTTTGACTGAAGAATCTGGGTGGATTGAGAAACTGCTTAAAATATTTTAACTTTCACTATCATGTTATGGAATGGAAAGTACATTGGACTTTAATTCATTTATGTTACTTGTGACATTGGAAAACTCAACTATTTTAAACTTCAGTTTCCTCATCTGTAAAATGAGGGATTTTGGAGTAGATGATTTCAAAGGTACTTTGGAGATTTATATTCAGTTTTGTATATTCATAGCATATTCTTTGAGAGGATTACTATACATCAGTATTTTGATTTGTTGCATCTAGGCTGTGCTTATGCATGTTTTGCAAGTAGAAGGTAGTTGTGCTTCAGTAACTAGACTGGGGATCTGTTATGCTTCTGTTTTAATGCACTTAAGTTGTTTAGGTAACTGGTTCCTAATAAAAAGAATTTGAAAATACTCTCAAATCAATAATTCAGTAGCATATAATAGCTTATCTAAGTATAAGTATTAAAACTTTTAAAACTTCCTATTGTCTTCTCTACTAGTATGTTTTAACATTCTAAGAGTTTATAACAACTACGAAGATCAGCTTCTACATCTTAAATTAGTGGTATTTAGCCCTGGTTGCATATTGAAATCACCTGGGAAATTTTATCAAATTCTCCTGCCAAAACCTCTGCACAACCCTCCCACCCCAGTGACTATATTTAATTAGCTTAGGGTGGTACCCAGGATTCCATATATATATAAATCCACCCCCCACCCCGAGATGCTTCCTCATCTGTTTGCTGTGGATTATGCACATTGTCTGCCTGTTGTTTCTTGCTCGTTATCCGTTTTTTTTTTGTTTTTTATTTAGGAGGTACAGGGAATTGAACCCAGAACCTCCCATGTGGGAGGTGGGCATTCAACTGCATGAACCACATCCATTCCCTGCTCGTTTGTTTTTGCTTGTTATCTGCTCGTTTATCTTCTTTAGGAGGCACCAGGAACCAAACCTAGGACCTCCCATGTAGGAGGTGGGTGCTCAACTGCTTGAGCCACATCTGTTCCCCAACATATATATAAATTTTTAAATATATTTTTAAAACTCCTAATGTGCATCCTGGAGAGGATGATTGGCTTAGACTTCATTACATACTCCTGTAATTAATAGCTTCTCTGGGAGCTGCTCTTAGAAGCCTCACAGATTAGCTGTTAAGTATATATACTTTAATTTTTACTGCCATTTTGTTTTATAAATTGGGTTCTCATGAGTTCTGGGAGGTAAGGTCTATTTGCATATATACCAAAGTGAGATATTAATAACAATATAAAATAATGGTCATTTAACTTACTTGTCCTTGGCCACCTGGTAACAGAAGCTGGTGATAGTATAAATGGCACCCTTGGAGATGTGAAATCCACAGCTGTTTGTGGCAGTCCTGGTCAGGATAATATTTTACCAAATATGGATATAGCCATAAAGAGATCCCTTATATTTTCTCCAGATACAAAGTTTAATTATCAGGTCAGCTCTTTTAAGAGCAACTGACAATTTCCCAGCCTGGACTTGAGTATGGAGAACTCTGAGAACAGAGGGTAGCACAGAAATTGATCATTATTTATGTAGAGGGAGTTCTCTAGACTTTCCCCACAAACAAAAGAGGTGGGCAAGGGAGAGATGCTACAGATTTATACAGATTTATACCTGACTTCATTCCTCTTTATTTTTTAATATGATCTTTCATGCCTTCATCTCCTTGCTTGTCCTTCATCTTCCCAGACTTTGGAAATGTGCTAACCACTCCCAGATAATACAGGCCTAGAAAAGGGATAGGCAGTGAGGATCCAGAAGTTAACATGATCCTGATTTCTATATCTCCTTTTTGAGTGTCTAAAAAATACTAGTTACTTCAGAACACATTCCTATTTTCCAAAGCATGTGGATTTGCAATTTTTGCTCTTGTTCAGATACGTCAATCTCATATACTCTGGTGAACTGTTTTTGTCCCTGATCACCTGATATGTCCCTAAGCCACGTATGTATTCTCCTGCACTTACTGTTTTCCTTCCTTACCTCTATTTTAAGGGCAGAGAGGAAATTATTTTAATCAGTTCCTTACTTAAGTCTTTTTTCCTTTAATTCTGTAATATGCCATAAACACCTAGTGTAATGCTAATATTGTTCCTTTATACTAAGAGAGTAGAATTAAAATCTAAAGTGAAGAGTTGGAAGTTTGAAGTTATAGCTTTTTTCCTTAAAGTTATTAGTCTGGAAAAGTAGCAGAGGGAATCAGTTTACCTTAGAGATCTAACATCCATTGTACAAACTCTGCCCAGAAATAAAAGCTCAGAAATAGGTAATAAAGCCAGCCAGTTATTTATGAGGCAAGGAATTTGCCACTATTTACAAAAAGTTCTAATACCTTCATGTGTAATTTCTTTGGATGTTTCAGGATCTAAGACTGAACATGTAGAGACCAAGTATTTTTCTCTAGGTCCTGGGTTGGCAATTTTCTTAGCTGCTACCAAATTTTAGATACTGGTTCACCTGAGCCAAATAACTGAGTGAGGGAAGAGGGAAAGAGAGAAAATATCATGTAACCCAGTCAGTCATACTTAAAATTTAGGTCTTCATTAAAAATCATTCAGAATTGTGGGAAGATGGTGGAGTAGGAAACTCTAGGAATAAGAACCTCCACCAAAACAAGCTCCTTGTCAAAAGGTTTTTGAAAATCTAAATAGATTTTCAGTTTTCTTAGCTGCTACCAAATTATAGATACTGGTCCATGAGTAAGTTTTTGTCAAATAACTTAAGTGAGGGAAGAGGGAAAGGGAGAAAATATCATGTAACCCAGTCAGTCATACTTAAACATTTAGGTTTTCATTAAAAGTCATTTAGGAGGACGATGTGGTTTAAGAAGTTGAGCTCCTGCTTCCCACATGGGAGGTCCTGGGTTCAGTCCCCAGTGCCTCCTGAAAAAAAAAAAAAAAAAAAAAAAAACACAAAAGGACCAACTCAGGGGAGCCGATGTGGCTCAGTGGTTGAGCACTAGTTTTCCACATAAGAGGTCCAGGGGGCCCTGATACCTCACATAGAAAATAAAAAAAAATAAATCATTCAGGATTGTGGAAAGATGGTGGAGTAGGAAACTCCAGGAATCAGAACCTCCACCAAAACAAGCTCCTTGCCAAAAGCTTTTTGAAAATCTAAATAGATCACATTATCATCATCAAGGTGAGCACCATTGCTTCAAGGTACCAGAGAATTGTCGGTGTACCACAATTAATAAAAGAAGCAAGTGATCAGTGCTTGCTTAATGAGTATTTGTCCTATAATGATCATGGTGTAATGTTACAGAGCATAGCATTACCATTTCCATCCAGGATCAACTCAGCACTACTACTTAATCAGAGAACTACCAGGATTGTAAAAGGAATATTATTAGGCTCCCTAAAACTGGCCATTTATAACCTCTCAACAGAGCTCGCTTTCTGTGGAATCAGGCCAATTTATTCAAAATCAATTTGTCAGAAACCAGTTAGTCAAAAATCAACAAATGACCAATTTGCTTAAAAAAATCAATGGATCCACTTGACCAATTACATAAAACCTTGTTTGCTTTTGTTTGTTTTTGGAGTTTTTTGTTTGTTTAACTCTAAAGTTACAGGTAAGTAAAGAAATGAAATAAACAGACCAACGTAGGGGAGCCGATGTGCCTCAGTGGTTGAGCGTTGACTTCCAACAGACAAGGTTCCAGGTTCATTCCCCAGCCCAGTACCTGAAAACAAAACAAAACAAAACAAAACAAAACAGGAGTGAAAACATTAGATACATAGTATTAATGTTTTTGGAAAATTTTGTCGCATTTCAGTTAGGAAATTTTCATTTTTATAGCACAAAGAAATGTTCAATTTGAGGAAGTTAAGGATCATAAGGCTGTTTCAACTTTTAATAAATCTATTATACAAAAGGAAGATGATTGATAGTGAGCAAACTTTCAGTATGTTAGTATCGCAAACCTGATAAATATGCACCACAAATTTGCCAAGGAACAATCTTAGGCAGCTTCTTAAACTGTAAAGTGCTTATGAATCATCAGCAGGGACACTCATCATCTTGTTACCGAGTTAGTAGGTCTGGGGAGCGCTAACCACTTCTAACAAGCGTGCAGCTGATATTATGCTGCTAATCCAGGTACTACACTCTGCATGGCTCATCACTAGAGTGACTTCTTTAGTATGAAATACTTCAGTCTTCGTTATTAATTGCTAGGAATACAAAAAAAAAAAAAAAAAAAATGCCATTTTAAACATTGAAGAAAAATGGTTGACATTTCTAAAGATTGTCAAAATGAAAAATAACATCCAAAAAAATGTCCATGAACTAAAAAGTGGCCCAAGAAATCATATCACACACAGAATGTTAAAATTCATAATTTTAATTGATAGTAACACAAAATTTGAGGAACTGAATGAGTACAAAATGTAATAAAACAGAAGCAGCATTCAAAGGCATCTAAAAGAATGCAAAAATGGCCATCTTCACTTTTGGAAGTATTATAATTTTTGTTTTTAATTTTCAAAAATTGGGAAACCTTAACATGTTAACAGTTTTCAGAAAGATCTGACATAGAAGGATAAAATCATTGAAAGCATATACAAGAAGTCATGATGCGTAAGTTATTCTAAGGAACGATGTAATCTCTACTGCCTGTCCTATGAGCTCTCCTTCTTCACGTTCTGATGCTTGCTGAACATTTCTACTCAAATCTCACATTGGCTTATCAAATTAAATTCTCCTTGAAAGCACATCATAGGTCTGTAATTAATAGCACTAAGATATGGGTATGACAGCGGTTTGCTTTTTTTTTTTTTTTTTTTCTGTAGTAATAAAAATGCTCTGACATTGATTGAAGTGATGAAGGCACAACTCTGATTGTACCAAATGCCATTGCTTGTACACTTTAGATAAATTGTATGGTTTATGAACAGAAGAAATATAATAGGGTAGGTTGGGGGGAAATACATCAAATGTAACATGTGGACTATAGTGGTAATACTTTGAGGATGCTCTTTCATAATTTGTTACAAATGTTTTACAACAATGCAAGTTATTGGTGGTGGGGTGATATATGATGTTATGCATGTTTGTTTTGTAAGTTCACAATTTTTACTACACACTTATTGTTTATGTATGTTCATGTATGGATGATATACTTGAATAAATTTTTTAATTAAAAAAATTAAACACCCCTGAAACTGAAATTATCACCTCCTCCTCAGAGACCAAACCCAGTATTTCTTTTGCCTGTAGGTCTCATTTATTTAGTGAATGTTTATTGAGAACCCGTATTTCCTAGAAATTGGGAATACAAAAATAGTAAAATTCAGTGTGAAGAGCTCACAATTAATGCATATAGATGGAACAATTAAAATTCTTTTTTTTTTTTTTTTTTTTAAAGATTTTATTTATTTATTCATTTATCCCCCCCTTGCTGCTTGTGCTCGCTGGGTCAGCTAACCACACCGTGTGGGCGGGCTTGCCTTCACCAGGAGGCCCCGGGAACCGGGCCCAGGACCTCCCATATGGTAAACGGGAGCCCTACTGATTGAGCCACAGCCGCTTCCCATTAAAATTCTTTAATGAAATAGCTGTACTAAAGATGTAAGCAAAGTGCTGTACTAAACTAAGAAGCAACATTTTACTCGATGGTAAGCTTCCCAGTGAAGGTGACATTTTATTTAGGCCTTGGTCCTTGCTGGATTTACAGGAATTGTCCAAGAAGAGAAAGGAAAAGGGAGGAATATTTTGAGACTAGAGAGAAGCATGAAAAAAGGTTTGAAAGTTTATGGAGAATTCCCAAAGAGCACATAATCTTGTGAGAATTGCTGCTGTCTGGCAGAGATGGTAGAAGATGAAGCTGCATAAGGTGGATTAGACATAAATTTACTGGGAATGAAATGGACATTGCTGCCAGCAAATATTTCTTCCTATAGACCCAATAGGCTTCTCTCCTTAGGGTCTTAGAAGGCTGAAATCAAGGTGTTGGTTGAGCTGCATTCTCATCTAGAGGATCTACGGAAGAATTCACTTCTTAGCTCATTCAGATTGTTGGCAGAACCCGTTTGCTTGCAGCTGAACCCATTTTCTCGCTGCCTATTGGCCAGGGGTTGCTCTCACCACCTAGAGGCCCTTTCCAGATTCTTTCCACATGGCCCCCTTCATCTTCAAAGCTATCCACTCAGTTAAATTCTTCTCATGCTACCAACTGGACAAAACACTCTCCTTTTAAAAGGGCCATGTAACTAGAGTGGGCCCAACTGTATACTGTCCCTCTTTTAAGGTCAATTGATCAATACTTAATTACTTTTGCTATGTAACCTAATCATGGCAGTAACACCAGGCGCTAAAGTTCATAGGGGCATCTTGGTAGTCTTCCCACCACAACAGTTTATTATGAAATATTTATTTGTATCATATGTTTTTCCAGGCCACAACAACTTGGAGGTTAAACAGGATCTGATTAGCTGACCCAGCGAGCACAAGCAGCAAGGGGGGGATAAATGAATAAATAAATAAAATCTTTAAAAAAAAAAAAAAACAGATCTGAGAGAGGATGTTCATTTAGTCCTGTCCCTACCTACTCAGTGAGAACCATGGCCTCAAATTCCTCTGAACCAAATCTGGGATTCCCTAGGGAGAGTTTTATTTGTGCTTCCAAAGGCCCTTTCAGCTCTCAAGCAACCAGTGCCTTTTTCCTGCTTTCCTATTCTGGCTGTTTCATCATCAAACTGCCTTAAGCCAGCCAACAAAAATGTATCTAGGATGGTGCAGTAAACACAGCAGAATCTTTGCATCCAAGGAGCCTACATTCTCAAGTGAAACTAGACACATAAATAATTTGAAATACTGATGAAAATTTAGAAGAAAATAAAATAAGGTAATTTGATAGAGAATGACTAGGAGCGTATGATTTTTGTGAGGGAGGTCAGGAAAGGCCTGTCTGAGGTGACATCTGAACTGAGTTCCAGTTAATATAGCTCTATAAGAAATTAGCCCAAAACCTAGTGGCTTAAAGCAATAATTATGCTCATTTTGTCAGTCAGGAATTTGGGTAGGGCACAGAGTGGATAGTTTATCTCTGTCCCCAAAATGTATGAGGTTCATTAGGAAGACTCAAAGTCTGAGGATAGAATAATCTGTAGACTCACTTATATATCTGGCAGTTGATGCTGATTGTCTGCAGAGACCTCAGCATTGTTATCAGCCAAATGACCCACAAGTTGCCTCTCCTGGCGGCCTGGGCTTTCTCACAGTATGGTGGCTGGGATTCAAGAGTGAGCATTCTAAGAGAGAGAGGGCCAGCTATCAAATGGCATCTTGCCTTTCATGACCTAACCTTGAAAGTCACTGCAGTGGTACTTCTGCCAAATTCTATTCAGTGAGGCAATAATAAAGCCCCACCTAGGTTGGGGATGGGGGTAATTTGATAGAGAATGACTAGGAGCATATCATTTTGGTGAGGAAGGTCAGGAGAATAAGCTCCGGCTCTTGATGGAGAGTGGCAAAATTCTGGAAGAACATTTGGGACCGGAAATATTGCTGTGACCATTTAAAAAAATAAAATAAAATCTCTCAACGTCCTGAAGTATGAGAAGAAGAAACCCTAGAAAGATCTGGGTGGAAGAGCTTTCTGAACAGAAAGCCTCTCCTTCCATTTAAGAACTGCCTGCTATCCCATTTTTGATCCTTTGTTACATGTGCTACAAAAGCAAAGCTGCCCACTTTCCCTTCAAGAACTAATAGAGATTTTTGGAGAAAGAGCTCTTTGAAAATTTTTACTTGATCTTTATTCCTGCTTCCCTTTACAGTTCAGGCAGCTGAGACAGAGGGTTAAGTATCAGACATGTACTCAAAATCATCTTTTACCTCAGTCACTGTCCTTGGCATCTGGTATGTATGCACCTTCACACCACTTAGGGTAAGTTCTTTCCAATAAAGTTCTTGACCATTTGTGCAGAAACCACCTGTAATAGTTTGATTCCTTTTTTGGATGACTGCTGACAGCTTTGAAACCCCACCATTTGCTCTTCCCCTTATTCCCCACATCTGGGCAAACTGAGAAGAAATGCTGGATGCTCCTTCCCTTGGTGTTGGGGGTGAGGGGTGGTTCAAGACACACAAGCCCTGGCTTACAGGCAGGAACCCTCAGCCAAGTCCTACTTCCTAGCGTCCATAAAAGCCCATGCTAAGAACCCCTCCCAATTCTTTCTCAAGCCATTTTCAGATTAGTTTGGGAGCTTGCCCTGGTATCCCCAGAAAGTCTTATTAATATATGTGTGTAATAAACCTTTTCATTCCCTCTTGGTGCATGTACGGCACCATCAGTCTTAACACCTGAACCAAATTTTCGGTAGGAGACCCATCCTGCCTCTGTGGAGTGATCAATCACACCACTATCCCAGTCTGAGTCCTTGGATGAACACAGCTCATTTTCAACTGGCAACCTTCACGAACAGGTGTAAGGAATCAGATTATTTCCCTATAGAAATTCTGACTCAACTACACAAACACACTGTAAAATTAAAATCATGCCTATTTGCCCAATTGCAACAAGACCTAATATTAAACTGAGCATAATTACTTTGCTCCCTGTCCTTTAATTCTGTGGCCTATCAGTCCTGGAGAGCATTGGCAGTTGCCAAAGGTTTAAGAAAAAAATATGGGAGAACAAGTTAACATTGAAAAAAAAATTCAATCCATTAACTTGTTCTTGTAAGGTGCAGTTATTAAATTTTAGTGATGATATAGCTTGTCCAGCTAATGATGGAGAGCAATCCCCAGGAAAAAATAGATTACTACAATAAGAGAAAAGCCAGAATTTCTCTCTCTGCGTTGGACCCTGTGAAGATGGGAACTGTGGCAGGTAGGGATGGCAGGGAAGCCAATCTCAATGATCTACCAATGAGACAGAAATTGCATTCCAAAACCAATTTTGTTCAAGACTCCAGTGGGCTTCGAAGTACCTGGGCTGTGGCTAGACTTGCCCCTCCCTAGACAGGAACTTAGGGATTCACCTCCATCTTTGACCAGCAAGAAAGCATCAGGGTTCAGGACCCAAGAGAATGTAACATTACTGAGGTCTATGAGACATGTGCTTTTGAGTAGGATACTGTAGGGCCACGGGACATCTAAAACCATGGTTCTGAGGGGCTGATGACTCCAGCATTGTCCGAGAAGACCAAGGACCAAATGATGTGTCCACTGGGGAAGGAGATTTTCAGGGGCTCTTCTGTTTTGGTCCCTATACCTCTAAGTAGGGTCTCAGCAAGACACTGATGGCACACTCAAACAGTTTAATTAGAGAAAGTGCAACCAAGAAAGGGAACAAACAAGTGACAGTAGAACACCAGGATCTAGAAATTGCAGAAAAACTTTACCTTCCAGCTTCTGGTGGCTGCTGGCGTTCCTTGGTTTGTGGCTGCATCACTCCAATCTTTGTCTCCATGGGCACATTGGCTTCTCTTTTGTGTCTATCATAAAATCTCCCTCTGACTTCCTCTTTTTTTTTTTAACGTGGTTGTTTGTATTAGTCAGCCAAAGGGGTGCTGATGCAAAATACCAGAAATCTGCTGGCTTTTATAAAGGGTATTTATTTGGAGTAGAAGCTTACAGTTACCAGGCCATATAGCATAACTAACTTCCCTCACCAAAGTCTGTTGCCATGTGTTAGTGCAATGGCTGCCAACATTCAGCCTTCCTCTTTCTCTTAAGGCTCTCTAGGCTTTGTCTCTCTTCCCAGGGCTTGATTCTCTCCAGGCTCAGCTGCTCTGTTATCTCCACAAAGCTAGCTGTAGAGTATCAGGCAAACAGCTCCTCTCTTTTCCTGGGGACTTCTCTCCTTCCTCACGACCAGGCTTCTCTGTGTGCTTACTTCCTGGGGCTCCAGCTCAAAAACTCTGCATCAGAACCCCGACTCTGTCCTTTGCCATGTCTTTTATCTGTGAGTCCCCACCATGGGGACTCAACGCCCTATTGATATGGCCTAATCAAAGCCCTAATAATAATTTATTCATGCTCAGAGAAACAGACCAGTTTACAAACATAATCCAATTATCTATTTTTGGAATTCATAAATAAGGCCAAACTGCTACATTGTTATATTTTATATTCCAAATAATACAGATTAAAAATATTTACACACCTTTTTTAAAATTTTTATTTTTTTAAAAGATGTATTTATCTCCATTGGATTTATCTCCGGTGTGTATTGCCAAGTGATCTCGGAACTGGTCCCAGCTGTTAAGCACACTATTATAGACCCAACATTCATAAAGCTTCTTCCTTTTGCCCCACTCCAGTTTGGCATGCAGTGTGCCATTTCTAGCAAATCGTTCATGACAATGTGGACATTCAAAAGGTTTTTCACCTGTATGTTTTTGAAGATGCTCTTTAAAATGTCCAAAGTGTTCAAACTGTTTCTCATAGTACTGACATATGTGAATTCCCGCCCCCATTCTTTGCTTCTTACTGACTACACCTTTCTCAAGGTGCTAACATTTGAGGTGCTGTTTCCATGCACTCTCCCAAAGATACTTTTTTTTTTTTTCTTGGAGGTAGTGGGGATTGAACCCAGGATCTCATTCATGGGAAGCAGGCACTCAACAACTGAGCTACAACTGCTCCCCTCCCAAAGATACCTTTTATTGCATATTTCACACTTGTGGGGCCAGATGCATAGCCATCATCTTCTTTAATCTGCCCTTTTCTATCGCCTTGACGGTACTTGCTGGTAATATCTAACAACAGTGCTAAAGCTGAATCATCAGAGGAACCTGTGCTCTGAATGTACTTCATGGACTGCTTGGCAGAAGACACCTCCCCAATTGTTTCGATGCCTTCATCTTCCACTTCAATTGTGCCTTCAGCAATCTCTGTCTCAATTTCAACAGGTTATGATTCTGCAGATGGCAATGACTCAGTGATAACATTTGAAGTTTCTGCAATCTATCTCTTTTTTGCCTCCCTTTTTCCTGTATTATTTCCTCCAGTGGAGCTGAATTTTCTTTGTTCCTAACTTCAAAGGCTTTAATGGCTTCTAGCATTTGTAGAAACTCTGCTGCTTTCTATACATAATTGGCTTCTTCTCCTTGTATCATTAATTTTGCTGTGTACATGAACTCAATTAAATGACGAAAGTCCATATCACTAACACCTTCTATCTCTACCAAAAGCTCCTGAGTAAACTCCTGAAAGAATTTGTAGACTGTGATGGTTAGGCTAATATGTCAACTCGGCCAAGTAGTTGTGTCCAGGTGTTTGTTCCAGCAAGCACTGGGCTAATTGTAATACAAGAGCATTTATGGACTTCAATCAACAGTGAGTTTACTGCGTGGATGGCTGATTACATCTACATCAATCAGGGAGATTACATTATCAATGGGTGGTGCTTTTATCCAATCAGTTGAATGACTTAAAAGTGGAAGTGATTTCAACATTCAGAGAGAATTTCCCAGCTCGTCGTTGGACAGGCAACTTCTCCCAGAGACTCATCAACGACCTTTCATCGGGCTTTCATCGGAGCCCCTGGTTTGCAGCTTGCCTGAGGAACCTGGACTTGTGAGTCCCCACGGTCGCGTGAGAGACTCTTTTAGAGTTCCATATTATTCACAGATATCTCCTGCTGATTCTGTTTCCCGAGAGAACCCTGACTAATACATAGACCTTACTGCAAGCAGCCAAAACAGGCTTGTGGGTCTTAAAATGGGTCCATGGACAATCAGGGTGATGTCAGCAAACTGGTCCTGCTCTCGTTCAATCAATCAGTCCAGGATCATTTTATGATGTTCAGGAAACTCCTGAAGGCATTCCATAGTCTCTTCAGCCTCCATGGACATCAGGTTGCTTCAGGAAAGGAGGAGCGGCCCAAACCTGTGAACCTGTGAGTCACTTACCTCAGTGTATTGCCTCTACCTTCCTCTTATAAGGAACCATGTGATTGTATTTAGGGTCCGCTCTGATAATCCAGAATACTTTCCCCATCTCAAGAGCCTTAAATTAATCACATCTACACACTCCTTTTCTGCCATATAATATTCACTTTTGGGAGGCCACAAGGAAGGATAGTATAACCACACCCAGTAGAGGATTTGCTGGCCTCTCTCCTCTCCCACTTTCCAATATTCTGCTGGTGCCACACCCATGCCAGAGGGAAAGAGTGTCCTGGTGATGCAATGTGGGGGAGACTGAGTTATATGAACCCCAGAAAAAAAACATATTCTTAATCCATCCATGTGGGTGTGAACCCATTGTAAACAGGACCTTTTAAGGATGTCATTTTTAGTTAAGGTGTGGCCCACCTGAATGTGGTTGGGCTTTAATCCTATTACTGGAGGCTTTATGAAGAGAAAGCCATGTGGAGAAGCCAGAAGCCGGAAGTCACAGAGCCAGGAGAGAACATTGCCATGTAATGAGAACCCAAGAATTGCTGGCCAGCCAAAAGACTACTGACCCCAAGAAGAAGCAAGCTTTCTAATCTCTGAGGCCATGAGCTAATAAATTCCTGTTGTTTAAACCAACCCATAGTATGGTATCTTGTATAGCAGCTGGGAAACTAAGGCACAGTCCATAGAGATATGCCTCCTGGGGGGCTCAGAGGTGGGTAAAGAATGCATAAGGATGGGAAAATGGAGGAGAACCAGTGCAGAGCTGCAGTTGAGTATGTAAGGAAATGTGGCACCAAGGGAATATCACTGAGATAATCTATCATCAGTTACTGAATTATTTATTTAACAAACATTTATTAAATCCTCAGTCTGGGTGTGCATGGCATCAGAGAACTGCTGATTGATGTGATCGCAGCCCACAAGGAGTTTTCAACACAGTCTGGAAAATGTAAGCATGAATATGGTGCACTGTAAGGCAAAGGGTAATAAGCACCAAGAGAGTTATACAGGTCAATGCTGCTGTGCTCATAATAGGTAAAAGGAAGAACCTGCAGGCAAGATGAGAAACACTACCTTAGGCTAAGAGTAGTGGCCAGGGACTTCCCAGATCTGCCCTGAGCCATGCCATGAATACAACAAAGTAGATGCACGTTAGCAGCCTTCAAATCCTCATGTGAAATTGGAATGATCAATGATTTTACTAACCATCATGATTTGTTTGAGCTTCCATTTTATCCAGGGAATTATAAAGAAGAAAAGGAGGTTAACTGAAGCTGGCTGACATACCAACAATCCTTTGTGGTGCTGATAAACCCCCTGCCCCAGCCTGGGAGGAAGAACTGTTAACAAAGAGATCAAGCTGACACCAGCAAGGTCTGCTGATCTTCACCAGATGGCCACAATCTTACATCAACATCTTGCTTGCTAATTAACAAACTGGGCCTCAAGACACCCTGCCCAAACAGCCTCCGAGGCCCTGGAGTCCACGCAGCTCACGGAACGCACATACTAACCATAAACCATGCCCTCTTTACCCCTCCCCTTTCCCCTACACCTTCCCTTTGTTTCAAGCAGCCATATAAGCTGCTCCCCCAGCTCAACATTTTGAGCAGAAACCTCTTTTGGTGCTGCTTCTGCATTAATGCAACTTTAGCTCAATAAACTTGCTCTGCACCCCCTTTTAAGTTTATTTTCAGCACAACACTCACAAAAGGGGGAAAGGCTAGGAACATGTTCTCTGACGTGTACTTTCGGAGACACAGGTTCTGACTATGTGCGTTTCTGTGGGTCTATGTATGTTTGCATAATAATAGCCATCAATGGACAATAATCACAGCCATCAATGGACAATAATCACTGGACTAGCACTTGTGTGATCCAAGTGATCCAAGAAAGAAAGCAAAGAAGAAACTGCAATACTTTTTATGACCTAGACTCTGAAGTCACACGCTCTTGCTTTAACTTTTCTCTATTCATTAGAAGTGATTCACTAAGTCTAGGTCATACTCAAGGGGGAAGGAAATTATGTTCCACTCTGAATGGCATGTCAAAGAATTTGTACACATCTTTCAAACTACTACAGTACCTATCTGTTGCTGTTGTCAAGAGGATTGGTTAAGATGAAATGTGTAAAGGGCTTAGAACGGTTCCTGGTATGTAGTAAACATTGCCTTTCTAAACTTTGGCTAATACTATTCTTCCAGTGTCTCGGCCAGACTTTTCTGTCAAGTTCTCCCACTGTGAGGAAAACCCACAGAATTTGAGGAGACCCTCTGTAGCTACAAAGCACTCTTTCATTAATTCTTAGCCCAAAGGTTCTTGCTATTTGGGACTGAAATAAAAGTTGGGGAGTATTTGCTTTTTCATTTATTATAACTTTTATGTATGATTCTCATGTTATTCTCATAAGTCTTTGAGGGATGTGGGGCAAGTAGTATCTCTAATTTTGCAAATGAGAAAAGCTGGGGCACAGGTCTTATTATATAACATCACATAATTAGTTAGTGGCAACATGGAAACTAGAATCTTGGGTTCCATCAGCTTTGACTTTTTCCCAGACCATGCCACTTTGATTACCACACTGATGTAATAGGTCCAAAGCTATTAAATAACTTATCATTTGGTTTTCTCAAATCTCTCTCGAGTCAGGGAGGTGATAAGGAAAAGTGTCTTCCATTAACTAAGTTTGGGTCAGATGGGAGCAGATGCAGAAATTCAGCAAATGTGTCTTGTGTCCCAGACTTGACCTTTGTCCACTGGCACCTCATGCTGTGTCCTTGGTCAATCCCTAAAGTTCTAGAAGGAGGTGGACCTTGATTTTTGCAGGGAAAAAAAGGGAAATGGTAATAAATGTGGGGATGGGGTTGTTGTGTTTTGTTTGTTTTTGCATGGGAATCCTAGGAGCTCCTGAGCAGGGCCAGTTATTTTGCAGGACTTAATCTTTCCCCAGAGGGGAGCAAGAGGAGTTGGAAATGATCGCTTTGCCACGCATAGGTTAGAGTGGAGAGAAAGCTGGAAAAGTAGACTTTTGTGCTAAGCTTGGGCTATATTACTTGTTGAATTGAAGCGTGCATAATCAGATATGTTTGGGGAATATAACTCTGACAGCAACGTGAAAAAAGTAGGAAAAGATTAGAGACAGAGGCCAGTTTTGGAAGCCTTTGCAAAAGCTGCAAGATCAAATGTGAACAAAGCCAGTCACAGCAGCAGAGGAAGGAAAGAGACATTTCAGAGGTGGAATCAAGAGGGCTTGATGACCAACTGAATGTAGGGGTGACAGAGAGAAGAGTTGTACATGAGAACAGATTTTGAACCAAGATGACAGGATAGATGGTGAGATCATTACCCTATTGGCAATTGGGTGGGACAGTTCCTGGCTATGCCAGACTGCCACAGGCATTTAAGGATGTTTATCATCACTGACTCCGACCCAGTAAGTTCAAGTAGCACTCCCTAGTGACTACGAAAATGACCCCTTGCAGTGTACGGGAAAGGAATACCACCACAGTGGTAGGCATTTAACGCTGAGTTAAAGATGATGAATTCCCTTTTGGACATACTAGTTTGTGGTGCCAAAAGAATATTGTTAAAGGTCTGGAAACATCTAGGAAGTAGTTGGAAATGTAGATGTGGAACTCATGAGGAAGTCTCACTGTAGAGATACAGACAATACACAGAGGTGTTTGTTTAAGCTGCAAGAGAAAGAATATAGTGCAATAAGAAAGGTAGTAAAGAGAACAAGGATAGTAAGGTTCCCAGTTCAGAAATCTCAAGGAAGGATTGGTGTGTGGTGTAGTTCTGAGGACTCCATCAAAAGTGGAGTCCTCAGAATATTTAAGTTTTTGAATAGATAAAAGTCACATGGTTCAAAAAAATCAGAAAAGTTTAAAAAGTATATACAATGAAAAAGTCATCATTCACACCTGTCTTCCATTTGTTTATAATCCTCTACCCCAAGTAATGCTTTAATTTATTGTGCATCCTTCCAAAGTTTTAATACAGATACAAGAAAATATAAATACACATTCTTTTTTCTTCCCAAAGGATTTATTTATTTACTTTTATCCATTTTGAATGGGTGACCCATAATTTATTTAACCAGTTCCATGATGGAAGGCATTTAGGTTATTCACAATCTTTTGCTATTACAAACTATCCAGTGAATAACATTGTATATATGTCATTTTAGATATGTGCAAATGTATTAACAATTCTCCAGAAGTGAAACTGCTGGGTCCAAGGGTATATGGTTTTTAAGTCTGTTAGGTATCGATAAAGTCCCCATTCACTGGGTTGCTCCCCCTATCGGCAACATATCAGAATGCTTCCCCACAACCTTGACAAAGACTATGTTGTTAAACTTAGGAATTTTTGCCAATCTGATTAGCAAAAATGATCTGTGTAGTTCTAATTTTCATTTTCTTAAGAGCAGATGTAGTTGATTTTCATGGTACAGGTCAGATTTAAGAGGTTATGAAATCATTGCCTGGTAAGGAGAATGGAGACAACAGATAGCAGTGTAAAAGGATTGGAATCTGGTCTTATTGGAAGGAGAGAATTAGCTTGGTGTCTAAGGTAGCAAGTGGGTTTAATGAAGATGTTTTTAAATAGGAGAGACCTACTTAGACTTGTTTAAAGTGATAATGAAATGAGACACTAGGAAATGAGATAGAAAATTACAGAGTTTTTTGAGAGTTAAGTCACAGAGGCAGAACAAAATGGTATCTCTGGCAAAGATGGGATGGATGAGAGCCAAGTCGTGGGTGTAGAAAGCATAAAAGACAGAAGGTTGTGGGTGGGGAGCAGATGGTAGGCACCTTTTAAAGCCAGAGGAGGAGGAGAACTTTCAGAACAAAAATTAAAAAGGGAAGGATTAGAGTCACTGGTGGGAGGGGAAAGCACAGGCAGCAGATGCTTCTTTACCCACAGATGTGGGGGATTCCTGCCTACCAGACCCTAGGTTTCCAGATAAAAGCAACCTATTTGCTGGATGATTCATTCATGTGGACACTGATTCATTCAACAAATATTTACTGAGCATCTATTTTGTCAGGCACGTTGATATCACTCAGGATGAACTGAGACATGAAATAGAAGGGAAGGTTATAAGCCATAAACCAAACTCACAAATGTGTGAGAGATCAGAAGATGAATAGGTGATGGTGACCAGGGGTTATAAAGGGTGTGACAAATGGTTTGTTCCTCAATGTGGCTTATGCCTCAGCAAGAGGTGGTTTTAGAAAACAAGAGTAGAAATAGTCCAGAGTGTTTGAAATTGGCAGAGGCAACCTGTGCTGATACCACTGTGGGGTTTTGGACCTTGATAAGGAAGCATCACCTGAAGAAAGGAAGATCTGGGGGTTGCCATGGAGTTTGGAGGAGTGTTCTGGGAAGAGCTGAGATTTACTTTAGTTTTAGTGGTGCTGTGGGAAAAAAAAACAAAAAAGAGAGTAGTGAGAGAATGGGTCAGGGAATGGAATCAGAGCAGAACAGAGTTGACAGGGAAGAAGAAAATTCTGCATAAGGGCAGTGGTCAAGGATGACTTGAACAGGAGGCAGGAAGGAGTTAGTTGGCCTCACTATTCCAAGAGGGATGCTACTATCAAGTTTTTGTTTTTTAATTTTCATTACAGAAAATTTCAAATAGACACAAAATATAACTGTACAGTAAACTCCCTTGTATCCTTCACTCAGTTTCAACAATTAGCAATACTTTGCTCATCTTCTTCAGCAACACCTCCCCCTTTATTTCTTGAGTATTTTAAAGCAAATCCCATAGTATCATTTGACTTGTCAGTATGCATCTCTTAACTGATAAGTTTTTCTTCCATTTAAATATAGCCAAAATGGCACTATTACAACTATATAAAATTTAAAGTAATCTTATAAAGTTATTTTCACAAAGCGTTTGCCAGGGGTTCCAAATGAAAACACGGGTGAGTTAGGAAGCCTGCCAAGAAATGATGCTACAGGGGACAGAATTAGTTCCTTAGATGGTACCATTAAAAATTATACTGTAAAAGACTATTATGATGGAGAAATGTTCGTGACATAGTATAAACTACACCATTTTTGTTGTGTATAAACATATATAATCTCCGTATCTAGCATGTATAGATATGAATACATAGGTATTGGTGTGGGGGTGAGGTGGGGAGGGAAGACTGAAAGAATGCTAACTTATCCAGAGATTTCCGAGTGGCCAAGTGTTCATTTTTTGCTTTTCATGCCTTTACGGTTTTAAGGAGGAGGGGTTGCTGGGGGCGGGGTGCAGGTAGAGTGTTGGGGGAAGGATCGTGGCCTCTCTGATGGAACTAAATTAGTAGTAGTGAAAAACCTTTTTCGAATGGTTTATCTTTCAATTTCACAGCTCACAAATCAGAAACGCAAACGAAAGCACATTAGACGCGGGGATAAAATGCTAAAATGAATAAAATCTAGGGAAAGAGGATGAAAGCTTTACTCTGACGTATCGTTCGGTTAGAAAGGGGAGTTACAGGGAAAGCGTCAGGGTAGCCTGCCCTCCCAGAAAGACAACCACCTACGCCAGCAGCCACAGCCTCCTCGGTACCGCCGCGCTCCGGAGCCGCTCCCTCACGCCCCCGCCGGAAGCCGAAGCGTCACGCACGCTTCTCAGTGGCTGCTGGGAATCCGCCTTACGGTTTCTGGGAAATGGAGTCTGGGCGCTGTGCGATTGCGCGGCCCGGAGGTTGCTGGGAATTGTAGTTCTCGGACGTGGGTTGCGAGTTTGACTAGTCAGGCGCGGCGTGGGCGCTCAGAGCCTGCGGCGCAGTGTCCTTCCGAGGCCGCCGCTGCCTGAGGAGGGGGGACCTGAGGCCCCGCGCCCTGTCGCCTGGTACTAACGGGGGTGATGGACGCAGCCCCGTTACCGGTTATGAGCTGCATAACTTAATTCGAGGAATTTGAGGACGGGGGAGAAGGCTGTGTAAACCTAGGTGCTCGAAAAGAAAGTCTCGATGTACGGAAGTTTCTGCGTGTCAGACTATCTCAAATTAAGTTTGGAGCCTTTGCTTGACTGTAGGAACAAATGCAGTCCAGAGCATCGGGTGTGAGCAACACTGCAGGGATGGAGTGGGACCGAGGGTTTGAGACGACCGCGTCCACCGTAGATAGCCTCGTCTCTGGGAAACAAATCTTGACCAGGAAGAACAAACTAAGAGAGCCACATGAAGGGACATATCTTGAAGCCATATTTTGATTGCCTTCCCAGGGAAGATTTAGGACTAAGGGATAACCACAAAATCCCCTGTGAATATCAAAAAGGTGATGAGTGGTGGAATTTTTGTTTGTTTCAAAGCTTCAGAGAAGGATAGGGATTACAGAAAGATGAGGCTCGAAGGGAGAAGAAATCAATTTTCAAAGGGTGGAGAAGCAGAAAACAGACTCATCAGAAGAGAAACCTTAGGAATAGAACTGGGAAAAGGAACGTCTCTTGCTTCAGGGTGGGTTGTCAGCGGAATACGTGGGAATAATAAGGTCACCCTCACATCAGGTCATCCAGATCACTTTCCTTTAGGCTCTGCTGTGTGTGCCAGGAGATCTGAAATTCGGGAGAAAACGCTTACATTGACTTCTCCAAAGGTTCGGGAAATGGGACAGTGTAATTAACAAACATCGTTAGAGTTCAGTTCTCAAATATGCATGCCCTTCTAGGGTGGGCTCAAGTCTCAGATTGCTGGGCTCAAGCTCTGCTTCTGCCGTGTACTTGCTGTGTAACATTGATTAAGTTATTTATCTCTCTTCCTCAGTTTCTTCAGTCTTAAAATAGAGATAATATAATCACGAACGTTTTCCTAGGATTTTGTAAGGATTAAATGAGTTCATTTAGAATTCTAGAACAGTAGCTATGGAAAAATAGTCAATGTTAGTCAGTTTCATTGTTATAATAATTATTAGAGGCTCTGAGCATTTTTCCTCTTTAAATTCTTTCACATGTTTTCAATTTTCCCAGAGGAGTCCTCTGGGACAAGTGGAAATAATGGGAAAAACGAGATCTGGCCAAATGACTGCTTAATTGTGTCTAGGGATTAAGTGGCTTTGTTGGGGCCAGCAGCCTCATCTAATGAGTAGTTCTTTTTACCACCACCAGGTGATCTCCCTGGAGAATATGCTTCTAACTTGTATCGATGAAGCTTTGTCAAAACTCCTGCGGTATGATTCCATACATACCATAGAGTCAGGTGAGGGGTTAACAATTCAGGCATTCCTTTATTTATAATAAACAATTTGACCTTTGCATGGGCAGCAGAATGATTTGAATCCTAAGTTTTCTTTGCCTGTTTCAAAACCTCTAAGGAGAAATTTAATTAAAGATTTATTTTCATTTATACCTGTAGGCAATTATAGGCAGAAATCCCTATGGAAAGGTGTTGGCAAATTGCTTTATCTCCCTTCAAAGTAAATAGAGCCTCTGTCCAAACCTTGCTGACTTTAAAATGGCAGCTAGAGAAGCAGACTCCACTGAGAAGAAAATGTTGGGTTCTGACGACCATAACTCAAAGAACATTTTTCCTACAACATTATAAATGATGGTGATGTGTGAGTCAAACATATCAGCTGTAGTATCCATTATGTAAGCTTTTAGGATTTGACCTAACATCCTAGCTGACAAGTAGTATTTCCTTGGAAAGTAGTTTTCAAGTTGCTGAATTTGGGAATTTAATTTGTTGGTGAAAGGGAGATGGTTTAGTTTGCTTTGTTTTGTTTTTTTCATTTTAGTGTGGTAGTAAGGCCCAGAGAGATTCAGTTATTCATTTATTTTATACTATTTTTTCTTGAACAACTACTGTATGCCAAGCATTGTTTTTGGAACTGGGGTTACAAAGGTGAACAAAACAGACTAATTGCCTGCCTTCATGTAGGATTCGGACAGACATTAATCAAATAATTATGAAAGCTAGAAAATTGTGAAGGAGCTGTGAGTGCAAAATGACCTCGTCTGGGAGGTCACAGAAAGCTCCCCAATACGTGAGTTGAGAGCTGAAGGATGAGGAGCACTTAGTAGGTAAAGAAAAAAAGGTTTTTAAGGCAGAAGGCCTGAGACAGGTGAGTGTATGGCATCTCTGAAGACCCATGAGAAGGCCAGTGTGGCAGGAGCACAGAGGTCTGGGAGGATGGGAGAGGAGGCTGAAGACATTGGTAGGGATGTCTGCAGAACCGTGTAGGCCATGTTGATCTTTATTCAGATTGAGAACTGATTTTAATTCCAGTCCTACTAAAAATAGACAAGAGACAAAGGAGTATAGGGCTCATCGCTGATGTTCGTGGGGAGGACAAATCATTTGGACAGTGGGCATTTTTGTCTCCTTTATCAATTTGTTCTTTTTCCCCAGTTTTGCCTCCATGGAACTCTCCACTTCCATGAAGTGGAGCACAGAGCAGGGAAAGGCTACCATTCTCTTACTGGCAGAGACCTAGGTGAGGTCAAGTTTCTGTTCTTTCCCAAATGCCATCAGGATATCTGGAGTATGAACACATTTCTTTCTCTTGTTCTGGATCATCTCTGCCTCATATATCCCCTCTAAGGACAGATTTTTTCAAGGTAGTCTGGGAACATTAGTGAAAGAGATGGGAGTCAAGGGAAATGTTCAGATTTCAAGCCTAAGTCAATGGTTGTGCCATTAACAGATAAGATCAGGAAGGGATTTGGTTTTAATGGGAAGAATCATATAAACATATAAGAACAAAGGAAGTTAGCAGTAGTAAATGTTATGAAGAAATAAGATAATGATGGAGAAAGTTTATAGTATGCCAACTCGGGAGTTATTTGTTGACATTCTCCTTTGATAAGGAGAGGGATGAGATTAGGTTGAGAAAAAAATCATGTAATGAGGAAGAAATAGTTTACCACTTATTTGGGAAGCTCTACATATTTGAGGTTGCAATTAAAGATATTGGAGATAAGAGGAAATGAAATCATGGGCATATATGGACTTAGAAATAAGGGAAACTTACTTCTTGAAGCCAAGAGAGATGGAATAGGGGATACATTGGATATATTGAATATTGAATACATTACATATTGAATAGGAGTTGTTCATCTGGGGTTTATGGACTCCATGCAGTTGAAAGCAGAATTTTGTATATATGTGCAATTTGTGCAAGAGTTATGTGACCCAAATAAATCTGTTACAGAGATTAATAAAGGAAATTATTTTAGTTATTTAAAAATATTTTTTAAATATTTTAAAAGGAACTCACAGTACTTGACTTTAATCTTAGTAAAATAAAGAGAAGAGATGAACAATTGGTTTTAAACTAGAGAGTTTAGCTGTTTGGGTATAGTCAAAATAACTTCTGGAGAGAAGGAAGAAGGGATTTTACCTGTGCTTTTATTGCTGATTTCTTCAGCTAGATGGTGGATACATCTGTGTTTATCCTGTTAACATTTATAATATTTTGCACGTTCCTGTTGCTTTATATTTTTAAAAGTGTTTTGAGGAACTACTGGGCAAGGAGGTATTGTGAACCTAGGCACTTCACGCCCCTCTTCCCCAACTCAGATTTTCATGAGAACGGCTGACATATAAAAAGATGGGGGAAACCTGAAGAAGTGCTTTAGGAAGAGTGCTGTTGCCATGCCAAAAAACTTGGTGGAATTACTTCTGGATTGTTTAAGGGATCAGATTAAAGGAAACATTGCTGACTTAAAATTTAGCCTCTTAGAAAAGAGCAATGTGCTTGGGAAGGAAGTGAAAGAGAGCTGATAAACTCCACTAACATCCTAATTAAGAGTGGGAAAGACGTCCCACAAGGCAGGTGAACACTGATAAGCAAAATGCCAGTGAGGTGGAAGAAATTGCTCCAGAAATGGATAGCCAAAGCAAGTAGACAATCAGTGTGTTGACAGGACTTCCTTTCAGAAAAGTGGTGAGCTCCAACAAACAGACAGGTTTTATGATGGTGATTCTGCTCCACTGGGTAGTCCCAACAAGAAGTCTGCTGCACTGGGACTTCCTCCCAGAGAACCAGCCATTCCGGCAGGCACAATGATAAGCAGGCAGTAAATAAGTGTTAGATGTACACACACTCTTTCTCCATAATTGTCCATGGAAATTTACAGAAATACCTTAGTTTAAAACAAGTTTTAGCAAAATAATCAGTACATAATTTTAAAAGCCAAACAGTACTATTAGGTTTATAAGGAAAACAGTTATTCCTGTATCCAAAACCTGTTCTCCAAAGGAACTAATTTTTAAGTCTTTTGGTGTTTATTTTGGTATTTCTCTCCATGTTTCTAAGAAAAATGTTTATATAATGATGTTCTTTCTTGATTTTTCAAATTTAGAACTTAATGACTTTGCCATAGAGGATGAGCACTTTTAGATATCTCTCTCCTCTCAACCATGCCGTGCACCTCTTCTGCCCCACCTTTTCAATATAATGCTATTACAAGGTTTGGCTAAATCAGGTTTTTTGTTTGGTTTTTAAAAAATTTTTTTTAATTAGAGAAGTTGTGGGTTTATAGAACAATCATGTATAAAATACAAGATTCCCATATACCACCCTATTATTAACACCTTGCATTGATGTGGTTCATTTGTTACAACTGATGAAAGCACATTTTTATAATTGTAATATTGACTGCAGTCCATGGTTTAACTTAGGGTTTACTGTTTGCGTAGTGCAGTTTCATGGATTTTTAAAAAAATCCATTCTATTACCATATGTATTCTATCCTGTTACCAAATGTTGTAACCTCACATTTCCCCTTTTACCCACATTCAGATACGTATTTCAGTGCTGTTAATTACATTCACAATGTTGTGCTACCATCACCTCCATCCACTACCAAAACATTTCCATAGTTCCTACTAGAAACTGTATATTTTAAGTCTTAACTCCCTATTTCCTATCCCCACCCATCTCATGATAACCTATATTCTAGATTCTGAGTCTATGTGTTTGCTTATTCTAATTATTTCTTATCAGTGAGATCATACAATATTTTTCCTTTCGTGTCTGGCTTATTTCATTCAGTGTGATGTCTTCAAGGTTCATCCATGTTGTTGCATGTATCAGAACTTATTTTCTTTTTACAGCTGAATAATATTCCATTGTATGCCACATTTTGTTTACCCATTCATTAGTTGTGGACATTTGGGTTGCTTCCATCTTTTGGCAATTGTGAATAATGCTAAAGCACATTTTGATGCTTATATTATGCCATCTTGCTTCACCACGTGGCAACATGCGAGGCTCAACAGTAGCTGACTTTGGTGAGAAAGCATCTCTGATGGTGCCTCGGTTTGGACTTTTCACGACTTTGGAACTGTAAGCTTTTTTTTTTTTTTTTAAAGATTTTATTTATTTATTCATTTATCCCCCCCTTGCTGCTTGTGCTCGCCGGGTCAGCCAACCACGCCGTGCGGGCGGGCCTGCCCTCACCAGGAGGCCCCGGGAACCGAACCCGAGGCCTCCCATATGGTAAACGGGAGCCCCACTGATTGAGCCACAGCCGCCTCCCAGAACTGTAAGCTTTTAACTCCAAATAAATTCCGTTTATAAAAGCCAATACATTTTCTGGTACTTTGCATCGGCAGCCCTTTGGCAAACTAAAACAAATACTATCAGCATTATTTTAGTTTGGTCCCGTCCTGTCTCATTTTTGACAACTTCATGCTTCATCCTCGTGGTGCCATATATGACGCTCTCCTGAGTGATCTCTTTGATAATTCAGGAATGAGTAACATTAGAAGATGTGATTTTAGACTTCACCCAGGAGGTGTGACAACAACTGAACCTTTCTGAGATACCTAAACAGAGATGTGATGCTTGAAAATTATAGAAGCCTGGTATCACTGGGTAGGAATGGCTTCTCCTATGACTCACATTTCCTTGCCTAGGCTGCTTGCTGCTTTCACTTCTAAAATGATAATAGTGCCTGATTTTATACTAAATTTTTTTCTATATATATTCTCACATTGGATTCTGATAATCTCCTTGCTCATGTTTTCCTGCTTATCTAATTTTTTATTTTACAATTTGTTT
Organism: Tolypeutes matacus; assembly: GCA_026826555.1. Classification (NCBI taxonomy): domain Eukaryota; kingdom Metazoa; phylum Chordata; class Mammalia; order Cingulata; family Chlamyphoridae; genus Tolypeutes; species Tolypeutes matacus. The sequence goes on from JAKSZT010054400.1 coordinate 451,946, forward strand.
GAACTGGCATCCAAATCAATCCATATATTGTGATTAGTTGATATGAGTCTTGAAACTTTTTAATCTATAGGGTCTTTTTCCATGTCTTTTCTTTCCTCGTAATTTTTTTGTGGAAGAAATTGATTATATGTCCTATAGAATTTCCCATAGTCTGGATTTTCTGATTATACTCCCACAGTGTCATTTCATACATTTATTTTGTCCCTTGTGTTTCCTATACATTGACATTTTGATTCAAGAGACTTGATCAGATTCATATTCTTTATTTTTGGTAAGGATACTTCATAGTGGTATTGAATACTTCTATCAGGAGGTACATACTGGTGATGCTGTCAGCCATTGTATTATTTTTCTACATTGTTTCTCCTAATCTGTTTTAGTTGTGTCTATTTGCTCTTCTGTTCTTTCTAGTTTAGTCATCATTTCTGAAAAATTTTTCTTAGTTTAAATGATTTCTCAAGATCTGTTGGCTCTTTTCAAATCTCCTATTTCTACAATCATATAATTGTGTTTTTCTAATAGTGGTTTATGTTATTTCAGAGCTTTAATTATTTTCTCAATTAATTTTGCTCCTTCTGAAATATTAGGTTACAGTTTTCATTTGTGAACTTCCCTCTATTTTCCCATGAACAAGACTTCAAGTTTCCAGACCTGATGTAATCCCATTTTGGAGCAAGCAAAAGAGCTGTGGATAGTGAAGAGAAAAATTCTAAGAGGTAACTTTTCAGGTGAACTAGCTACCCTAAATTCTCTTCCTCATCCTTCCTTAATCTCAACTTACCATTATACTGATGTATATCCTCTCATATTTTCCTCTTGTTTTAGAGAAAAAGACTTTTCTCTCCATCTTATTTTAACCTTGCCACCGTGTCCCATTCCTTCTTGCCTCTTTCAAATCTCTCTGATCTATTCCCACTACTTCCACTTTCTTCTTCAGCTCTATCCTGACATCTTTAATGCTTCCCATCTAAATGACATCTAGTGACTTCGTAAGTTTATGCTACTGAATATTCAAACCTTATTTCAGTGAGTCACAACTATCATATCTTGTAACCACTGTTTTGTACAAATATTTTCTGACATCCTTTTTACTATCCCAAAATGAAATTCATAAATTATATAACCCTTCTACCATATAACCAGTGCAATGCCCCAATATTAGTATAAAGAATAAAAGGAAAGTAATTTATATTAAAAGTAAACATGGCTTCAAGAAGTACTCTAAGAACGATCTACTTCATTATTTATGAATTTATCCATATTTGCTGAATGCTTCTGCAAAATATTAGCCCAAATCTAGCCTTTATATTTAGTTCTGTAAATCTAAATTAAATGCTGTAATATTTTGTGGAATGTACTATATATCAAGATACAGAGAAAATTGTTTTAGCATGTCAGAGCCTTATTTGCATGTGTTAATACTTTAAAAAAGTCAATTATCTTGATGCACTGCAAATGAATTTCCATTTATAAAATAAATCTGAAAAATCCAAAAAAAAAAAAAAAAAAGGTAAATGTGCTTGAGCACATAAATATGTTATCTGATACTTTCAATTATATGTAAAATCACCGAACTGAGCAGACAGCTATAAACGCAGACTGTTGTAGCTGTTTTGGTAACTCAAATATTACAAGCAGCATTGCTCTCATAATTTTCTGAAATGGTAACTCTTAATAAAGTTCTACACAACATAAAGTACAATATTCCTTAGATTTACCAGTTGTTATATTCCTGGAAAATTCAGTGTGTATATTAAAACTAATATAGGATTTCAAGACTTCAGTGGAGGAAATAACTGCAGATGTGGTAGAAAGAGCAAGAACACTAGAATTAGAAGTGGTGATTGAATTGCTGCAATCTCATAATAAAACTTGAATGGATGAGGAGTTGCCTCTTATGGGTAAGCAAAGAAAGTGGTTTCTTCTTTTTTTTTTTTTTAAGAAACGTTGTGGGTTAACAGAGCAATCATAAATAAAATACAGTATTCCCATATATACCATCTCCCCCACCCCCCCAACACTTGCATTGGTGTGGAATGTTTGTTAGAATTGATAATAGCGCATTTTTATAATTGTACCCATGGTTTAACTTAGGGTTCACTGTGTACTGTAGTTCCATGGATTTTAAAAATATATTGTTACCATTTTAATCATATTTAGATATATTTCAGTGTTGTTAATTGCATTCACAGTGTTGTGCTACCATCACCAAAACATTTCCAAAACATTTCCATCATTCCATATAAGAACCTTTGTACATTTTAAGCCTTAACTTCCCATTCCCTATCCCCACCCCATTCCCTGGTAACCTATATTCTAGATTCTCTGCGAGTTTGCTTATTCTACTTGTTTGAAAACAGTGAGATCAGGCAGTATTTGTCCTTTTGTTTCTGGATTATTTCACTCAACATAGATGTCTTCAAGGTTCATCTATGTTGGCACATGTATCAGAACTTCATTCCTTTTTACAGCTGAATAATATTCCATGTATATGAATATATGTATATACCACATTTTATTTATCCATCTATCGGTTGATGGACACTTGGGTTGTTTCCATCTTTTGGCAATAGTGAATAATGCCACTATGAACATTGGTGTGAAAATATGTTTGAGTACCTTTGAGGTATATACCTAGTAGTGGGATGGTCAGGTCATATGGTAATTCTATATTTAGTTTCCTGAGGAACTGCCAAAATGTCTTCCCCAGTGGCTATGCCATTTTACATTGCCACCAGAATGAATGAGTGTTCCTATTTCTCTGCATTCTCTCCAACACTTGTTGTTTTCCATTTTTTTAAATAAGCAGCCATTCCAATGGGTGTGAACGCATATCTCAATGTGGTTTTGACTTGTATTTCCCTGATGGTTAATGGTGTTGAGCATCTTTTAATGTGCTTTTTGATCATTTATACATCTTTGGAGAGATATCTGTTCAAGCCTTTTGCTCATTTTTTAATTGTTTGTTTGTTTGTTTGAAGTCGAAAGATTTCTTTATATATACTGGATAGCAATCCTTTATCGATTGTGTGGTTTCCAAATACTTTCTGCCATTGTGTACATTGTCTTTTTACTTTCATGATAAAGTCCTTTGAGGCACAAAGTTTTTAATTTGATGAGGTCCCATTTATCTATTTTTTTTCTTTTGTTGCTTATGTTTTTGGTGTAAAGTCTAAGAAACCATTGCCTAACACAAGATTCTGAAGATGCTTCCCTACATTTTCTTCTAGGATTTTGATAGTTCTAGATCTTATATTAAAGTTGTTGATCCACTTTGAGTTGATTTTTGTATATGGTGTGAAGTAAGACTTTTTTTTTTTTGAAATGGAGATCCAGATTTTCCAGCACCATTTTTTGAAAAGACTGTTCTTTCCTAATTTAGTGGTCTTTGCTACCTTGTCAAAAATCAGTTGACTGTAAATGTGAGGGCTGATTTCTGAGATCTCAAGTCTATTCTTGTGTCTTTGTGCCAGTAGTATGCTGGCTTGATTACTGTGGCTTTGTAATAAGTTTTTTTTTTTTTTTTTTTTTTAACTGGGAGGTCCCGGGGATCAAACCCGGGTCCCTCCATATGGGAGACGGACGCCCAACCAGTTGAGCCACATCCGACCCCTGTAATAAGTTTTAAGATTGGAAAATGTGAGTCCTCTAACTTCATTCTTTTTTTTTTTTCAAGATGGCTTTAGCTATTTTGGGCCCCTTACCCTTCCATATAGTTTTTTTTTTTTTTTTTTAATTTAAAGAATATTTATTATTTTATTGTATTTATTTATCCCCCTTGCTGCTTGTGTTCATTGCACCCATTTTGCTTTTTTTTTTTTTCCCCCTCGTTTTTTTTCTGTCTGCTTCTCTCCCTCTGTTGGGCCATCTTGCTGCACCAGCTCACGGGGGCGCTGGCCGTCAGCCCGCCGTGCCCGCAGGCAGCCCAGGGCCTCCCATATGGTAAACGGGAGCCCAACCAATTGAGCCACAGCCGCTTCCCTCCATGTAGATTTGATGATTGGCTTTTCCATTTTTGCAAAGAAGGTTGTTGGAATTTTGATTAAGATTACATTGAGGGAAGCGGATGTGGCTCAAGCTATTGAGCTCCCACCTCCAACATGGCAGGTCCCTGTTTCGGTTCCCAGTGCCTCCTAAAGAAGACAATGAGCTGACGCAACAGGCAGGCATGGCAAGCTGATGCAACAAGATGACACAACAAGAGACACAAGAAGAAAAAAACTTAATGAGAGACACAACAGAGGGAGCAGAGGTTCCCAGTGCCTCCTAAAGAAGACAGCGAGCTGATGTGATGGGCAGGTGCAGTGAGCTGATGCACCAAGATGATGCAACAAGAGACACAAGAAGGAAAAAAAAAAAACATAATGAGAGACACAACAAAGCAGGGAGCAGAGGTTCCCAGTGCCTCCTAAAGGAAACAGTGAGCTGATGCAATGGGCAGGTGCAGCGAGCTAATGCAACAAGATGATGCAACAAGAGACACAGGGAGGAAAAATATAATGAAAGATACAACAAAGCAGGGAGCGGAGGTGGCTCAAGCAATTAGGCACCTCCCTCCTACAATGGAGGTTCTAGATTTGGCTCCTGGTGCCTCCTTAAAAAACAAGGAAGATGAACAGACACAGCAAGTGCAAATAACAAGAGGATGGAGGGAAATAAATAAATCTTAAAAAAAAAAAGATGGCATTGAATCTATAAATTGCCTGGGATAGTATTGGCATCTTAACAATATTTAGTCTTCCAATACATGAACAAGGATGTCCCTCCATTTATTTAAATTTTCTTTTATTTCTTTTAGCAATGTTGTGTAGTTTTCTGTGTACAAGTCCTTTAAAATCTCAGTTAGATTTATTCCTAGATATTTGATTCTTTTAGTTGCTATAGTGAATGGAATTGTTTTTCTTGATTTCTTCCAATTTTTCATTGCTTGTGTATAGAAACATTGCTGATTTTTGGGTGATCTTGTACCCTGCCAATTTGCTGAATTCATTTATTAGCCCTCAGAGCTTTGTTGTGGATTTTTCAGGGTTTTCTGCATATAGGATCATATCATCTGCAAATAGGGAAAGTTTTACTTCTACCTTTCCAATTTGGATGCCTTTTATTTCTATTCTTTGCCTCATTGCTTGGCAAGAACTTCCAATACAATGTTGAATAATAGTGGTGACAGTGGGCATCTTGTCTTGTTCCTGATCTCAGATGGAAACCTTTCAGTCTTTCACGATTAAATAGGATATTAGCTGTGGGCTCTTCGTAGATACCCTTAATCATGTTGAGGAAGTTTCCTTGTGTTCCTAGTGTTCTAAGTGTTTTTATCAAGAAAGGGTGCTGTATTTTATCAAATGCCTTTTCTCTGTCAACTGAGATGATCATGTGTTTTTTTTCCCCTTTCTGTTAATGTGGTGTATTAACATTGATTTTCTTATGTTGAACCAACCTTGCATACCAGAGATAAATCCCACTCCATCATGGTATATAATTTTTTTTATTTTTAGGAAGTACCAGGTACTGAACCCAGGACCTCGTACTTGGGAAGCAGGCACTCAACCATTTGAGCTTCTTGTAATATGCTGTTGGATTTGGTTTGCTGGTATTTTGTTGAGGATTTTCACATTTATATTCATAAGAGATATTGGTCTGTAGTTTTCTTGTGGAATCTTTATCCAACTTTGATATGAGGGTGATGTTTGCCTCATAGAATGAGTTAGGAAGTGTTCCCACCTCTTCAGTTTTTTAAAGAGTTTGAGCAGAATTGGAGTTAGGTCTTCTTGGAATGTTTGGTAGAATTCTCCTGTGAAGCCATCTGGTCCTGGGCTTTTCTTTGGAGGTTTTTGATTAATGATTCAATCTCTTTACTAGTAATTGATTTCATCAATTAGTCCATTTCATCTAGGTTATCTAATTGATTGGCATACAGTTGTTCATGGTATCCTCTTATAGTCCTTTCTATTTCAGCAGGGTTGGTAGTAATGTCCCCCTTTTCATTTCCGATTTTCGTTATTTGTGTCCTTTCCCTTTTTTGTCAGTCTACCTAAAGGTTTCTTGATTTTATTGATCTTTTTAAAGAACCAACTTTTGGTTTTGTTGATTCTATTTTTCTTTTTTCTGTTTCATTTACCTTCACTCTAATCTTTATTATTTCCTTCCTACACTCATTTTGGTTTTAGATTGCTCTTCTCTTTCTAGTTATTCCAGTTTTGAGGTTAGGTCTCTGATTTGAAGTATTTTTTCTTTTTTTAATGTAAACACTTACAGGTATGGCCCTCTCAGCAATGCCCTCCCCCTGCTTCCCGTAAGTTTTGGTATGTTGTATTTTCATTGTCATTCGCCCCAAGGTAATTTCTTTAAAAAAAACAAAAAAAAACATTTTATTTTATTTATTTTTTTTACCAGGAGGTCCCTGGGACTGAACCCAGGTCCCTCCATATGGGAGACAGACTAACCGTTTGAGCCACATCCGTCCCCCTCAAGGTATTTTCTAATTTCACTACTGATTTCCTCTTTAACCTGTTGGTTGTTTAAGAGTATGTTGTTTAATTTCTACATCTTTGTGAATTTTCCTTTTCTTCTTCTGTTATTGATTTCTAGCTTCATTTCATTGTGGTTGGAGAATATACATTGTATGAGTTCAATATTTCTGAATTTATTGAGACTTGTTTTGTGACCCAACATATGTTCTATCTTGGAGAATGATCCATGTGCCCTCGAGACTGTTTTCTGTTTTTGTTGGATTCGGTGTTCTGTGTATGTCTGTTATGTCTAGTTGGTTTAGTGTATAATTCAAGTCCTATACATCCTTCTTGATCTTTGACTATCCATTATTAAGAGTGGTGTGTTAAAGTCTCTTGCTATGAAAGAAGAACCATCAGTTTCTCAAATCTGTCAATATATGTGAATATTCTCGCTGTCCTCATTTTGTGATAATCAGGGTAGGCTAAGCATTTGCTATATTAGAAACCATGCACATGTCCCCAGACCTAGTTTTTCTCCCTAAGTCTGGTTTTTAGAAAGCTGCTGATAATCTAAGCCTCATTTATTATATGACCATCCTGTATGGGAAAATGACTAACTCTAGGTATCTATGGTCAACTTTACGAGATAGAGATATAGCAGGGGGATGGATGTGGCTCAAATGGTTGGGTGTCTGTCTCCCATATGAAGGGACCTGGGTTCGATCCCTGGGACCTCTTGGTAAGAATTTAAAAAAAGAAAAATATAGAAGGTGTGCAGGCTGCCAGGCCCTGTGGGCACGTGCACCACCAGGCCCGATATTTCAATCCACTGCCTTCCTGCCTCCATGGTTTCTGATGAGAAATCAGTACTCAATACAATTGGGACTCCCTTGCATATAAGGTGTTGCTTTCTTCTTGCAGCTTCAGAACTCTCTCCTTGTCCTTTTCATTTGATAGAATAATCAATATATGATGTGGTGTACTTTCCTTTATGTTTATCTTGTTTGGTGTTCTCTGAGCTTCTTGGATGTGCAGATTCATGTCTTTTGCTCTGTTTGGGAAGTGCTCTGTCATTATTTGACTATTCTTTCTGCCTCTTTCTTCTCCTTCTGGGACTCCCATAATGCATATATTGATGCGTTTGATTGTGTCCCATGGCTGTTTAAGGCTATTGTTGCTTTAAGGTTTCTTTTTTCTTTCTTCTCTTCAGCCTGACTCATCTCAAGTGTCTTGTCTTCAAGTTCATTGATTCTTTCTTCTTCCAGCTCAAATCTGTTCTTGAAACCCTCCTGGGTATTTTTCATTTCAGTTATTGTGGTCTTCAATTCTAGTAATGCTGTTTGGTTCCTTTTTAAACTTTCTATCTTTTTACTTAGACTCTCATATTGTTCACTCTTTGTTTTCCTGATATCCCATAACTCTTTCACTGTATTTTCTTTCATCTCCTTGAACGTTTTTAAGATAATGTTTTTTTAAAGATTTTTATTTATTTATCCCCCCCCCTTATTGTTTGTGCTCACTGTCTGCTCTCTGTGTCCATTTGCTGTGTGCTCTCTGTGTCTGCTCATTTTCTCTTTAGGAGGTACCAGGAAGCAAACCTGAGACCTCCCATGTGGGAGATAGGTGCGAGCCACCTCCACTCCCAAGATAATGTTTTAAAAGGCTTTGTTCAGTATATCTACATCCTCGTCTTCTTCATTGGTATTTTTTGTATTTTGATTCTCTTCCTTTGGATGGGCCATAATTTCCTATTTGTCTAGTACTCTTTTGTTGCATGCTGTACATTTTAATATTTTAAAATATTAACTCTTGGATTTACTCTTTGGAATATCTCTTTCTTGGTTTTGAAACCAGTCGGTGATAAGACAGATTTTCTTGAGCTTCAGCTTTCCTATCAGTAAGGTTTGCCCTAGGCAAATGTACTGTGCAGGATTTTCCCTGTCTTTCTGGTTTTTTTATCCTCTCTCTTGTTCTGGGCTTTTGCTTGTTAGTTTTGTAGTTCCCATGTTTACAGGAGTTTGGCTGTCCTGTTTCCCAACAGACAATCCTCTCTCTTCTCGGTATTTGATGCTGGCAGGCTTTTGTTGCAGACAGCCCACCTCTATAGTTTTTAATATTTCTTTCATTGTCTTATACTGCTTTTCCCTGGAGGGCAAATTCTGGGAGGAGGGTCACCTCAGAGGGGATATTCCCAAGTCAGTCTTTCCCAGCCAAAACAGGGACAGGGACCCATGAAGGAGGTGCAGAACAGCTCCAAAGTGCCCGGGGAGGGGATCAGGAAGAGCTCCAGAAACTTCTCCAATGGCTTCCTGAAGCAGAGCTTTCCTGGCCTGCCAAGCAAATGCAGCCCTTCAGCTAACTGTCCCGTGCAGCCCTGAGGAAAGGCTGTGTCTTTAAATCTCCACCACCTCTGCTTCTGTCTGGGGATGGTTGAAACAACAGCTGCCCTCAGAGCCAGGAACCAGGGATCCTAATTCCCTAATCAAAAGCTGTGGTCGGTGATCCGCTGTGCCCACCCCTGTTCATGGGGAAGAGGATTTTTATGTCCCTTCCTGTCCTCATCAGCTAGCTAGTGACTGGACCCCAAGGTGGTCTGCTGCAAGAGTGGGGGGTGGGTGCCAGTAGCCACTGCCTGCAGAGAGCAGTTTACATTTCTTTACTGTAGTTTACCTGCCTCTTCCTCTCACTCTTCCCGGGATGCAGTATAGTGTTTCTGGCCTCTGGAGTTTCAAAGTAGTTGGTTCAGATAGTTCCTGTTTAATAGTTGTTTTGGTAGGAGAACTGAGTCCTCAAGTTCCCTACTCCACCATCTCCCCCGGAAGTCTCTGGAAAGTAGCTTCTTGAGATGGGATCTACTCCTGGTGAAGATGCTGTGAACATTGTCTAAATGACAACAAATGATTTGGAATATTACATAAACTTAGTTGAGAAATTAGCAGGAAGGTTTGAGAGAATTGATCCAGTTTTGAAAGAAGTTCTATCAAACAGTGTCACGTGCTACAAAGAAATCTTTCATGAAAGGAAGAGTCAATCAATGCAGCAAACGTCATTGTTTTCTTATTTTAAGCAGTTGCCACAGCTATCCCAACCTTCAGCGAACACTACATTGATCAGTCAGCAGCCATCAACATTGAGGCAAGATCCTCCAGCATCAAAAAGATTAGAACTCACTGAAGGCTCAAGTGATGGTTAGGATATTTTAGCAATGAAGTATTTTAAAATTAAGGTATGTACATTGTTTATTTAAACTAGTGCTATTGCATATGCTCTGGGAAACCAAAAAATTTGTGTGACTCACTTTATTGTGTTATTCACTTTATTGCAGTGGTCTGGAACTGAACCCAAAAATATCTCCAAGTTATGCCTCTATCTGGAAAAAAATATGGAATCTGAATCTCAGGACTAGTTTTCTGTCATTATTGGCCCATATCACAGTAGTAGTCTTATGTCTTCCATTATGTACTAGAGAGGTGTCTCTAATGCTCTGGGTACTTGCTATGTTCATAACCTCCTCTTGAAGCTCCCATTGAATCTCCCACTTTTATACCCATAGCCTTTCTACTGAGGAATCAGTCTTAGATAGTTCAAGGCACATATACCACCATGTTATCCCCCATGTTCAGTATACACATAGATGGCAATGTTATTCCTCATTCTGAGGCCACAGCTGATTGGGCTAGGAAAGAGTAAGGGCAGCCAATATTGAAGCTAGCTAATTGAATATAATAATCTGTTGCAAAAGCTCTATAATCAAATTCTTATAGGAATTTGACCTCTAGATTTAGAGGGAGAGATTCAAAACAGTTGATAATGGGAATAGAAGATGAGATAAGCAGAGGAAGGATTAAATAAAGCACTTTATAGCAGAGCACTAGAATAGTGATCTGCTAACCTTTGTTTCTGAAAGGACAACTACTAGAGTTCTCATAAAGTCACTTAAGCTATGGTCAAACAGACCTATCACTTTGTGCTGAAAATACCTCCCCGAGGCTGGGTAGTATGGTCGAGATCTCAACCATCCTTATTTCCACATGTATTTTCATATGTAAATCCAACCAGGCTAGCCCCTTTAAAGAGATGAGGCCCTGGAGAGAGAGATGAACCAGGAGGATGGGAATGAATCGAGTGCCCTCTGGAGAGAGTTTAAATCACCAGATAATGAACACCTCAGGTAAGCTAAGAAAAAGCCCTTCACGAGGAGATTCAGTCAAATACTCTGGTCTTGACAGGCAAGGTTACTCTATGTATAAAGAGGGAAACCATTATTTGTGTTAGGCAGAAGACTGAGGATCAGCGTGATGATCTATTCTAGACCCTGATCTTAATTTCTCCCCTTCCTAAAAATTGGCTTAAAATTTGAGTATTCTAGTTCTTTAAGGAGTTCATATCCCCAGGCTGGGTTACAAAGAGGTTTGGAACTGCAGCTCTCATTAATGCTTCTAAGCCATGACCTCCCTTCCAAGGAAGAGCACATGCCCTCCTTCCAGGGCCAGAACTAGAGTGAGGGGAGGCGAGGTGCCCAGGGACAGAGCTTCAGGAGCACTCCCAGGGCTGTGCAGGTGTTGACCCTTATTTGCACCCTGGCTGCTTCACCTCATCCTAGCCCCGGTCCTGAATCCTGTTGTGTCACCGTCAGTTCCTCGTCACTGTCATTTTGTACCCTTTCCTCATTCTTTTTAAGATTAGGGCTCTGTTATAAGTCTCCATTCTACCTCTGCAACTGCCATCATCTTAGGATATTTCTGCATCCATGCAGTTTAGGAATTCTTAAATTGGGGGAACAATGGATGTGCTTCAAAGAGTCCAGAGAACTTATAAAATTATACACAAGGTTTCTGAGTGTATGTTCATTTTTCTTAGTGAGAGTGTCCATAGTTTTGATTAAATTGTCAAAAGAGTGTGGTGCCCCAAAACAGGCTTTCGAATAAAAAAATATTTTAAAAAAGGCTTTAAAATATTCTTATGCATTCTCCTCTACTTTTTTACTAACTTTATATTTTAAGTGTGTATGTTAACATTGGAAGAATGATTATTAAAAGAGAAAATCTATTTCTAAAGGCATAATGGGAAGTCCTGTAATAATAATTTTTTTAAAAGTCCAAAAGAAGGCAGGAATAAAGCAGCATCATATAAAAATGTTGATCAAAAGTACAAAATAAGATAGTAGAAATAATCCTAAAATTTCAGTAGTAATTATGAAAGGTAAGTGGACCCAACTTGCCTGTTAGAAATGTCAGGTTTGGAAAAATGTAAAAAATAAAATTAAAAATAAAAAAATAGAAGTCAATAAAATAATACTCTACCAAAAAAAAAAAAAAAAAAGATTGTCAGAAAGAAATTTTTAAAAAATCTATTTACATGCTGTTTACAAAATTTTCCTATAAAACATGAAAAAAATACTAGGCAATTACCTATCCCCCCAAAAGTTAGTGTAGCTATCTATATAAATATCAGGTAAAAATAAATTTTAATGCAAGAAAAGAATACTAGAAATATGGTCACTATATGTTGACAAAATGTTCAATTTCCAAATAACTCATGGGCCCAAAAAAAAGTAAAAAATGGAAAGGAAAATTATAAGCCATTCTTATTGAGAATCATGGGTTCAAAAATCTTAAAATATCAGTAAATAAACCAGCAAAGCAAAAAAATCCAAGAAGACTAAATTGAGTTTGACTTAGGAATACAAAGTTAGCTAACCTTAGGGAATCTATTATTTTAATTCACTATATTAACAGATTAAGGAGGGAAGAACATAATTAATATTCTTAGTAGAGGCAGAAAAGGCCTGCAATACACTTTAATATCCCCACTCATGAAAAAATCCTTAGTAAAGTAGGACTAAAATGGAAATTCTTAACCTGAAAAAAGGATAATACAAACACTTAGGCAAAACTATATACTTAATAGTGAAAATTTAGGGAGATTAGGATACCCACTGTCACTTATTCTAGTCTATGCAATAAGACAAAAAAAAAAAAAAAAGGCATAAGCATTGGCGAGGATGAACTACAAATGTCATTATTTGCGGTTGTCTGACTGTTTACATAAGTGTGTCAAGCACGTAAGACAAACACAGGGCAAGGCCTGACTCCCTTGACCAGTAAAGATACAATGAGCCGCTTTTAGATTCTGACAGTTTATTACTTACTTAGACAGGTAGAGTGACCCAAGGGCCAGCTCCCTGAAGGGCACTGGGAAGGACAATACCAAAACAAGAGGGCTAGATGACTGCAACACGAGTTGTGGGATATTCTATTGCTGAGAAGTCACTTCTAGACTGCAGCTAACTGGTTTGGAGGGCAGGGCAGAAAGCCTCAGAGCTCATCAAAGCATCCTGGTGGCTTCCCAGGGGATTTAGGCAGGGCAGGGGCAGGGGGCCCCGAGGCAGCTCCTCACAAGCTGTGTTCAGGAGGCATCTGCCAAGGTTCACATTAGCTGTGGGTCAAGCCTGTGCCCCTGTGGCCGGTGTGGATACATGCAAGGTCACCAGGGTTCCATGGTGGAACTGTTCCCCCTACAGCTGCACCTCTTGACCTGTCACGTATTCAGCCAAGAAATCTTTTTAGAAACACAGGCCCTCCCATCAGATATCTTAATTGTACTAATAGGGCTTGTACCAGTTCCATCCTGTTTGTTTTATTGAACAGATGAGAATGACCATTGCCATGACTCCAGTTCGGTGATCAGGTCTAGGTGGAGGGTGGACTGCAGCCAGGCTCCCCTTCTGGAGCCAAGCCAGTTAACTCTTTCATTAATACAGGTGCAGCAGGAGGTATTGGCAATAGCACATACCCTGCCTTGACTGGCCAGCAGAAAGTACAGGGCAATATGATTGTCCATTACCACTCATGCTAGAGGGTTTAGAAAAATTGTCTGTGAGAAGCACACAAGAAAGTTTTGTTTTTCGTTAAGTACTAGAGGGTGACCATAGGGTACCGATACTGAAAGGATGAAGCGAAAATCCATCATCAGTGTCCAGAAAGTTTGTCTTGTTCTGTCATCTCAAATGGAGGATGTTCTTTCCTGGAGTTAGTGTCTGCTGGGAGGTTTCTGAGAGTTTTTAGGTTAAGATAGTATGTTGGGCATCAGTCAAGTTGAGGGTGGTGGCAGCAGTCTGGGTTAACTTGGACAGATGCCCTAAAGACAAGAGCTGAGAGAGATTAATGGTCCCTCCCTTCACCCTTGAACTCCCTGAGGTCTAAGGTATTCTCTTCCCACCAGCCAGGGTGTGGCTTTCCTTCCAGAGCTGCCGTCGCTCGAGCAATCACTTCCCCCTTTTTCCAGTTCTCCCCGTGTCTTACCCATACCATATGCCCAGTCTGGTTCCTAGGTGTCTCAGCAGTTTCTTCATTATACACCCTGTATCATTTTAGAGCATCTCCCACCCCTAATATGGGGACCACACCAGGAACACCGTAGGGTTTGTCACCTCATATTCACAATCATTATCATCAATCTCCATGAACATATCCAGCAAGCATAGCCAGGAGCACAAAAGTACCAGGCTAGAGTTGCCTAGCTCCCGGACTTTCTTTACTACTTGCAAATTTTAGGTAGCCTGGTTTCCCAGGGATAGATATGGGAGAGAGAAAAAATAAAGTGAGAAGGATTATATGGTTTGGGTCTCTTACAGTCAGTCTGGGCCCTCTTTTACTCTTTTCTTCAACCTCATAATTAAGCATTCTGTTTAAATAGGAAGTACCCTTTTGGGGAATTGCCATATTTAGGCCCAAACTGTATGTTTTAAGTGTGCACTCCACTGGGAGCTAAGCCTTGGCTGTGCAGTTACCTTTTTCAGTTCTTTTCTTTGAACCCATTCCATCTTTAATGGCACCTGTTGCCTGGGGATGATATGGAAAATGAAAAAACCAGATAATATCCCAGGTAGCTGCCCTTTTCTGGGTATTTATTGCTGTAAAGGTGGAACTGTTGTCTGAATAGACGTATTCAGAGAATTCAAAATCTAGGATAGTTTATCAAAGAGTTCTTGAATAGTATGGTCTCCATCCACTGTGTGTGGACAAGGATGGCACTTCCACACCCTGAGAAGGTATCTCCTGCAGTCATTGCCTGGCAGCACCCTCGAGTGGAGGCTAGGGAGCTCCATAGTCTACTTACCAGGACTGGTACTCCTATGGGCCCCGAGTTCCCTTTGCTGCTCAACTGTTTAGCTGGCAGTCGAGGCACATTGTCAAGCTCTGTTGCCCTCATGCTGGAATCACCAGGCCTTGTTTTAGCCTGTGCAATGGTGGAACCAAGAAACAGTGATCCTCACTGAGCAGCACAGGTCTGATCAGCTTCTGATTCCATTGATGTTCATCCTTGAAGAGTTCTTTTCCATGGGCATCTATCTGGGTCACAAATATGGGTGTATGTCTTGTGCAATCTGCTGCTATATACTGTTTGCCCACAAAGGCCTGAGGCTTGATCACCCAGTCATCCCACTGCCAGGTACCAGACCTCACTGCCAGTCTGCTGGCTAGCTACTGCCCATGAGTCAGTGAAAGTGTAACAAGATATTTTGAGTGCTGTTTTTCAGGGCAAGCACTAAAGCCAGCAGCTCCACCCATGAGGCACAGTTACCTGTTCCATGTACAGTTCTGAACCGTTTTCTTTAGGATTGCACAGCGGCAGCATCCCAGTATGCCCCACTGCCCTTTAACTTAGTCCACGCTTGAACCAGGGCCAGGCATCCTAAGAAACCTTGATGTACTTAAGTCCCCAAGAAGCCTGAAGTGCTGGTACAACACTCCCCTGGCCCCCCGACCCCAATCTGGGATAGCTGAATCCAGAAGGTGATTCATCACCTTTCCATGTGCTGTGAGACTCCATTAATGCCCAGTTTACTTCTTTTCTGGATATACTACTTCCATTTAATAATGAGTGCTTGTTGGGTAATACCCTCTTTGTTGTTTTCATTTCTGACACATTCCATGAACAGGAGGTCTGGAGGTAAGAACACCTGCTGAGGCTTTGTTAGTCTTTCCTGTCCACCAGCATCCATCAACAAGCCATTTTTTCTTTCAAATGGTTGTCAGGCAAGTCCCAGATCCAAACCCAGAGGGTGCTGTTGCCTAGTGGTCACATCTTTTTGCCACAGGTTCTAGTCCTGCAAAATTGCCAGTCATTGACACTTGTAGTTCAAAAGGTTCATCAGGGCTGTCTGGCCTGAGGGGAAGGGCAGTCTGGACAGCTTGTTGGGTAGTTTTATGTCTGTTGTTCATCATGATCTTGTGTAATGGGTTGAAGAGGATCCCTCCAATATCCAAACAAGCCTATTAGATATTGACCCTCCTTTTTGTTTGCTGAAGGTTTTTAGGCCAACAATTTTTCTCTAACAGGCTCGGACTGTGCTCAAGGCATCAGCTCACAGGGTTCCCAAGAACTTTACTTGAGTGGCCAGTCCCTGTATCTTGTCAGGAATCTTCCAGCTCTGGTCACTCAGCTATTGAGCCATCTTATCTAAAGCAGTCTATGTGATGTCCTCAGCCCTCCTAATTATATTAATGCTATCAATACGGTGGTACCAGGACACTTCTGGTGAGATTTCAGCCTTTTCTAGGTCTCAGCTTTTATCCACTGGTGACAAATTGTGGGAGAGCTTATATATAGCCTTGAATTAGCGTGGTAAATACTTGTAAGCCAAGTCATGTGAAGGCAACATGCCTTTGATCATTTAGATGCAGTGGAATGCTGAAGGGGCATGAGCAATGCCCACCATTTATACCAGGTGCCTTCAGTCTGTGCACTGGACTCTGGTTGATTGTTATAGTATCTGGAACTACAGGCACAAGGTGGGCTACTGCCACATTGCACTTGCAGCTGTCCACAGTGAGGCGCCAAATACCATTAACTTTTTGCACTGGCCACACAGGGCTATTATAAGGCAATGCTTCTTTAAGCACCTCTGCTTCCATTGGCTCCTGATCCGTATAGTCACCCTCCCCCCATCCCCCGCCCATCCCTGGTATTTTATACTGTTTCACAGTAACTTCATGACTAGGCTGGGAAGCCTGGTGGGCTTCCAGGTAAACACTTGTCCCACTACACTGTTCTAATCATGGCATTTCCCCATTGGGAACATCCCTTACAATCAAGAGGAGTATTAGACACACTTAATACATCTGTTCCCACAATACATTCAGCATTATCAGTTACACTTTAGTGTTTAGCCCAAAAAAACCCACCCACTAAGTTACATCAGTTCATTGTTCAATGTGAGAGTTAAAGTAAATTTTGACCAGGCTGATGGTCACCACACTACTGCAGTGACTTGTGCCCCAGTATCCAAAAAGGCTGAAAAGCTTTGGCAACCTTGGTTGCCATCAAGTCCCCATCATACCTTGACCTCCAGTCCCCCTTAGGGATAGAGGAACCTCAGCTTCTGCCCTAGTCCTGTTTGCTTTTGAAAGGGCTAATGTCTAGGAAGAGAGCTAATGTTGAAGGCATTGGATCACCACCAGTCCAAACAGCACAGACCTCAGCAAGGGGGTTTAGGACCTTTTGGTCGTCCCTTCTGTCTGTCCTCAGTAAAGCTGGCCAGGGATGTTCCTCTGCTACAGCCTGGATCTTTAAATTTTGTGGCCCTCTCATGGACAAACCATCCGTCTCCTCTTTGGGAACCCCCTGATGTAGTAACGAAGTCCACAGGGTCCTTTGGTCTGGCATTTCAATTGATTTCTCTTTTTTCACCCTTAGTCTAAAGGACATTTACCTTGGCCTGTGTCCATCCTTGCATCTGGAAGTAGCTAAATAGTTTTCCAGAGGCTGTCTTTAGAATTTAATTGTCCCCAATAGCCTGGTGGTGCCAGCTGAACAAGCCAGTCAATCTGACCCTGTGTGACTATCTCATCACCTGGGCACTCATGGTTTCCACTATAAACCAGACAGGGGTTAAAATCCCCCCCCCCCCCCGGGTGCTTGTCTGATGACAGAAAGTCATCTCTGTTAGGCCTCTGGTTCCATATGGATGTACAGACCCACTGCAACCAGCCCTGGTGGGTCATTGCATCTTCTTCCTCCATGCTTATGTCATCAGACAAGGTCAGGGCCAGGGTGGCTTGGAGATGGGCCCTGTGGTTTGGTGACAGGATTTCCATTCCTTCTCATTCAACAAAGCTTGCATGGCTTCCTAATCTGTTAGCTAGAGGAGCCAAGGGTCTAGTCTCATTGGGTTTTTGTCCAATCCCATCTCTAATTTCCCTCCTTTCCTGCTTGTTATAAGAGCGGACCTCAGTACATCTTTGAGTAACTAACTGCCTTGATCACTAGAAACTGTTTTATCTGTAGTTATGGCTACGGGTTGGACAAAAGTGATTTTTACTTTCCCATGGTGCAGAAGAGTGAGCAACAACCATGGATGCTTTTTAAATTAGCTTTATGAGATTTTTCCACCGTTATCTCTAACTATAACCACCAACACAACTCATCAGAGGTCTCAGGGACAAAGGCCAAGAAGTACTTGTACTCCTTGTCATCTAACCAGGTCCACTACGGCCCATTAGGGTCTTGTTACATCCCTGCTAGTTGGTCCATGGGGTCTCACCTGTCTTTTTTCCAAAAGGACCCTGTGAACGTACCAGCTGCCAGAAGGAAGGGGTTAAAAGTCGAATGTAATCAACTTGTCATCTGCAGATGGGGCCAAAGCCCTGAGTGGTGTGGACTCCTCACCACATGCCAGAGGCGTTAACAGGAACATCTTTACTTTGTGAAAGAGAGGAGTTTTCTTTGCTGCACTTACATTGTTTCCAAGAGCTTGGCAAACAGGCCCTGAATTTTGTTGTGGTTTAGCAGCTGGTCCTGCTAGTCCTTGAGGCTAAGATGTTCAACTTGCAACCAATAAGATATCATTTGTACACTGAAAACTTTGGACATCAGAGGAATTTTTTAACTTTATGAACATGCACAGTTCAAACATGCAACACATTCCAACAGCAATTACACATTTTTACAATAGTCTATGCAATGGCTCAGCCAAGCCTCATTCACAAGGTTACTTTAACTTTTTGCTTTTCCTTGCGGCAAGTTTTACCCAAACTCTATTAGGTGCTTTTTAAAGAAACAAGCCAACAAAATTTAAGACAGGCACTACAGCAGCTGCCAAGAGACCATCTTATCTCCTCGGCTGGGAGCTCAGGACAGACAAGGCATCTACTTCAGACTGGCTGTGGCTCAAGCCCGTGCCGTGTGCCTGTGTGGATACGTAAAAGGTCACCAGGACACCTGGGGGAACCATTCCCCTACAAGAGGTCATCAAACTTTTTTATGTAAGGGACCAGACTCCTTCCAGTCTGTCATGCATCTTTTAACTTTATTTTTAATGCGAAAAGGTTTAAATATTCATGAAATCATATTTATGAGTATTTTTTAAAGTTACAAAAGCCAGTGGTACATATCAGTAATAGATAAATACATGTATGAAAAAAAAGAGAGGACACACCAAATGCACGATAATGGTGCCTCTAAGGAGACAGGAGGGAGGGGGATGGTTGGTATAATGAATCCAATTTGAATTTACCTTAAAAATAAAAAGAAACCATAACAAGGGCATTTAGACAAATATTAGTGAGGAGCTTTAAGTCATACCACTACTTCCGTGCCCCATGACCACCGACCCTCCTCCCCAGTGGGCCCCATTCTCCCATGACTGTTGGCACTGACCTCGTCACCCCTGCTGGTGCCTGTGACTGGCCGTCCCACCGTCCTTCTCCCTTAGGCCTCATCAGCCAGTTGTAACAGCAATCCCTCCCCTGAGTAGACCATGAGCCAGCTCTGAGACCCTGCACAGCCTGCAGCTTTTCCTTTGGTGGATGCAGCAGTAGCAGTGGGCTCTCAATGATCCTTTCAAACATATGTGCCAGCTGCTTTTTCCAACCTAGCCGGAGGCCCTGAGCAGGAGCTTCTCCCAGGGGAGAGCTTTTAGGGCGGGCAGGGTGGAAAGCTACCCTGCATCTTCCCACAGCATCTCATCATCTTGGAATAATAGTTTTAGTAATTGTTATCACTTCTTGAGCACAGAGTAATATGCTACCTGCTTTACTTTATAAATTTAATAATTTCACACAGCAGCCCTGTGAAATTGCTGTTTCCATTTTACAGATGCTAAAGCTGCAGCCTGGAGGGTGAGTGGCTTGCTGGGGAAGTGGCCGTTTGGGGACTGGAGGATGGGCCTTCTGGCATTTGGCACCTCAAAGCCAAAGTCTAAATGTTTCTCCTCCTTCCCTTCAGCTTTATTCATTATGCTTGAAGTGCTTGGGGACCTTTCCTTCTTCACTGCTCATTTTCCCACACCTCACCTTGTCTGAGCCTGGGCTAGAGGCCACACCCACTCAGGCTTGGCTGACCTGAGCTCTCCAAGGGCCTTCTCACTCACCACCTGCCTCCAGGTCTTGGGCTGGAGCCTTCACTCCCTGCTGACTTGACCTTTTCTGCACTCTCTCTCTAAAAAGTACATCATGGTGGTATTTTTTAAATAGAAGTCAGATATAGTCTGTAGAAAATACGAAGCAGAGTGGGAAAATCCAAGGAACACCCCCCCCCAAAACCCACTCTGGTACCACACTAGGGATGACCATGGCATTCATAGTTTGGCCAAATCCTTCTACCCTTGCTCTACGTCTATGTGAACACACCTCTTTATATACCTAGTTTTTGCTTTTGTTTTTTAATTTCCATCAGTATGAAGATCCACAATGCCACTGGTTTTCCATAGTATGGCTATACTGTACTGTGCTTTTGTAATACTTTCAGATCACTCCCATTTTGTCCCAAAGAAGTGTCCCATAAACACACCCTGGGGATGTGCCTGAGTGTGCCACCCTTTCTGGGCACTCCTCAAGGCAGTCCACTTGCACAACTATCTCCCTGGTACCAGATCTCGACGCCCAGCCCCAAGGTCTGCCCCTGCTGTAACCGCCACCCTGGCTCCACCGCTCTGAAGCTGACTCCCTGCAGCTGAGCTCTTCCCACTTTGACCTTAGTGGTGGGCTCTTCGAACCCACGGAGCTAGGGAGCCATGGGGCTGGAGAGGCTGGACGCTCAAACCTGGGCGTGAGGGGTGGGTGGGCATTGCCAGAGGCACATTTAGAATCACCCAGGCTCTGGGGCACCCAGCAGAGGGGATAAGAACAGCTCATCACTTTGACTCTTGGGAGGCCCAAGAATCACACCTGGTGCTTTGTATCTGTGGAACAGAAAGAACTCCTGTGTGGTGAGGGTCCTGGTGCACGAGGTGAAGTCATGGTTTGTGGGAGGCAGGCAAGGGGCACCCCAAGAGATTCAGCCATGAAAAACCACGGAGGATTTCCGGAGTGCAGAAGAGGCTCTGATGGGAGGGGGGAGCACCACTCCCTTTCCCCTTTTCTCACCAAGGGATGCCAAGTCCTTCCTCATCTGCCCACCTGTGGGACCTACTTCTAGGGAATGATTTCCTGCCTGAACATAATGGCCTGGGTGGAGCAGGTAGAGGGGTGCTGCCCTTAGGTCCATGCTCAGGTGGAGGGTGCCAACAGTGTACCTGGGACTGGCAGGCCTGGAGGACCCAATCCAATGAATGCACTAAAAAGGGCGAGAAAAAGTCCTTCCTGCCCTCTCCCACCTCACAGTGCCCAAGGGCGGTATTTCTGTAAACAGTGACAGGACCCTTTCTGTCCCCAGATTTGAGGGTCAAGAGAATCGTAAGAGAGCCGCTGGCATCTGGCATCCCCAAAGCGGCCTCATGGCCAGGGAACCAGCTGCAAGCTGATGGGTTTCTCATTTATTGATTATGAGTTATTTAACATATTCCTCATATTGATTTATTTTTCAAGAGAATGTCACCATTAGATGAAATCCAGTTCATTCTTTGGACCTATAGAGATTGACTAAAAAATTAAAAACAGTAAAGCAAATGAGTATGATTAAAATTTAAAAGATCAAAGGAAAAAGTTTATAAGAAATATAACTGATATCTAATAATAGGCCATTGAAGTAAGAGTCTTAGAAAAGAGCTGAATTGTCTATAATCATTAAGTAATAAAAGAAAATAAATTTTATTCCAGATATGCTTTAAATTTGGGAAAAAACGTGCAATGGGGAAAAAAAGAGACTTTTCATCTTTATTCAAATATTCTAATGCAGCCAAAGCGTCAATTTTTATAAAAATATTTTAAGGCCTAATTTGTGGGTAAACATTTATGATAACGACTAAACTGAGGTTTCATTGTCCTGAAAATTCCAGATACTTATAGCTTTAAACTAGCACTAAAAGAATACCTCTAATAACAATGAAGTCGGCGGTGAGAGAACGTGACTTCCAGGAGCGAGCTCCTCCAGGTACCGTTTGCAAACGACACGCTCCTTGAAACGCCAACCCCCTCCAGAGCCGAACAGCCCCGGTCTCTCCGCCCGCTCCAGAGGCTGCAGCCCCGCGGGCAGGGCGGAGACGGGCCTTCGGCGCCGGCTGTGCTGCAGCCACGTCCCGTCCTGCCGCCCTGTCCGTGCGCCCCGAGCCGCTGCCGGAGCCCCGGTCCACCCCCTCGGGAATCCCGGCCTCTCCCCCGGCCCGGCGCGGCCCGCAGCTGCCTGCAGCGAGGGGAGCAGAGGCCCGGGCTCCCCGTCTCGCCCGCCATCGCGGAGCAGCTGCCGGGGCGGGAGGTAAAGGGTGCCAAGCGCCGCGACCCCAAAGCTCCCGGGAACGCTGCGCTGCGCCTCCCAGACGCGTCGGGGGAGTCCCCGCACCGCTCGCCAAGGGCCTTCCTGGGCCCGCCGGCGCCCCCTCCACGGTTCCGGCGCGCACACCTGCCCGAGAGGCCCCGGGGCCGCCACGGCGCCCACCCCCCAGGGGGCGGCGGGACCGAGACCCGCCCGTCCCACGTCGCCGTCGGTGCCAGCAGGGCTTGCGGCGCTTTCCCATGAAGAGGCCTACAAGGCCGTTAAGGGAAAGTTACCTTGAACGGAGGCTCTGGTCTGCCCGCACCCCAGGGTGATGCGGGGCCTGGCTGGAATCCCCCTGATTGAGGGGTGCCCCACTCCGCTCTGCAGCACCCCCACCCTCGGAGGAGCCACCAGTCCCCCGGGCAGAGGAGACAGTGCCGAGGCCCTCGGAGAGCGCAGACAGCAACAAGACACGGCGCCTGGAGAGACCAGACCGTCTGCATCTAAGCCCCTGATGAAAAACAGAGTCCCTGCTCCCTTCCGTGCCCAGGCCTGGGCGCAGCATCCGGTGGGATGGATGCTCAAAGGACCAAGCACCAGACTTCCCGGGCCAGCTCAAAAGAGCGCTGCCAGGGCTCCACCTGAGACTTCCTCATCCGGGCCAGCGCAGAGGAAGACGAGAAGGAAGAAGGTCCTGAGTTATACTCAGAGCCGGGCTGGAGTCCTCACAGAGTCCAGGGGAGCCTCTGGCAGCGTGGGCAGCAAAAGCATGAGCGCAGCGGCCAGGGGCCCCACTTCCCCACCTTGGCACCGCAGTCCCGCCGAGGACCTGGCCTTGGGGAAGAAAGCTGAGCTCCACCAGCCCTGAGCTCCACCCACCGTTACTGATCCTTGGCCTGAGGTCCAGCCTTCCCTGACCCTCACCCTGCCTGCTGCAGGGACAGGTCCCACGCAGAGCTCCCCAGGCCCCTGGCCTCTCACAGTCTACTGGAGAGGCAACCAGTGTGGCACATTGGCCCCGGAAGCTCACCCGCCCTGCTGGCCCCATCTGAGCCCTCACAGTCAGAGCCCCTTCAAGACATCTCTTCAGATTCAAAAGCCACCGCTACCTTCATTCTGCCCACCCCCGACCTCTCCCACCTCCCAGCCACCTCTGACCTCTCAGGCTGACAGGCCTGCCACTCCCCCAGACCCACCCTCCCACCAACCCCTGGCACCAGGACCCCTCCTTCAGGCCTCTTTTTGGCAACTACAAAGGCATTCCTTTAACCCTCACCAGGTTTTGGATGTCTGCTCTGCTGGGAAGAGCCTCAGCTTCCTCCACTTTTCTAATGCAAAACAATCAGATTTCTTGCTTGGTCCCTCTGGGGCTCCTTGACTCCTCTCAGAAGCTGGAGAGCCAAAGTCTCTGTGGGGGCTGCTTGATGAGGCCTGGCCTTTTGGACTTGAACACTGCTGATGATGCTAGAGAGTAGAGAGATCTGTGCATTATCAAAAAGCCCTCCTCTCTCTGCATGCTCTTTCCTACTTTCCCCTGGGAACTGTCATGGCAGGGAGGCATGCTTTCTTCCCCTACTACCCTATTTGCCACTTTGCCAGTTTGTATATATAAAGATTTGTTCTCATTTATCTGAAATGATGTGTAATGTGTGGCTTGAATCGAGTTTTGGAGGAGAAATGACTTGTGGGAGGGGTGCTATGTTGATAGAGCCAGATTTAGCGTTTTAAAGGTTTCTAGGACCTGGAAATTAGATGAGACAAGTAGCACCACTTAATGGCTACAAGTGCTGAATTCTGAATTTCAAGTGTTTTGCCTTTAAAGGGTGGCATTTCAGGGAGTGTAGGGCCCAGAGGAGGACAAGACAGGGTGACACAACCTTGCCTCTTCTCTCTTCACTATAGGCCATGAGCCCTCTTGGGTTTGCTAGGAATGTTAAACTAAGGAACTAAACATTACCCTTCATTTCTTCTTTTTGTTACATCACCCCTCTGCATTCACACCTCTCCCACAGGGGGTAGGCCAGGCAGGAAGCTTCTTGGTCAGGGAACCAAGAAAGAAAGGGCGGTAGAGCAGGTTCCCAAGCTGACCTCTGCTCTGTAACTAGTGGAAGTTCTAAGGCCAAGTGGCATATTCCCTGGTACTTTTTTACCACTCTACTGGGGGGAGAATGAGCAAGAAAGACTCCCTGAGCTTATCTATGCCATTTTAAGGGGAAAGTTTTATTTGAAACAATAATCAATGCAAACGTTGTTAACAAAACCCTAATTTATTACACCACCACCTTGATATACCTGTACCCATGTTTATGGTTAAGAAGTTTGAGGCATAGAACCTCAGAGCCAATAACTTCCAGAGTCACAGTTCTCTCTCCAGAGACCTTTGACCCTTCTCACCGGGAGACTGGCTATTCACATCACACTATTCTACCTCCCTGTAGAGGGAAGTCACACAATTAGAATGGTCACCCAGGTCTGTGTGACTCCAAAAGTCCATGCTGTTTTTAAAAAATGCCAGGTTGCAGAAAAATCAAGTTCTTAGGGCATTCCACAACCCAAGACTGCCATCTTTTAGATGGGGAAAGAGGAAAGCATTCCTTCAGCTTAGGCAATTAGGCATTGCCTGCAGCTCTTTAGATATTAATTTATTAATTTTTTATTGATTTCTAGGAAGTATGCTGAGTGCTAGAAACTCAGAGCTGAAAGGACAGCTCTTTCCCTGGAGTTTCCAGGTAAGTACCTGGGTAAGAGGAACAGGATGGACCCTTCACCCAATGGAAGATGGAGGAGGACCAGAGACACAGAGACACACAGGAGGAAGGGCTGTGTGAAGCCAGAGGCAGAGACTGGAGCTGAGCACGTTTCGAGTCACAGAACACCACGCGTGGCTGGCCACCACCAGAGGCCAGGGAGAGACAAGGAGACGTCTCCCTGGGGTCGTCAGAGAGCACGGCCCTGCCAACACCTCGACGGTGGGCTTCTAAGCCCCAGAACTGTGAGAGAATAAATTTGTTGCTTTAGGCCACCCAGTCTCTGAACATTGGTTACAGCAGCCCTGGGACACTAATATAGGGCCAGGCTAGAGGCTTGGAGCCCCGCAGGAGGAGAGAACACAAGCGATGCGAGCAGCAGGGAGAGGAGGGCTGAGCAGCAGGCTGGGGCGAGAGACTGGATGGCCGTGCGCAGACGGGTCGTCAGGGTGAGGTGGGGGAGCCGTCTGGCTTGGAGATGTGGATAACGTGGTTTTAGCAGAAAATGAATGAATTTTGAACAGGTGAAATGCCTGTGGGAGATGGAGACAGTATTCCGTGGGCTGTTAAATCATTCATTCATTCTTTCAACAAATATTTATTGGGTACCTAGGAATTTGAGAATGTATCATTGACAAAACAGATATAATTCCATCCCTTGCAGAGTTTATATCTGGTGAGGGGAGATAGAAAACCATAAACTTAATAAATAAATAATCTAATAATTCACAAGATGATAAATGCTA
Source organism: Tolypeutes matacus (assembly GCA_026826555.1). NCBI lineage: Eukaryota > Metazoa > Chordata > Mammalia > Cingulata > Chlamyphoridae > Tolypeutes > Tolypeutes matacus. The sequence goes on from JAKSZT010054400.1 coordinate 477,527, forward strand.
TGGAAAATACGTAGAGTGGGGTAAAGGGGTTCAAGTGTCAAGGGCTGCAATTTCAGTGGCGTTCTCACGAGAAAGTGCTCTTTGAGCAAAGACTTATAGACGATAAAGCATTCGACTCTGCATATGTGTGAGGGAAGAAGATTCCAGGTGAAGAGAATAGCTGGTCCGAGGAGTGGGCCTGTCTGAAACGTGGCACCGGTGGAGACTGTGGGGCATGGTCCTTCTAGATCTTGGCCAGACGAGACCAGGTTGTCACAGAGGAAGCGGTGAGAAGTAGACAGATTTTATAAATATTTTCAAGGGTTTGCTGTAAGATTTTTGTGGTGTATCAGAAAAGTCCCAAGACTTTCTGGGAAAAGAGAAGTATTTTGGTCCGGGTCCTGAAAGTGTGGCGCTAACTGGTGGGGGTATCCTGAGAAAGATTTAGGCTCCATCAAAATATATTTGACTACTAGACAGATGCTCCCCCAGGGAGAGTGTATAGAAAGACAAAACAAGGTTGAATTAAGAGCTTCAAATCTGAAGAAGACACTGAACACTTCAACAGAATTAGCTATTAACAAGATAAATATCAGATGGATTAAAGGCTCTAAATGTGAAGAAACTGATTTTTTAAAATATCTTTAAAATAGGGGACTAGTTTTATATACTTAGGGTAAAGATTTCATAAGACAAAAAATTTAAAAATATAAATCTGACCACATTAAATTTTTAAACTTTTACATTAAAAATAGTATAAAACAAGTTAAAAGATACACAACAGACTGGAAAGAGAATGTGCAATAGATAAAAGAACCATATCCACAATATATAAAGAACATTTACAAATTAGTACATTAGTTAAAAAAAAGAAAAAAAAAAAAAAAAAGGCAAATGACCTAATAGCAAAATAAGCACAAAATATAAATTTAAAAATTCAGAAAAAAGAAAATCTGCAAAGAACTTATAAAATAATGTGCATTTGCCTAGGATCAGGGAAATGCATATTAAAAATACAATGAGATATCATTTTTCCCAAAGTAGAATTTAAAAAGTCACTATCAAATGTGAGCAAGTATGTGGGATAACTGCTATTCATACTGTAGGTGGAATAAAATTAACCTAATCAATCAATTAAAATGAAGATGGAAAGTTGAATTGTGCCAATCTGAGGAGAACATTTATTAACCAAATGTAGATGGCTGCATGGAGCCAAAAAACCCGGGAGCCCAAGAAGCGGGGTCTTCCAGAGCTTATCTAGCTCTGCCCACGGGTGGAGAATGTGGAGTCCCCAGGAGCCATGTCCGTCACGAGCAGTGCATACTGTGTTGGGGTGCAGAGACACATCAACATGCCCCTGTGGCCAGGACGGCTCTCCCTCTAGAGTCTCTGCTCAACACCAGGGTCAACAAGCAGCCTTCTTTCTCCTCATTTGGTCACTGTGGCACCTTAAAACCAGAACCTGAGGGATCCCTCAGAGATCCCCTGAGTGATTTCACTGGAGAGTTACAGGTTCCTTTAGCACTTCCAGAGGCGTATCTGGGGACCGTCTTTTGTGAGGTGTGTATTAGTGACTTGCCCCCCAAAGCTTCAATGACTTCAGTGCCCTGAAAAGTCCTGAGGTCCTAGGCCTGCAGAGTTGAGCATCTACAGCCCACAAAGCCTGGTCCAGCTGGTCAGCCTATTTTCATATGACACTCGTGAGGCATCTCCTACGTTGACATGAGACAAAATGATGCTCAGTAAATATTTGTTGAGTTGGTAAATGTTCTTTTACACAGTTGAAATTCTCACTTTCATCATCAAAGTTCTGCTCATCTGGGGGAAGTTGTTGCCTCCCCCCTCAGACTCTTAGAATCAGAATAGGCCTCCGGCAGTGGAGTCCAATTCCTTTATTTACACACAGGGAAACTGAGGACCAGAAAAGAAAGGATGTGTGCACAATTGCCGAGTGAGGCAGAGGCTGCCTGGGTCCCTGCTCCAGGTTCTCTCAAAGCTCTGAGCCAAGCCCAAGGGAGAAATTGGAAAGCCAGTCTCCTTCCTCCACCCACCAGTAGCTTGGAGCCAGTCCCATGGAACATGGGAGACAGTCCATCAGCCCTGGACCCTGGAGGGATTGGGAGCATCTCTACAGTGAGTCGTGGCTGAGACGAATTCGTGCAGCAACAATCACTGAAGTCGAGGCCTGCTGTCTGCATCTGAGTACTTGCTGTGTGTCCTTCAGCACATTCTTCCCCTCTCGGACTCAGTCTCACGATAATACAAGTGAGTGCTGGTCTTAGAGCTCTGTAAGACCCTCCACAATGCCATGTTCCAAATAACCAAAGCGGCCAGTTACCGAGCCAGCACTCTGCCAGGTGCTGTGCTAGATGTTTACCAAGGCCGAGCCTCCTTAAAACCCAGCAGCTCTGTTACTACTTCATAGATGTTATAGGGACAAGAATAGTAATGGGGAAGTAGGGCTTATTGCCTCTTTGCTGAGCCTTTATTGTTCTGATTTGGATACGAGGTAGAGAGGAGAACTGGAAGAGCTGGAGATGTTTTACGGACTAATATCTAGAAAGGGCCTGGAATCACGCATGAATGCCAGAGTTAGATTCTCTAGGCCAGAGCAGGGTCTAGATTGAGAGGCAAGGAATGAGGAGACAGTAAAACCAGCCCAGTCGGGGGTTTGATAAAGAATTTGGGAAGGAGGAGAGAATGGGACAGATGGGTAAAAACAATGAATGAAAAGACACTGTTTTCGTGCACCTGCAGTAATTTCCTCTTGGAACCACTTTGAGACTAATAAATACTTAAATTACTTTTCTCTAAACTGAAAAAAAAAAAAAAAATTACTTTTCAAGGCATTTGGGGGGTTTTCATTGTCTTGTTGCTGTACTGTCCTGCAGATAGTGACCTCAATGACGCCCAGCCTCATTTCTACTCTACAAATGGGGGAAACCAAGGCTCAGAGACATTAAATACCTTGCTTTAAGTCTCAAGTGATGAGGCCAGGAGGGCTTGAAGGCTGGCTTTACTTTCTCATTTGTAAAAATTTCAGCCAGACCCATGGAATCTAGGTCTCTGATTCTTGCCCTGATCCCATAAAATGACTCCTATCTATCAATTCATGCTCTTAGAATACACCTTCTTAACTATGCTCTGATCCCCCAAACTTCCTGGTTTTCCTCCCAACCGTTCTCTGTTTCTATAGCAGTTTCTTCATCCTCCACTCTACCCTTACATTCTGGGAGTTCTTTAGGGTTCTTCCGTAACCCTCTTCTCTACTCTTGTCCCACGTAAGCTTGCCCTCCACACCGTATCTGGCTCACTGCCTGGCACAGAGAGTGTCGGGCAAGCACTGAACGGATTTGCTCCGCTGCCAAGAAAAGAGCTCAGGGCTGGCGAGTCTCACTGGCTCACTGTCAAGAAGAGGAGAAAAGAACCCCGACAGGCACTTTGTAATACCTTCTGCCCTTTCTCATCAAAGGGCAATAGTCGGCACCTCTTCCTCTGGTTAGATATTGCAAAAGTGCCATTTCAGGGAAGGCAGCTTTTACTGTCTTAGTACAAAGCCCTTAGGTTTGAGCGGAGAAGAGAGATCTGAGCCCATTTAAAGTGACTTTCAGCAGGGCGCACACTGGACACAGGGCCTCACCCTCTGGGCATCCCAAATTCAAACCGTTCGCCTCATCTCATCCTCATGCCTTAACCGTGAGGGAGAAGGGGCTTCTCTGGCAGAACGGACCCCCCCCCCTGTAAAAAACAAACAAGCCCAGCCCTGCCTCTGCACAGTGAAGAAAGCTGGCTGTGCCCAGGGACTTAGACAGGGACACAAGCTCATCCTCATTCCCGGGACTAGCGGCAGGTCTTCCTGTCGGTGGAAGGGCACTGCCCTTTCTTACCAAGCATGCAGCTCCCAGAGGCAACTCAGGACACCAGATGAGTGGGCAGCCAACTTGTTCCGCAGAAGACAGTGAGGGGGAAAGGGATGAGCCCAGGAAGCGTGATGAGCCGAATCCACCCTGGTGACAGAGAGCAGAGCTAGAGTATCGTATTTCAATTGGGTTTACTCATTTTCCTAGGTCGACATAACTAAACCTGACCCTCTGTTCTCTTGGGTGGTTATTACGTGCCAGACGTTATTCTAAGCACATGTCATTTATTAATTAAAAATTCTCACAATATTCTTATCAGGTAGCTATCACCATCCTCATTTTAAGATGAGGAAAGTAAAACACCGAGAGATTAGACAACTTGCCTGAGATGACACTGCCAATATCTGATGGAGTCGGGATTCAAACTCCAAAGCCCACTTACTCAATCACTGTAATATCCTGCCTCATTTTATATGATGAGAAGGGCCACTTCAGGAGACTGGGACAAGCCCTTTTAGTTCCTGTATTTCAAAGGAAACAATGGGATTTTTGAGGTAAAGAATGTTACTATGCATAAAGTATATAAACTTTGGCAACTAACCAACCGAGAGACTAACTTGGTATTAAAGTCAATCTCTTCACTTCTGTTCTGCACTCAATAGCCTTGTCTCTCAAATATCAAACTTATACTAGCAATTCTCAGACTTTTGTTTTCCGAGAACTCTGAAGTTCAAGTTGGAGAAAAGCATTTCTTTCCCCAAAAAACTCAGTGTCAGTCTTTTCCAATAACAGAAACTTAATTACTGATTACTGAGAATTTTCTACATTGTTTTCTTTGATAAATTTTACTAAAAACAGTGTGGCTAACTGACAACTCAGAGGAAGAAGGGAAAAATAGAAAGGCCATCATAAAAGCTGAGCACCCATTTACTCATCAGGCAAATGAAGGTGAAGTCTAACTCAGGATTTACGTAAGAGTCCTTTTCTCTTTGGCTTCACAAACCAGCCCTAGAAGCAGCTCTGCCTGCCAAGCCCCTGAATTATAGTGAGTCCAGCAATAACCTGTGATTTTAACCAGCCCATGTTAATGTTAGAGCTTTTTGCAGACTTTCCCTGTCATCTCATGTGACCCTCAAAATATCATTGTGAGGTAGGCAGGGAAGATTCTTTCCACACTTTACATTTCAGGAAACAGCCTCAGAGGAGTTAAATGGTTCTCCTAATCCTGATCTAGAACGTGAGCCCGTGCGTTTGGGTGTTTTCCCTACACCCCCACTCCTTTCTAAGGGTACATCTGGGAGGACCTAGGAGGCAGAGACCCCTGGAAGCTGTACTTAATCAGCATCGTCACTGGCCACACTCCCTCCTCACAAAGAGCATGAACCTTCTTGGGCCTCCTCACCTGTGCCTTACAGAAGGCATTTCCATCAAAGTATTACCACGGGTAGGTCCCAGATCTCCAGGATCAACCAGAGGAGTAGGCAACACCTGATGCACTTGTCCAAATAACTCCCCCATCTCCCTTTGCAGCTCCAGCTTTGAGGAGGGGGGTGGCTTGCAAGGTCATTTAGTCCTGGCATGGAAGAGGGGTATCCCCTGCCTCCACATTTCTCTTTGCTTACCAGGCACATGGTGCCTTTTCCCACAAATAGAATAGGAGACTCAGAAGAGGAAACACGTTCAGTCCGTCCTCCAGAGCATCTTCGTACTGTCATAGGGGGAGAAACACACTTGTCCCAGGAGAAGACTTCCATTTGCCACCTGGCAAACAGCCGGCCTCAGTAGCCCTAACATTCTAACCAACGGACTGCCTTAACTGACAGGACAAGCACAACAAATTATCAGGTGCACTTCCCAACTGACCGACCCTAGAAGAGCAATTATTCCCAATTAACTGAAAAACTGCATGGTCTGGCAGTTTAACTGCTTACAAGCACTTATCTCACTGACTGTTGAGTCTAACTAACTGACCAAACACAACTGAATTTCTAAGCAACCAATTGTCTGCCAAACACTTTGAAAGATGATGGAAGTTGGGGTAGAATGAAGTCACCACACAGGGATTAAGCCTTGCAGTGGAGAGTGAGACTTCAGTGCCCGTGAAGCCGTGCTCAGGTCTTACACACCTGTGCGGAAAAGCTTCCCGCAGCTGGCCTGAGGCTGCTGGCCTTGGAGAGGCCTGCTTACACGGCTGGCCCTTCGTGAGCATCTGGGAATGTGGCTCTTGGGAGGGTTTTCACCATTCCCAGAAGGAAAAGTGGCTCACTGCTTAAACGGGTTGTAAACGTGGTTTGTGCTGAATGCCTGCTTTCCTTCTGGGATTCTGGGGTTTAGGCACATGCTCTGCAGAGTGCATTAGTGGCCTGGCCCCAGTAAAATCCTTGGGTTCTGAGTCTCTAAGGATCTTCTCTGGTGGAAAACATCTCACACATGCTTTCAGAGCTTGTTGCTGTAGGAATTGGTGCATTCTGTGTGACTCCACCGGCAGAGGACTCTTGGGGGCTTGTGCCCAGTTTCCCCAGACTTCATCTCGTGTGCCTTTTCCCTTTGCTGATTTTGCTTTGTATCCTTTTGCAGTAATAAATCAGAGCCATGAGTACAGCTACACGCTCAGTCCTGTGCGTCATCCTAGTGAATCACCAAACCTGGGGATTGTCTTGGGGCCTCCCTGACACAAGACAAAAGCAGGGAAGGAAAAGGTGGGAATGTTTGTGTAAAGGCTACAGCTGATATGCACCTCAAACACAGAAAGTAGAAAATTAGCCTAGTAATTGGTTCTACAGTGATTAAAAGCAATAGTCACAATCCACAAATCAAGTTGGGGACTTTAATACCTGTTAACAACTGATGAACTAATTAGAAAATCAACAGGTATATAGAACTCAGCAACACCGTCACCCCACGTAATTGGCACTTATGGAACACCCTGCTCAACAGCAGAATAGATGGTCTTTTCAAGTGTCCATGGAGCATAGGCCAAGATAATATCCTGGGCCATAAAACAAACCTCAAAAATTAGAAAAGAAAAATGGACCAATTCCTAGAAAAGCACAAACTACCACAATTCATGCAATTTGAAATAATTTGAATAGCCCTATCATGATTAAAGAAATCAAACTTATAATTTAAAAACTCTCTACAAAGAAATCTCCAGGCCCAGACAGATAGTTTCACTGGAAAATTCTGCCAAATGCTTACTGAAGAATTAACACCAATTCTATACACACTCTTCCAGAAAACAGACGAGGAGGGTACACTTCCCAACTTCGTTTTATGAGACCAGTTACCCAGATAGCAAAACCAGACATGAACAGTACAGAAACAAAATAGAGCAAAAAACTACTACAAATATCCCTCATGAATACAGATGTAGAAATCCTGAACAAAATATTAGCAAATAGAGCTCAGCAGTATATGAAAAGAATTAATCAAAATAAGGCAGTACTGAGAGGGAGGAGAGGAAAAAAATGGGTAGGAAAGGGTAAAATGGTTTGATATGAAAGTTCACATAGAAACAGCCTGAGTAAAAAACACATGTAAGTGAAGGACAGAGTAACCGAAGATAGTAGAAATCTTGTCAGGTAATGCAGAATGCAGGGCCAAATGGAATGCTTATATAGCAGAGTTCCCATGAATTTGCTCTTAGGACAGCGAAAAACAAACCTGTTTTCTAATGATGTTGTAAAGGAGGAAGCATTTTTTTCTGCTGGAGATGGTTCGTGTTCAGCTTTCACCTTATTCCCTTCTTGAATTACATCTTTTCCTTTTGTTTTAAGCACTGGGGCTTCTAATCTCCTTGGTTTACACTGCAAGGATGGTGTTATTTACTCCAAAGTCCTCCAAATCTCTTTGCTTGTGAATAGCTTCACTAAGTAAGTACTTCTAAGGACAGGAAAATAAGAATCTTTATTCAAAAGTTGCCTTCAAAAAAAAAGTTGCCTTCGGCTTCTCCCAAAGAGCACACTAAGGAGAGAAATAAACGTATGGAGGTGGTGAGTATAATAATTAAGAGGTCTTTGGACATAAGATTCTGACCTAGGAAAATTAAATGCACACAAGTTGGCCTTTGGGTAGCTAATATTTTTCTGGGGGGGAGGTGGGGACTCAGATACATTTTGATTCTTAAGTGCTTCACAAAATGATTAATATTACTAAGATAGTTTTTTTCCCACTTCAATTACTTTTCCATGGTTATATATCATGTATCATGAAGAAGTTTTGATGCCTAGTAAGAACAGAACTGCTTCTGAGTTCTTTCTCTCATAATTTTCTGATGCTTTAGGTGAATATCTTCCACATTTGGTATTTTGTCTTCGATGTTGAGAAAGGGGGTGAAACAAGACCAAAAGATTTTTCACACTGATTAGATACATGAGGTTTTTCTCCTGTTCATTGATGATGAGTATGACAGTTTGAAGCTGCGTAGATCCCAGAAGATCATGTTCTTAAAGCGAATCCATTCCTGTGGGTGTGGGACCCTTTGATTGGATTGGATTCAGCTGGGGGGCCTTTGATTGAATAACTTTGGTGGGTGTGACCCAGAGTGGGTCTTGGTCCTCTTGCTGGAATCCTTTATAAGCTGGAGAAAGACACAGAGACACACAGAGAAAAAAGCAGCAGAGACAGAGAAACCCGAGGCTGAGAGAGAGCTCCCAGAGGCCTGAGGCTGGAATGAGCAGAGCACAGAGGCCTGGAAACAGGTCCCCAGAGAGGCTCAAAGAGAGGAGGCCTTAGAGGAGAGGGGAGAGATGAGCCATGTGCCTGATGGTAAGCCTGGAGGAGAAGGCAGAGACCCAGAAGCAGACTCCGTCTATGTGCCAGGCCACATGGACGGAGTCCAGGATCTCCAGTGGCCAACGTTTGGTGAGACGGTATCTCTGACGATGCCTCGATTTGTACACTTTCACTGCCTCAGAACTTTAAGCTTTTAACCTAATAAATTCCGATTATAGAAGCCAACACATTTCTGGTACATTGCTCCCAGCAGCTTTTAGCAAACTGAAACAATGAGTGAGAGATGAGTTATGATTAAAGGTCGCCCATATTTACATTTGTATAGCCTTTCCTCAATATCAATGATGTGATGCGTGATAAAGGTGTGAGGAGCAGCTGAAAGCCTTATATTCACTATAACTGTCTGGTTTTTCCCCAGTATGGAGTATTTTATATGCTGAAAACTCTGTGCATTCTGGTTGAAAGATTCCCTACACTCACTGCACTCAAATGGTTTTTCCCTAATGAGTTCTTTGATGTGAACTTTGAGTAAAGGTGTTCCTACATTTACTGCAGTTACAGGGTTTCTCCCCAGTGTGATTTCTGATGCAGGGAAGGAGGGAGGACAGAGGAGGGAATGAGGGGGAGGCGATGAGGCAGAGGGAGAGAGAGATAAGATATTTGTGCAAGATTCTCCTTCACTCATGGAATGGATATGATTCTACCTTGCCCAACAAGAGAAGTATTTGAGGAAATGCCTTTTCACATACAGTACATCTTTTTCTGTTACTTTTATTAGAGAAGTTATAGGTTTACAGAACAATTGTGCATAAAATAGAGTTCCCATATACCCTCCTGTTATTAGCACCTTGCATTAAGGTGGCACATACAGACATTTTTAAGGCCTAGTTCCTATGGGTGTTCTCTGATGCTGACACAGGACAGCATTCTGAATACAAAATTTCCCACATTCACCACATGTTTAAGGCTCTCTTTTATGGGTTCTCTGAGGACAAATAAAGACTTTCAACTGAATTTTTTATGTCAAATAAGATTGGAATGGTGATGCAAGTATTTTCTACAGTTATTACGATGGTATGGTTTCTCTAGTATAAATAATCTGATGTCTTACTAGCTTCTAATTCCATGTGAAGCTTTCCTTACATATATTACATTTATGGGGTCTTCTTCCTGTAAGAACTCTGCTGTTGAGTGAACACTGTCTTAGCTTGTGCTAAATCTATTACATTCATGCCCTCATTCCACAGGGGAATATTTTGGATAGGTAAGTAATATTTTCTTGAAACCCCTTTCCTGAAAAAGGCATTTCTTGTGGTGTTTTCCTAGATAATTTTTCCCCAAGCTTTGTTAGTCTTCTGTCACGTACACAGATTCTTCACATAATGGGCATTGAGGCAGGTTCTGTGAGATGACTCTCTGTGATGTACTCTGTACTGCTTCTTCAGGAATGCTCTGCTCTAAAGTCACTAACAGTCTGAATTCTCACCTCTGAATCTGAAACAAATAAAATATAGAAACAGCTTTTAATTCATTCATTAAGTGCTTACTATTTCAGGTAAGGAGAACCCAGCAGTAAGAAAGACAAAACATCTCTCTCTCCTCATGAAGCTTACATTCCTATAGGGGAAATGGACAATAAAATTTTTAAAAGTTAAATACATAATACATGCTATGGAGGAAAATAAAGTAAGACAGGGGACCAGTGTAGGGTAGGTGTTGGAATGTAAATGTGGTGACAAGAACAGCCTCACTGAGAAGATGGCACAGGAGGTTAGAAAGAGAGCCATGTGAATACCTGGGCAAAGCCCTCCAAGCAGAAGGTGCTGCAGATGGAGAGGCCTGGAGGAGATGACATCCAAGGGGCCGTGAAGGGCAGCTATGTGGCCTCTTGTGGGCCACTCTAGGGGCTCTGGCTGATACTATGAGTACGACGAGAGACCTCTGGAGGCTCTGAGCAGGAGTGAAACCATCTAATAGACATCTGCAAAGGGTCTCTCTGACAGCTGTGCTCAGAAGAGCTTGTGTGTGTATGTATGTTGGGGGTGCAAGGAGGACAAGGGTGGAAATAGGGAGACCACTCGGAAGGCAATAATCCAGCAGAGCTATGAAGGTGACTTCGGTCACATTGGAAATGGTGGGAAATGGCTTGATTCTGGAACAATTTTAAAGGAGAGCCAACAGGATTTGCTAATGGGTTGGCTATACAATGTGCTTTTTCATTTTTTGTTTTTTACTTTTAAAATTGGGATGTATCTTTCAGTTTCCACATGTTCATTGCTAAAATAGTACATTTAGACCACAGAGTCATAAGGAAATGGTTAACCAAGGGAACAGGCTTATCAGAGACAATGGGAAGTGAGCAAGAATATTAGAAAATGTGTGAGCTCAGCAGTTGTTTCAAAGGATGATGAACTTTCAGGTACAGAAACAGGAATATTTGAGGCACCCAAATGTGATGGTTAGGCTAGTGTGTCAACTTGGCCATGTAAGGCCCTGGATGCTCAAGGCCTAGCACTGTGAAAGAGCAAGATCCCAGCTGCCCTAAAAATGAAACAAGTTATAACCACATCACTTGGGCTCAGTCAACAACCTGTGCAGCTGTTATTTTCCTATCTACATTTGGTTTCTATTCTGAGTCTCATTGTGCTGTAAAGTAGACACTGCATTCTCTACAATTGACTGAAAAGTTAGTGATTGTAATGACACATTAAGGAGAATGGGTATTAAAAGGACTAGGCTAAAAATGCCAAGATCTGAAAATTAAAAAAAAAAAAATCCTCTTGGCAAAGGGTGGCAGCACAAAAAAGCGAACACAAAGAACAGTCTCCTAGGTGTCCCCCAAATCTATATAAGTACAACTTCTTTAGGAATAAAAAATGCTGTCTGTAGGCTTGATGGAAATTAGAAATCAATAATCTTTGAATTAGCCAGTTTGATGGATAAGGGAGATTCCACCAAACATAGCAAAGCCATGTCCTTAAAATTGTTACACAAAATATTACTTTTTAGCTAAGTGTTTCAGAATACTAAATTCTATTTCAAATGAATTAAAAATGCCTGGTCATATACTAAGTCCCATGAGAAAGTCTTTCTCATCCAGTGATATGTATAATTCCTACAATTTTCCAGCGTGACACCCTCACAAAGCTGAATCCAAATGACACCATTCCTTCCTGTCAAAGTACAGACATATTTGAATGTCTCAGGCTCCTGAAATAGCAAACATGCTGCTGCCTCTGCCCCGGAATTTTGCCCCTGTGGTCCTTGAAATAGGCTAGGGAATCAGATAAATCACAGAGGTATAAGTTCGAAGGTGGGGAATGCATGGAGGATAGAATGCATGTGAATAAGGAAGAAAGACTGATCACTGTTCCTAAAACAACTGTGTTTCATTTTAGCCAATAGTTCTCTGATGTTCTAATTCCCTGAAATCCAGATATTCCTAGAGGGATGCCAAGAGCCCCAAGCCTGGCCAGAGAAGACTAGCTGCTTTGGGCAATTGGGCATCTCTGCCCAACTGGAGAATACAAATTTTCCTGTGTTTCCCAAAACGGAAGAGATTCCTGCTCCATCTTTCTGGTCCTGAGGAATTTCTACTTCCTCTTCTGGCCTGACTATGCCATCGGAACCATCAGGTGCCATCTGTGGCATCATATATACGACCAGTTAAAAAAGCAGCAAAGGAATCAACTCATCCATCTCCCAGATCCAAACCTAGAGGTTCAGGGTAAAGCCGTATTTCTAAATCATAAACTACAGAGAAAGGTGGCTGGAGAGAAGATGAAACAAAACAAAAAACAAAACAAAACCAGAAAAACAAAGGGAGAGCAACATGTATCTCCTACGAAGCCCAGTATCATCTTCTCCCATCATAGGATTAGCCTTCAGGTACAGAGAGTCGGCCTCAAGTTCTAGGGCCTGACTTGAAACTTCAAAGATGAAGGACAGGAAACTGATGTAACACTTTCAGGAAAATTCAGTGAAATCCCAACTCACCTGAGATCTGGATTATTCATTCCTATGGGGCTACTTCCTTTTTCCATCCCGAGAAAGAGCAGAGTCCTGAAAAGGCAAGGCTGGAGGAGAAAAGAACCAGTTACCTGGAGCATTCTAACACCCCAGCCAAATGTAAGCCAGCAAGAGACCAAACGGAATCCAGGAAAAGCCCCTCTCCTTCCCGAGAACACAAAACAATGCGAAGGGTACAGCTGTCCAGGGCCTCAACCCTGTCCTTCAACTATTTCCAAAGAACAGGTGCTTGTTCTAGAAACAAAGATCCCTGATTCATAGATCTGTCCCCAGTGTTATGGGAGATTTCAAACAGGGAATTCAACCAAGGCCCTGGTGCTTTGGTCATTTCCTCATGTGATAACGGAAAATATTCCTATTCCCTAGTCTCTCATTGTGAGGAGAGCAACCTAGAGACAGGGGACCAGCTCTGCAAGTATTACCTGTGTAACATTATGGAAATCTCTTTGTACCTTACTTTTTTCTTAGGTAATATTAGAATACCTCCTACCCTATTTTGCAAAGAAAGGGTGGAAGCCTTTTCTGAAAATAAATAAATAAATAAATGAAAGTAAACCATTAAACATGGACAAATGCAAGGTATTTCCGCAAAGTCAGAGCCCAAACCTCTCAGATGTTAATTTCTGGCTGAGCCTTTGGAGGGAAGCCCCTGGAAATTAAAAATAAAAAAACAGTTGCTTTGTAAGCAATACCAACACATAAATTATTCCCGTGTGCAAACTTTGATTTACTGCACACAGTAATCCCAGACTTCTGTGGGAATCACCATGCCACCAGCTCTATTTGGTAATTGAGGAATGAAGAAAAAAGGTCTCTTGCTAATTAGAGAGGAGTAAGGTCAAGTGGGAGAAAGAATGACTTAAGACTACAGGAATGGACTTCGGAGAAGATGGCAGACTAGTAAGACACGGGAATCTCTTCTCCAGAAAAATAGCTAGAGGACAAGCTGAAACAGCCCTGAAAAAGATTTTCTAGGGTTTAGGACAGCAGGTGAAGGCTGACACCATCCAGAGGAGAGGGACAGAAGAGGGAAATCGCGACTACAGAACCGTGAGTTGCAAGTAGCAGCTTCTGCTGCTGCCGGCACCCTCCCCCACACTCTTCAGAACTCTCAGGCCCCTGGGCCTGCGACCACAGACAAAGGGGGCTTCAGGGATCTGCCACTCCCGGAAAGGGGAGAGAGAGGGACACAGCCTTAGGCTGACTCAGGTTCAGACGTGAAATTTGGGCTGCAGAGCCCCACGGAAACTTCCACACAGCGGTTTGACCTGGGAGCCTAGAAAGGACTGGAGAAATCTGACCCTCGAAACCTCCCTCTCTTCTAGCCTGGACTAATTATTGAGGACTCCACAGGAGAGGGGAGAGAGCCTGGGGCTGACCCTGCTTTGGACTCCCAGGTTTGGTCTGCCCTGTCCCGAGAGCCCTTCCAGGCCAGGTGGGGCTGCGCATTGTTTGCCTTGGAGCCTGCAAGGGGCTAAAGATACACAAACCTCCCAATCTCCTCTACTAACAGGGACTGATTGTTGAGGACGCAGAGGGGAGTGGAAATATTTCCTAGCTGGGAAAAGGGGGGCGCTATGAGAGAAGTCTGGAGAACTGTCTCAGAAAGTTTGAATCACAGGGCTCCTAGCCCCCAGACAGGAAGCTCTATCACATTGATCTGGTCTGTGTCACAACAAATACGCTCGACCAGGCATTGAATTGAGAGCTGCCAACAAGCGCCATCTTCTGGCAGACCAAGGAAGTGCACATAAGAAAACTAATAAGTAAGAGAGGCTTTTCCTGACCTCTATAGCCTCCCTGCCCAAGGTCCTAGGAAACGACTTTACAACCAATTACTGGGTCCAGGGCCCAGTTTTGAGCAACCAGCAGAACAATCCTAACAATCAAGGTTGAGCCAAAAATCAAAGAGCTGTGGTAACTCACAGCCTCCTGCCACTAAAACCCTATAAAAGAGAAAGAGATAGAGCATCTAAGTAAAATACAACCTAACCAGATGCCTAAGCATCAGCAAAAAATTACAAGCCATACTAAGAAAATAGAAGACATGGCCCAAGAAAAGGAATACAGCAAAGTCCCAGAAGAGATGCAGAATTTGAGAGAACTAATCAGTGAGATGAGCACAAATTTCCAAAATCAAATTAATGAGATGAAAGAGAATATAGTTAAAGAGATAAATGACATCAAGAAGACATTGAGCGAAAGCAAAGAAGAATTTGAAATCCTGAACAGAAAAGTAACGGAGTTCATGGGAATGAAAGACACAATAGGTGAAGTCAAAAATACATTTGAGGCATACAACAGCAGACTTGAAATGATAGAAGAAAGAATAAGTGATACCGAAGACAGAGCAGCTAAAATTGAAGAGAGAAAAGAACAGAGAGAAAAAAGAATGGAAAAAATTGAGCAGGGGCTCAGAGAGCTGAATGACAATACAAAACGCAAGAACATACGTGTCATGGGAGTTCCAGAAGGGGAAGAGAAAGGAAAAGGGGCAGAAAGAGTATTTGAGGAAATAATAGCTGAAAATTTCCCAACTCCCATGAAAGAAATGAACTTACATGTCCAAGAAGTACACCGTACCCTAATAAGAATAAATCCAAATAGACCTACACCAAGACACATATTATTCGGAATGTCAAATGTAAAAGATAAAGAGAAAATTCTCAGAGCAGCAAGAGAGAAGCAAACGATCATGTACAAGGGACGTCCAGTAAGTCTTAGATTCTCTTCAGAAACCATGGAGGCTAGAAGACAGTGGTATGATACAATTAGGAAACTGAAAGAGAAAAACTGCCAGCCAAGAATTCTTTATCCAGCAAAACTGTCCTTCAAATATGAAGGTGAATATAAAGTATTCACAAACAAACAGAAACTAAGAGAGTTTGCAAAAAAGAATCCACTTTTGCAGGAAATATTAAAGGAAGCCTTAGAACCTGAAAGAAAAAGACAGAAGAGAGAGGCTTGGAGGAGAGTATAGAAGAAAAGAAAAGCAGAAAGGATAACCAAAAGAGTAAAAAGAGAGACAAAAATAAGATGACATAGGAAAACCAAAGAATAAAATGGAGGAAATAAATAGTGCATTTTCAGTAATATTATTGAATGTGAATGGATTAAATTCCCCAATCAAAAGATACAGGCTGAATGGATAAAAAAAACATGAGCCATCCATATGCTGCTTACAAGAAACTCACCTCAGGTGCAAGGATACCAACTGGCTGAAAGTAAAAGGTTTGAAAAAGATACTCCACGCAAACAGTAAACAGAAAAGAGCAGGGATAGCTATACTAATATCAGACAAAACAGACTTCAAATGCAAAAAAGTGATAAGAGATGCAGAAGGCCATTCCATTACATATTAATAAAAGGGATGATCCTCCAGGAAGATATAACAGTCATAAATATCTACGCACCTAACCAGGGTGCCCCAAAATATATGAGACAAACTCTGGCAAAACTGAAGGGAGAAATAGACATCTCTACAATAATCGTTGGAGACTTCAACACCCCTCTCACATCATTAGATAGAACAACTAGACAGAAGATCAACAAGGACACAGAGAACTTGAACAATATGATAAACAAGTTAGACTTAACAGACATATACAGAACACTGAATCCAAACTCAGTGGGTTATACATTCTTCTCAAGTGCCCATGGATCTTTCTCCAGGATAGACCACATGTCACAATACAGCTCTCAATAAATATAAAAAGATTGAAATTATACAAAGCACCTTCTCAGATCATAATAAAATGAAACTAGAAATCAATAACAGACAGGAAAAAAGGAAATTTGCAAATGTGTGGAGACTGAACAACACACTCCTAAATATTTGGTGGGTCAAAGAAGAAATTGCAAGTGAAATCAGTAAATATATTGAGACAAATGAAAATGAGAACACAACATATCAAAACTTATGGGATACAGCGAAGGCAGTCTTGAGAAGAAAATTTATAGCTCTAAATGCCTATATTAAAAAACAGGAAAGAGCTAAACTCAAAGATTTATCTGAACAATTTGAGAAACTAGAAAAAGAACAGCAAACCAATCCCAAAGCAAAAAGAAGGAAAGAAATAATAAAGATTAGAGCAGAAATAAATGAAAATGAGAACAGAAAAACAATAGAGAAAATCAACAAAACCAAAAGCTGGTTCTTTGAGAAGATCAATAAAATTGACAAACCCCTCGCTAGACTAACAAAGAAAAAAAGAGAGAAGATGCAAATAAATACAATCAGAAATGAAAGGGGGGAAATTACAAATGACCTCACAGAAATAAAAAGAATCATAAGAGGTTATTATGAGAAACTATATGCCAACAAACTAGACAACCTAGATGAAATGGACAAATTTCTAGAAATTTATAACCAACCTACACTGACACAACAAGAAATACAAGAACTTAACAAACCAATCACAATTAAGGAGATTGAATCTGTCATCAAAAATCTCCCAGCAAAGAAAAGTCCAGGACAAGATGGCTTCACAGGTGAATTCTACCAAGCATTTCTAAAAGAATTAATACCAATCCTGTTTAAACTGTTCCCAAAAATTGAAGAGGATGGAAAATTACCCAACACATTTTATGACGCCAACATCACCCTAATACCAAAGCCAGATAAAGATTCCACAAGAAAAGAAAATTACAGACCAATCTCTCTAATGAACAGAGATGCAAAAATTCTCAACAAAATACTTGCAAATTGAATCCAACAGCATATCAAAAGACTTATACATATACATCACGACCAAGTGGGATTTATTCCTGGTATGCAAGGCTGGTTCAACATAAGAAAATCAATCAATGTAATACACCACACTAACAAAATGAAGGAAAAAAACCACATGATCATCTCAATAGATGCAGAAAAGGCATTCGACAAAATCCAACATCCTTTTGTGATAAAAATACTTCAAAAGATAGGAATAAAAGGAAAATTCCTCAATATGATAAAAGGCATATATGAAAAACCCACAGCCAACATCATATTCAATGGGGAAAGGTTGAAAGATTTCCCCCTAAGATCAGAAACAAGACAAGTATGCCCACTGTCACCATTGTTATTCAACATTGTACTAGAAGTTCTAGCTAGGGCAATTAGACAAGATAAAAAAATTAAAGGTGTCCAAATAGGAAAAGAGGAAGTAAAACTCTCACTGTTTGTGGATGACATGATCCTGTACTTAGAAAATCCTGAAGTATCCACAACAAAGCTACTTGAACTAATAAATGAGTTCAGCAAAGTGGCAGGATACAAGATCAACACGCAAAAATCAGTAATGTTTTTGTACTCTAGTACTGAACAATCTGAGGAGGAAATCAGGAGGAAAATTCCATTTTCAATAGCAACAAATAGACTCAAATACCTAGGAGTTAATTTAACCAAAGAAGTACAGGATCTATATGCAGAAAACTACAAAAAAATGCTAAAAGAAATTTAAAAAGACCTAAACAAATGGAAAGACATTCCGTGTTCAATCTTGCCCAAACTGATTTATAGATTCAATGCAATACCAATCAAAATCCCAACAGCTTCCTTTACAGAATTAGAGAAGGCAATTACCAAATTCATCTGGAAGGGTAAGTGCACCCGAATAGCCAAAAGCACTCTAAAAAATAAGAGCTGATGTGGGAAGAATTTCACTGCCTGACCTTGAAACATATTACAAAGCTACAGTGGTCAAAACAGCATGGTACTGGCATAAAGATAGACACATCGATCAGTGGAATAGAATTGAGAATCCAGAAATATACCCTCACCTATACAGTCAACTGGTTTTTGACAAACCTACCAAGCCCACGCTAATGGGGGAAAAAAGTCTCTTCAACAAATGGTGTTGGGAGAACTGGATATCTATAACCAAAAGAATAAAAGAGGACCCCTATGTCACCCCATATACAAGAATCAACTCAAAATGGATCAAAGATCTAAATATAAAAGCCAGGACCATAAAACTACTAGAAGAAAATGTAGGGAAATATCTTCAAGACCTTGTAGCAGGTGGTGGTTTCTTGGACCTTACACCCAAAGCATGTGCAACAAAAGAAAAAGTAGATAAATGGGACCTCCTCAAAATTAAACACTTTTGTACCTCACAAGACTTTGTCAGAAGGGTGAAAAGGCAGCCAACTCAATGGGAAAAAAATATTTGGAAATCACATATCTGATAAGGGTTTAATATCCAGGATATATAAAGAAGTATTACAACTCAACAATAAAAAAACAAACGACCCTTTTAAAAAATGGGCAAAAGACTTGAATAGACATTTCTCCAAAGAAGAAATACAAATGGCAAAAAAGCACATGAAGAAATGCTCAACATCACTCATGATTAGGGAAATGCAAATCAAAACTACAATGAGATATCATTTCACACCTATCAGAATGGCCAGTATTAAAAAGACAGAGAACTACAAGTGTTGGAGAGGATGTGGAGAGATAGGAACACTTCTTCACTGTTGGTGGGAATGCAGGATGGTACAACCACTATGGAGGACTGTTTGGCAGTTCCTAAAGAAGTTGAATATAGACTTGTCACATGACCCTGCAATACCACTCCTAGGTATATACCCAGAAGAACTGAGAGCAGTTACACGAACAGACATCTGCACACCGATGTTCATAGCCACATTATTCACCATTGCCAAAAGTTGGAAACAACCCAGGTGTCCATCAACAGATGAATGGATAAACAAACTGTGGTCTATTCACACGATGGAATATTATGCAGCTGTAAGAAGAAATGAAGTCATAAAGCATATGGCAAGGGAGGCAGCTGTGGCTCAGTCAGTGGGGCTCCCGTTTGTCATATGGGAGGCCCCAGGTTCGGTTCCCGGGGCCTCCTGGTGGGGGCGGGCCCGCCCGCACGGCGTGGTTGGCTGGCCCGGCGAGCGCAGGCAGCAGGGGGGAGATGGATGAATAAATAAATAAAATCTTTAAAAAAAAAAAAATAAAGCATATGGCAACATGGATGAACCTGGAGGACATTATGTAGAGTGAAGCAAGCCAGACACAAAAGGACAAATACTGTATGAATGCGTTACTATGAACCAAATATATTGTGTAATATATTGTTTGATTCAAAAATATATATATATATGTATCCATTTAATTGAGAAATGTATATATTTATTCATCCGTGTTTACTTTTTAGTTTTTAATTGTTTATATTTTCAATTATTAAATATACAAAATAAAGTTAAAAAATGTTTAAAAAAAAAAAAAAAGACTACAGGAATAAGACTAGGGTAGGAAGTTGCTTTTAGGAAGTTGGCAGAGATCCTTCTACCTTGTTCCTAACAACTACCCTGTTCCCCTATTGCCTAAAGGATGGAATCTAAGCAATCTTGTGCTCGTATGTGCTAAGTCTTCATATGCTAAATAATGGTCTGTTCACATTCACTTATTTCTTCTAATTTGTTAGCTATGGACCTGGCCAACCAATTACCTCAAATACAAATATCTCTCTGTCCTAAAATGGAATTCCCTTATTTCACGAGGGGAAAGCAGGTTGAAAGACATGAGGTAACCTGCCTTAGCTGATCTAGAAGACAAGGGCAGAGCAGTATTACTGAGCTCTATCACTCCAATTCTTTGTCTCAGTCCCTCTCAAAAAAATTCCCAAGAAGCTGCTAAAGAAAACTCTTCTTCCTTAAGGAATCTTAGAACATTTGTTGTTGTGGATGTTGAAATGGAAAAAAAAGGACTGCTGGGCCACTGGTTGATATTATAAAATCCCAAGTTATTCCATTCAGTTCCATTTCAACCTAACACCACCAAAGTTCATGTCCACGTACTTATCATAACCTGTTTCCTAGCTCTGGTCTTTTCTTGTTTTAATTTATTCAATATAATGAGATACATTCTAGTTAGACCAGTCTTCTGGCAGTATATCTGCCATCCTGTTTCCATGACAGCCAATTCAAATTCCTCTGCAGTCTGACCCCAACCCCTCTTTCCTATTGTCTCCTATGTTCCCAAACTCTAGCCAGAGTGGCCTTTTGCTTTTTCCTGAACACAGTCTTCCTCCGATGACTTAGGAAGACCTCTGACCAACTTCCCCTCCAGTTCAGATTACATCAGTCTGTTACACTCTTCTGGACTCTGTACTTTCCTTGCATAGGATTTATCTCAAGCTCCACCAGGGCAGAGATGTTCATTGTGTCTGTATAACTACAGTCTGGTACATAGCAGGCATTCAGTGGTTATTTGAACAATAAACAGCTATGCTCACATCCTAGAACACCCTCTCCCCATCTCTGCCTACCTGGTTCCTGTCTAAAGCTTTGCAAGACCTAGGTCAGCCTTCTCTGCCATGGACCCTACTCTTACTCTTAACCTTTGAGAGGTATCTTCCCTCTGGACTTGGCGTGTGCTCAGTAGGACACATTCACCAGGCACTCTAGACCGCCCTCTACCTCAGACAGAGGGCGTGTCTCCTCACTTACACTCAGTCCTCGGCTCCTGTTGGTGATAGGGATTTGTGACCGTGGTCCTCCAAGCCACTGCAGCATCACAACACCCAGAGAGGAGGCTTTCTAGCAGAGACCATTTAGGGACAATTGGCAAAACTATTTTTCTCCCCAGATAAGGATAAGCTTGATTTGAGAAGCAGGAGGAATGCAGGACTCAACTGTTAGTGTAAGTTCTCCCTGAATGGTGAGACAAGCGCTGCATAAAGGGGCTGTGGCAGAACAAGTGAGCGTCTCAGATTTCGAAAGCACTCACCTGGAGAGGCAGGGTGGGTGGGATGGGTGGGAAGGTGACAGGGTTACTAGCAACTGACGCGCTGTGTGCAACTCTGAGGGCCAAGGCTACACGGAGAGATGTAACATCTGTGCTTGTTCTGTGTATTCTCATCACTTTCCTAAGTTTCTGTATCCTTGGCTAAAGAATCAACAACTCAGTCTAATCTCAAGCGGGGGTAGGGTGTGCAGTACTTCCCTGCTACTCCATAGTCACCTTCTACAGAATCAACCACATAGTATGCATATTAGAAATATGGCAAATCCAGGCATTACTACTCAAGGAATAGCATTCCCTAACTTTAAGCTGAGAAAAAATTTTTTCTCCAATTTCTTATCCAAGAGTCCCTGAGGGAAGGTGTATCCATCCGCACCATAAGATTGGATCCACCTCTCCCCCCAGTAAAATATGGATGATCCTCACCTCTTTCCTCAAACGTTGGGGCAAATCCTTCACCACAGCTACAATTACCTTACTGTTCTCTGGATGCAATCCAAGCCCTGATCTCCCTGGGCAGGATGGTCAGGAGCTGCTCTAGCACCAACAGCTCCAGGATCTGTTTCTCTGTGTGAATCTCTGGCTGTAGCCATTGATGGAGAGCTTGCAAGTTGGTTCAGGGCCTTGCCAGAGTCAGCAGCTTCTGGGTATCTAAACTACCTGAAACTCCTGCTAAAGGTCTCTAAGTCAGGTGGGCCTCCTCCTAGGATAGAATTCTGCTTCTTGACAGCATCCTTAAGCATTTCTGGGACCTGTGGATTCCATTGAACAGCCATCATCCAACTCAAAAGCTGTTATTTCTTTAGCCGGACCTGGTTCTCAAGGACTCAAATCTCCAGCTCTCCAGCAGGAAGCCAATGCTCTGAAGGACCCAACAAGTGCAGTTAATGTTCTACTCCAGGGTCCTGGAAGGTGGGATGGAACAAAAGGGGATTGTCACATGGAAGAAAGGTCTTGTCTCAACCGCTAAACTTAGTGTGAATCCACATCCCAGGGCTACTATAGTTTCTCCAGGATTTTCCAAAACAGAGGACATAGCTCAGATTTTGTTTCATCTATAAAATGAAGGTCTCCAAAGAATTATTAATTTTGTTAGGTATGATGGTAGCATTGTAGTTATGTAAGATCTTGTCCATGGTTTTTAGAAATGCATAATGAAATAACTGAGGATGAAATGACATGACAGCTTGGTTTCATTTAAAATGTCTCAGGGAAGCGGACATGGCTCAAGCAGCTGGGCGCCTGCCTACCACATGGAAGGACCTGGGTTGGGTTCCCGGTGCCTCCTAAAGAAGACGAGCAAGACAGCAAGCTGATGCGACGGGCTGGTGCTGCGAGATAACGCCACAAAGAGACACAACGAGGAAACACAATGAGAGACACAAGTGGGAGCGGAGGTGGTCCAAGCCATTGGATGCCTCCCTCCCACATGGGAGGTCCCGAGTTTGGTTCCCAGGGCCTTCTAAAAAGAAGACGAGCACACAACGAACAGACACAGAGAGCAGACAGCAAGTGCAAACAACAAGGGGTGGGGGCAGGTAAGAAATAAATAAAATAAATCTTTAAAAAAAA